>JARHVA010001208.1:1172500-1772500 GCA_037957365.1 Torreya grandis
GCTTTGGGTCACATTACCATTTCAGACACTTTATTTTATATGTTTACATATTTTTTAGTTGGATTTTATGCATGATAGTTCCCCAATTTAAAATTGAGAACATTATATATACAAAACCCTTAGAGGTATTTAAGGACAAGCACTCATTGTTGAAAAAAGTATATACAAATAACACATGACACCTAACTTAATATTTATCATAAATTTGAAGTTTCTAAAGGTTCAATTTATCTACATGCTTATATCAAATGATGGCCTAAGAAAAATAACACTTAGTCTTGCATCTACATGATTTAGCACATTGACATTAATGAGATACATACATGTGGTTTGAGCCCTCTTCAGAGTATTTGGAAACACTCAGTTGTCACCTAGAATTGAATGAGGTCAGTCCAACCTAATCCACTAACCCATTTTTATAGTTTCCTTTGATCAAAATATTGTAAAGCCAATGTTTGGATCAAATAGAGGCAAGACATGATTATTTGTGCAGGACTAAAGGTGATTAAACATATAAAGGCCATATATAAATGCATGAGCATGGTATGAGCAAAAATAAACCAACTTAGTCATCTCAGATGAATCAGACACACATTATACAACTTTAATAACTATGGGTGTTTGTGCATCACTATAATTGCCCTGTGGAATTTTCAAAATTTGTTTCATGTTTGAGTCAATACAGAGCCATCACAGAGTACATTTGATGACTACAATAAAATATAATAAGTAAAACATAATTATTTATAGATAAATACTTCTTACCCCTTAGATGCTTGATTATTTTTATATTTTGTATGTGCAATAAACCATAGGGAACATTCAGTTTTATGTAATTGTTGATATACATTATGCAATATAAATATGTAAACGTTTTAGCTTATTTAGATACATTAATCCAAAATAAGGTAAAATAATAACCAACCCTTCTTGGATCCTCTACTCCCACCTCTGATATTTTTTTCATGAAAGCCTCTATAACTACTTTTATAGTTGCAATATTTAATCCCACATTTATGATCAATCCCCTATTTTGAGACTCATAATAGGCATTTAGTTTGTCAATTGTGATGTTCACTTTACAACTGCCATGTGTAACATGTGCCATTACCCAATAAATACTCACTATGAAATGATAGAAACAAAGTTGGTGGCAAAAATAATTATTTATTCAGTTATTATCAATTAAATATACAAATCCAACTTGCCCTCGAAAGTATATCCATTAGATTATTATTTTTTGCTTTTTGGCCTAAGTAGTTGCAAGATAATAACTAAGAACTGATTCCCCTTAAAAATCTTATCAATGACAAAAAATACCAATAGATTCCAACATCAAGAGAGAAACATGCTAGAAAAACAATGTAAAAACTTTACCCTAATGCAATTGAACTTATCTTAATGTGTAGTTGTTTGAGCATAATAACTTTGAAAATAATGCATAATAGATGCAACCATTTATTTTTTTCCATCTAAAATTAAGTATAGGATGTTTGAAAAGGGTATCTAATACAATTTTATTTTTTAAGAATGTTACATTAAGAACATCTGCCAAACCACAATTTGTATGATACTATTTTTTTGGTTTCCATTGTATATGTTTGGCACATCATAAAAAAATGTTTGATTCCCAATGCTTTAGCCTAATACTAATAAATTCATAAGGTAATGATAGTCTTGTTTATATAATATTGACATGACAAATCCTGTCTGCACTTTTACATGAAGAAATCAAACAAAGAGAGCTTATAAACTACTAAGCACACACTCCTTATTTCTATAAAATATCCAATTTTACCAAATCATTTTAAACAAGACTTCTAACTTCAACCATTTCCTTCATCTCCATATACTTTTGATTCCTCATGCTTTAGCCTAGTAGTAATACCCTCACAAGGTAATGATAGTTTTGTTTATAAAAATTTAATGTGATAAATCCTAAGATACTTTTACATGAAGAAAATCAATCAGACAAATCAGACACACAATAGATGATTTCAATATTCGTAGGTGTCTATGCATCATTATAATCATCCTGTTGAATTTTCAAATTTTGTTTCATGTTTGAGTCAATACAGAGCCATCACAAAGTGCATTTGATGCCTGTAATAGAATATAGTAAGTAAAATGGAGTTATTTCCATATAAATACTTCTTACCCATTAGATGATTGATCATTTTTATAATTTAGCATGTGAAATTAACCATAGTTAACATTCAATTTTATGTGATTATTGATATACATGAAAGAGTTATCAAAATTCTCCAGCCAAGATCTCTCGAAGAGACCATTACTATAACCATGAAAACTTTAACATTGCACACAAAGAATAAACCAATTTTTATTCCATTACCAAATAGTTACCATAGAGATTTACAAATAGGTAGAAGATAGGAGAATCCCAACCCTCCCATGTATGTGGAACTAACTTCCCTAATATAGGTGTAAGTAAGACATAAACTCATCATCATCATGAATGTGGGATAAACATCTTCAATGAAGTAACACCTAAGTAAGTTAAAGAGTAGGAAAGTAATATCCTACACCAAAACCCCCCCTTAAGCCTAGCTTAGGTGGATATAATAAATGGGTCCTGACAACAAGCCCTATTAAGGTACCCATGTATAATAAAAGATGCAATGTGAAGCCAAGTGTCCTGATGGACACCAATCCATCTTGTCAGAATACAAGGATGTAAAGTCACTATAATTGCCAAGTCAAAATAGGAATGGTGCTAAATATGAGGATCACTAAACATGAACACTACACTCTAAAATATTAGATAGAGTGATAAACCTAAAGAATCATGACTTGAACACCCTCTAACAAGATGGTGAGAATGAGCAGAAAGATTGGTGGGGCTGCCATAATGGTTTCACTAGTGGGGATACCAAAATGGTGTCACTATAAGAATCACTACAAAGGCCATGGAGATAAGTAAAAAATCCTCATCTAGGTTATGGAAAAAAAAGTGCCTAAATAAGATACCCATGTACAAAGGAGGAATCTAGAAAACACTAAAAAAATGCAAAATATACATATAAATCTCATAAAGTCGAGAAATGGAGAAAACCCACAGGAAATGCCCCCCGCCACCCCCCGCCTGCCCCCCCCTAAAAAAAAAGAGAGAAAAGAAGAAGAGAAAGCTAGAAAGCCCCCCAAAGGTGATGTTGAGGTAGTTCATACTCCAATTACTCGAAACTCAAACTTCACGAGTGGTATGTCTCCACTACTTGATCACAAAAGTAACTGACATTAGGCTTCATCAAAATATCTTCAATCAAGAAGACTGTTAGTGGTGTCAAAAATGAAAAAGAGTATTGATTAGTGCACAAGGGACACTCAACACCTAATAAGTAGGATCTATTCCACATACCCCCATATTGTTGATTGGGTGGAGTGATGCCAAAAATATATATATGCACCTCCCCTCCCATAATGTTAAATGAGTGGAGTGTAAGAAAAAAAAGTTTGCATGTGTGGTTTGAATCAACTATTTGAACACTAAACAAGTTGACACTATATGCACCATAATAACTCCATATCATGCTAAAGGAGACTATCGAACTATTGAAGAAGACAAGATGACACTAGGATTCACAAGAATAGCTACACTTCAAGCTATGGGAGACTGTCAACTATAAAAAAAATGGTGTCAAAAATACCAATAAAATATATCAAGAAGATGGCCTTGGTGGTGATGGGAGAGACAGACAACTAAAATAGTAAAGGGTACACAAAATAAGGTAAACACACATAAAGGTAGACTAGGCTATAAAAACAAACCCCCCATGGCACTTTATAATTTAGTTTGAGTATAATATATCCCATATACAAAAATGCCAAATGAAAATAAGGAAGACACTAGGCTTCACCAGAATAGTTCCAAACAAGGAGATTATTGACCTGTTAAAGAAGCCATCAACAATCATGAGAGTTGCGCCAAAAAATAAGGGAAAAAAAAGTGTCTCCATAGAATAAGGCAAGGTGTTAATAAAGGGGCCTTGATGGAGACATGACACAAACTACAAGTGTGTCAAAGTGCTAATGCACAAACTAGAATAGAGCATGTTATGGGCTGACATAAGAGTGTGGTAAATAATGAAAAAATCCATCATGTATGCAAAAATAGACTCAAAATAATTAGCTACCAAAAAATTGACAACATATAAAGCACATGTAAAGGGATGTTAGACTAAACCAAAAATGTGTTTGAGATAGTGCAAATTACAATAGTGGCATAAAAAATATAATGCAGGCCAAGAAGGAGAAATATGGTCTAAAGCTCATGAAAATAGGACGTTAGTCACAACCAAAAATGTGTCTAAAAATTGTAGTGAGAGAACAAAATCAAATAAGGAGAATAAAAAAGAGTTTGTTTACTTGTGAGGGGTTTGGCCTCCTATGAGACCATACCTCACCCACCAATCTTCAACAAATGAGATTAGAAAAATTGAATAAGTAAATGGTGATAATATTGTTTTTAATAAAAAATAATTAAAAAAATATACTCTGTTTACAATGATAACATTGTTAAAAAATAAATAAAAAAGCTTCGTGCCCCAAGTCAAATCCACCTCCTCAAATAAGATCCACCTCCACTAATAAATATGTTCCCCACTCAGAAAAAGTAACTACTCCATAATAAAAAAATCACTTCACCAAAATGTTCACCAGTAAATCACCTAAAATCATTCACCACATGATAATAACTTTTGTCCCCCACCTCCCTTAATATGTCCAAAAAAAAATGACAAAAAACAAGTTTTGTTTTAAACAAGGCTTTAAACAAGCTTGATAAAAAAATGGGTAGTTTAATGGATACCAGATGGTTTAAAACCACATGATTATCTAAAAATGGTGGAGAGTGAGTTGTCAGGTGATGATGAATGGAGGACATACTCATGCGTAATAGAGAACACCTAGCTAATAGCTCATGCTAGTAGATCATGATGTGCATCTTACCTCTATATCTGCCTAGATTTATCTCTCAACTCAAGTAACTAGATTAAATTGTAGATGGCCTTGGAGGGATGGCGAATGTAGATAACAAAAGATTTAGGTAAGGAGATGATAAGGATAAAAGCTATGTGGGTGAAATATAATGGCTTGAAAAGCAAACATCAACTCCCATATTCTCCTGTATTTTACCTCAATCTGAAAGAATATATTCTAAGTAAAGTAACCAATTGGTCAGTATGTGGAGTGGAGGTGCACAACCATGTGGTGGAAAATTAGGCTGACACCATATGGATACATGCTTAAATGTCATTGATATCCATAAAGAACTCAATACACTCTATAGAATGATAATTGAAGGCCACTGGAGTCTAATACAATAAATAGTGGAGTGATGTAAAACAAGTGTCAGTTGATGCATGTAATTATGCAGGTCGATGAAAATGGAAACACATAAGCAAGATTTGAAGACAAATTGATCTAAGCATGAGATTCATAGTCCAAACAAAGTCTTGATGTTGATCAATGCCAAATGCCAATCTACAGTATATCAGAACCCATTCAACAGAGTTAAAAAACTGTATGACCCATAAAAAATGATCTTGAATCTTACATGGCCTACAATAGTGTTGCAGATGAAAAATAATATGTCTTACACAAAATTAATCATAAGACACAATGCACTATACAATTTATAAGAGGACTTGAGAATGTAATGGATGGTTATATAACCAATGAAGTAGTTTCAAGTCCAATGGATGGTTATATAACCAACGAAGTAGTTTGCAATGAATCTAATGCAATGTTGACCATTGCAATTTAAACATAGATCCAATGCAAAGGCCAAGAAGATATACAACCTTACCCAAAAAAAGATCTAAAACAACACATGAGACTATGAATTGTTAAAATAATAGATCTAGAATGCCCAATGCATATTTTATTGACTATAAACCAAAGCATGTAATACTTGCAATGCAAAACTGGATAAGCAAAACTAATGCATTAAGGATACAAATTCGACTGAAGGTCAATTCCAATAAAAAGAATTTGAGAATGCACCAATAAGTATGAATCTTGATCCAAATATTAATATAGGAGAAGGTTTTATGGCCTATGATGAGCAATGACAGCTTGAATGATGCTCTGATACCATGAAAGAGTTATCAAACCTTTTCAGCCAAGATCTCTCCAAGAGACCATTACTATAGCCATGAAAGCTTTGACATTACACATAAAGAATAAGCCAACTATTATTCCATTACCAAATAGTTTACAATAGAGATGTACAAATATGTAGAAGATAGGAGGATCTTAACCCTTCCATGTATGTGGAACTAACTTCCCCAATATAGGTGGAAGTAAGGCATAAATCCATCATCATCATGAATGTGGGATAAATATTTCTAATGAAATAATATCTAAATAAGCTAAATAGTAGGAAAGTAATATCTTACACCAACAATACATTGTGTAATTTGAATATTTAAAAGTTATAGCTTATTTAGATACATTAATTCAAAATAAGGTTAAACAATAACCAACCCTTCTTGGATTCTCTACTCCCACCTCCAATATCTTTTTCATGGAGGCCTCTATAAGTAATTTTATAGTTGCAATATTTAATCCCACATTTATGAGCAATCCCCTATTTTGAAACTCATCATAGGCATTTAGTTTGTCAATTGTGATGTTCATTTTACAATTGCCATATGCAACATGTCATTACCTAATAAATACTCACTATGTAATGTCAGAAACAAAGTTGATGGAAAAAATAATTGTTTATTTAGTTATTATCAATTTTATACAAACACAACTTGCCCTTGAAAGTATATCCTTTAGATTATTATTTTTTTCTTCTTGGCCTAAGTAGTTGTAAGATAATAACCAAGAATTGATTCCCCTTAAAAAGCTTATCAATGACCAAAAAAATACCAACATATGCCAACATCAAGAGAGGAACATACTAGAAAAACAATGTAAAAAATGTACCTAATGCAATTGAGCTTATCTCAATGTACAATTTTTTGAGCATAATAACTTTGAAAATAATGCATAATAGATGCAACCATTTGTTTTTTTTTCATCTCACATTAATTATAGGATGTTTTAAAAGGGTATCTAATACAAATTTATTTTTAATATTGTTACATTAAGAAAATCTACCAAACCACAATTTGTCTGCATACTATTTTTTTGGTTTTCATTGTATATGTTTGGCACATCATAAAAAAAATGTTTAACTCCCAATGCTTTAGCCTAGTACTAATACCTTCATAAGGTAATGATACTCTTGTTTATACAATATTAACGTGACAAATCCTGGGCGCAATTTTACATGAAGAAAATCAAATGAAAAAAAAATATAAAATACTAAGCACACACTCCTTATTTATTTAAAATATCCAATTTTACCAAATCATTTTAAACAAGACTTCCACCTTTAACCATTTCCTTCGTCTCCATATACTTTTGATTCATAATCCTTTAGCCTAGTAGTAATACCCCACAAAGTAATGATAGTTTTGTTTATAAAAATTTAATGTGACAAATCCTAGGCTACTTTTACATGAAGAAAATCAAAAGAAGAGAGCTTATAAAATATTGATCACACACTCCTTGATTCTTTAAAATATCTAATTTTACAAATTTATTATAAAAAATACTTCCATCTTCAAACATTTTCTTCATCTCCCTATTGGCATGCCCATGGAACCTAAGGGATTGTTACTAGTAATAAGAGGGAAAATTTAGTATACAAGTATTTTAAACTATTTGTGAATAAGGGCAGGAATCCCTATTTTGGTTTTCTCACACTTTATTTCAATTTTGAGCTTCTTATACTCTAATCTATTTCATTATTTTCATTTTTTTGGAGTTGACTTCTCACATTCTAGCCTCTCTCCTCATTGGCAAAGCTTTTGGAGCATACAATACCTTATAAGTAACCCTTATCTTACAATTCTTATCAATGTGGGATTAACTCAATCATAATATAATCATAGTACATTAAACATTAAACTTTTGCTTACTTAATACAAACATATAATTGCACTAATTCCACATTGGTACATATTACAAGAAAAGGTGACTTATAAGGCAATACATGCTCTAAAATATTTTTCAATAGGAAAAAAGGCTAGAGAGTGAGAAGCCCAAAGTGGTAATTTTATTCACCATTCACTATTTACAAAAACTCTAAAAAAAAAAAAAAGTTAGATTATTAAGTTTTAGGGGATTTTACCCGTGTGTTTAATTCATCTCAACATGACCTTCATAAATAGTCATTGCCCTAATGAAATTTTCCTCATTTATATTTATGGTGATAAGCATAACCTATATTGGTAGTCGAGGGTGGTGTTGGAGTGTTATAGTGTGATATGTCCATAAAAATGACTAACCTTAAAGTTTACCTCATATGGGAATTTATGTTTTTTTACTAGAGAAGTCGATTGAAAAATCATGATATCTTGGGCATATACCATGGAGTTTGAAGCCCTTTTTTCTTGAAAAGGTTTTTTTGAGCTCAACACAATGGTGCAACTAGATTAAGGCTATTTGTCATAAGTCAATAGGAAATTCATGGAAAATGTAAAGGAATTGTTAATTAGCGTGGTGTGATAAAAATCCTAGATAGGCTCCTATAGATATGGGAAATTGGTTTACATGCACAAGCACTACACTAACCCAAACACGTGCATGCAATTAAATTGGATCAAGTTTCACCCAAATAAATGTTAGAGTATAGCTAATTACAATAAGGAATAATCTAAAATAATTAAAATTTATAACACTAGGGTTATGAGAAGAATAATGAATATTCACAATTATGTAGAATGTTAGAGGCTAGAATCAATGGAAATAGATATAGGAACTAAGGTGGAGAAAACCCTTTTTTTTTTAAAGAAACTGATAATTGACCAGGAGTGAAGTGATATGTTCTGAGTCATACTAGGTGCATACTTTAGTGCTAAATTATTCTTTTGGTCATTATGTCCTTTCATGAAATAAATTTGAGGAATTTGATCCTTTACTCTTGGGCTCTAAAAACCTCTCTTAATTTTTCACAATTCGATGTAGATGACTAGGAAATTGATCTCCTTTACTAAAACCCTAATTCATTGTCAAGACCTTTCAAAACCACCAAAAATTGGGGAGGTGGATTTGGGAGCATGTCTCAATTAAACCCCCTTTTGGGAATAGGACTTGAAAATAACACACAAGTATAGATGTATCTCAACATGCAGTCTAGTACCATATGAATATCCCAACCCTTATCCTTATCAATGAGATGCAAACAACTAGTAGATGTTATATGCTCTTTCACTAATGCTTGATTTCTTCTTTTTGTTTAAGGGTTTTTCTATAATAAATGCAATCCTTTTATTTTTTAAACTTCAATACATAAAAATTAATGAATCTCATTGTATATCCTATAGACACTAATGCACTCATATACTTATAAACTTCTTAAATTAAAATTAGGACCTTATTGGCATGCAATTTGACAAATAAAAACAAACAAAAGTAGATAAAAAGGGACATAAACATTGAAAAAATAGAGTCAAGGTTCAAAGGGAACCAAACAAGAAAAATAAATACTAGGAGCATATTGGTATGCTCTGTTAGACCAAGAACGTACTAGTATGCTCTTATAAAAACCTAGGAAATAGTCAAAACTAAAGTAAGAAAGAAAAACAAAGGAGGTGTAATCCTCTAAAAATGTCGCTTGAGTACTAAAAGTGTTACTTGAGACCACCTATCCCTAGTTTAGCCCTAAACCTATCTTATGTCTTATTTAGACACTTATCCAGCTTTTGTACAGGCCACTTACATCCTTAAACATCCATAAAGGAATCTCTTAGACCCTCACTTTAGCATTCTTGCCCCTAGTACCTCAGGTTCTGCCACCTAGACACTAGTGTCATAATTTGGATAATAGCAACAATGGCACTACTATCCCAATTTGGACACTATTATATTTTTTTCTGCCTTTGGCCACCAACATATATCTTTTCAAATCAAAAAACACCTAGGGTTGCTCAAGTCCTCTTTTAATATCCACACAAGCACTATAACAATATATATATATACATGACTTTTGGCTCTTTATTCACTAGATGGAAATCAGATACAAATAACACAAATTAACTCAGAATAAGTTGTGCACAATCAATGTTATCAGTCCCTATTATGTCCTACTTATGCATATATCCATCTAAAACCATCCCAAGCTCATAATACTTAGATTTCTAGTCTCAAACTCCAATCCAAAACACTTAAACTAGCATTCATACTAGTTTCACTTGCACTTGCACCATCACTTAGGTGGGGAGAACTACATTGGGCTTGATCCCTCCTTAGAGTACTGGTATGTAGGAAACTCTCATCACAATGGGGTGTTTAGGATGTCCAACCTACCCCACTAACATTACACTTTGTTACTTGTGCTAATTAGATGTCCTGACAACTTGGTAGTTTAGGGTTTACATGTAAAATCAGTCAAAACAAGTCACCAATAGGGAATCTAAAATCATGCACATAGGAACATACTTCATAAATTTAGACACAGGTGCACCCAAAAGCTCGATAGTTCTAAACAAAGGACACTAGTGCTAAAAGGAGGACACTAGTGCCATTGGTGATATTATCCAGTTAGGGTGCTGCTATTTAGGAAGGGTTTTGACACTTGGATCCTATTTGAGACACTCAAAATAACTCATGTCTCAATTTTAAGCCTCTGGATCTCCTGTCTCAGAAGATTTTTAGCTAAGTACTTGTTTACATAATTTATTGCTATTTTTAGAAATATCAAATTGGATTAATTTTTTTTACAAATTAGTGTCTATATTTACTGCATATTTCTACCCCAATTTACTATACTCAACCCCTTTAACAACCTATGGCTTAAACTCCATGGACCCTAAAAAGTTAAATCATTTGGTGAACCCGACTTATCACAAGACACCCCCGTTAGCTTCATAGATTCCTAACACTACTCCATAGGTAGTACCAACTATATATCTCTTAGTACAATAGGTTCTAGGACCTCAATTACCTTTTCACATAACATGCACGATTATTGTTCCTTTATTTGACACATGCCACATTGATAATGAGTCTCCCATGAGACTCATCAGTTAGTATGTTCCTCCCTACTTGTACTTGGTTTCTTTATTTATTGATCCTTGTATATAGTTTCATTTTCACATTGCTTGTACATATATTATATACAAAAAGTACAAAAATAATATAATATGTCAAAAACACAAAAACATGCAAATATTTACTTAGAAAATACAAATTATAGATTGTATGCATTTTCATGCATACATTTCCTATATTTGTCACGTACTACATATGTGAGCATCTTAGTATAGTCTATTTTTATCATACATACATGATTCACTTATTCTTTTTTAGTGTTCACAAATACTTACAAAACACAAGTCCATTACATAGATCTAGATTTCTACTATCTACCCACTGGAGGCATTTACACAGATACACGGGTTCACCCTTTGATACATTCACCCATTTGGGGGTATCTTATACATAGTTCTAATTACCATGTTACATATTTATAAACTCTACATCATAGATCTAACACTATCATATCTTGATATCGATCATCCCACACTACTCAGATTCATTATCGACTACTACTCCTTTAGACTCAACTTATGTACATGTTTGCTTTTATATAGATTTGTACCACATGATAGTGCATACTTTCATTTCTATTTTTCCTAGTTTAGACTTGATTGCACCTCTGTGATTTTACATCTATTCAAGGGCATTTGAATATGCCATTATTCTATGGATATACACCAATTTCTTTCATTGCATATATGATTTGGATATGTGCCCATGTTCTCACATGTGCCTTATTGATTGTGTATGTATACATTTGAACATGTCTTTCCATGTGGATCTAATCCAAATTGCTTACTTTATGCATATGTGGACATTTGAACATGTCCTTATATGTCTTTGCTTTCTCAAATTTAGTGACATGTGCCCATGTCCCTTATATTGTAGCCCCTTGGCCTACTTTTCATGCCTCATGTGTGTTGTATATATGTTTTCATGTATGCATCATGGCCATGACACTTGTCTCTTATTTGTTACACACTCTAGTTTTATATGCCATGAGGGATCTCATGCATCTCCCTTTCCTTCTTGGGTGCCTTGATGGACATCATACCCCATCCCCCTAGGTAGATACTCAGTTATTGCTTAGATTTATTGTTCATATACATTGTTATATCTATCTTGACAACCTTGTGAATGCTAGATATAACATACATCGTACATTATAAACTTATGCTCATACTATCTTACATTCAGATGTTATGTATGCACATTATATCGATTTATTACGTAGATATCATATATGCTCCAACTAACACACATCTTGAAGAGATTTTCCTTTTGAGGACATTCTTGCACATGTTTAACAACTCCCCTCAAAAGAGGGGGCATTCACAAAGGGTTTTCATAGAGTTTACGCTATCTGAATGCACTTAGTGTACATTTTTCAGCACACAGACACAAAATATAGAAATCAATTTTAGGAAAACACAATGAGAAACAATCACATAGAGACCAGTTTTAGTTACACATAAATTAGTATAGTTGGACACTAGTACCACCAACGCTATTATCCAAGATATGGTGCTATTGTCTAGTAGCCTTAGTTTTAGGAAATTCTAGATTGGCCAAAAAAATATAGTAGGTACACTCCAAGTTTGTACATGTTTAGTTAAATATTACTAGTTTTTGCTTAGTTTAGTAGATTCATACTAGTTTGCTCAGATTGAAGGCATCATGCATGGCATGATCATTCTTGTTTCAATTTTAGATACTTAGATATAGATTATTACAACTCAATCAAGAATCCATATACTTAGATAGCATATTTGGGGGCATGTGCACGACACATTATTTTTATATGTTCACTTATGCACTAGTTGATCAGATGGAATGACAAATTCCATGCCATTCTCTATGTTGTACAGACCAGACACCATGTTCCAAGATATACATCAAATTGATGCCTTATTTTGTCTGTAGTGGTTGGCATTCTTAAGTGGCCCAAATTTTCCTAACATTTTCAAGTGGCCTAGAATCATTTTACATTTTAGAGTTTCTGAGTGGCCTCGAGCCATCTTATATGATTTTAGTTACATCACATAGTTTCAGTTTTAGATGCATTTACTACACATGGATAGGAAATGATGGAGTTGTAGTTTGCTTGAGTTATTGAGCCACCTACATGAGAGGGTTGGACACACCATTAATCCAATCCAAGATATTTAGAGGTCATGATCCACCAAGCAGGGGTGGGCAATGATGGAGTCCAAACCATATTGAATTCTTGAGCCACTCATACATGGGGATTGAGAAATCCATCAACTCAGTCCAATTTATTCATTGATTGATCATTGTCTACGTGCACACGTAGGATGTCACCAAGTTTATGCATTGGTTCATGTACCTAGTGAGGTGTATTCATTCCTTTCCTCTCTCTTATCTCTTTATTCATTTTTGTCATTTGCTTTTGATATCTCTTAAGTAAGGATTGATCTATGCACGTTTCATTTGTAGGACATGTAATAGAGCATGCTTCACACGCTCAGGCCTAGATTCATGGGCTTCACCTCTTAGGTAAGTTTTGGTATGCTTCTTTTTTCCTTTATCCTAGTCATTTCACTTTACTACATTTATAGAATAAAGGGGGGTGAATGTAATCATATAAAATGACAATTGAGTGCTAAGAGTGTTACTTGAAACCACCTATCCCTAGCTTAGGCCTAAACCTATCTTAGAGCTAATTTAGATACTTATCCAATCTTCATGTGGGCCACACACATTCCTAAACATTTGTAAAGGAGTCCTAGACCCTCACTTTAACATCCTAGCCCCTAGTGCTTCAGGTTCTACCACGTAGACACTAATGCCATAATTTGGATAGTAGCGCCAATGGTTCTAGTGTCCTAGTCTAGGTGCTATTGTCTTTTTCCTGCCTTTGGCCACCAACAGATATCTTTTCAAATAAAAAACCACCTAGGGTCAACCTAGTCCTCTTTTAAGATCCACACAAGCACTATAATAATATATATACGTGACTTTTGGCCCTTTATTCACTAGACAACAATTAGATGCAAATAACACAAATTAACTTGGAACAAGTTGTGTAAAATCAAGGTTATTAATCCTTATTATGCCCTACTTCTGCATGTAGTCATCTGCAACCATACCAATCTCATAATACTTAAATTTCTAGTCTCAAGCTTCAATCAAACTAACATTCATACTAGTTTCACTTGCACTTTCACCAACACTTAGGTGGTGAGAAATACATCGGGCTTGATCCCTCCTTGGAGTATTGGTATGTAGGCAACTCTCATCACAACAGGGTGTTAAGGAGTTCCAACCTACCCCACTAACATCACACTTTTCTACTTGTGCCAATTAGATGCCCTAACAACTTAGAAGTCTAGGGTTTACATGTAAAATTAGTCAAAATAGGTCACCGATAGGGAATCATAATTTGTGCACATAGGAATAAGCTTGGTAGACTCAGACATAGGTATACCCAAAAGCTCAAAATAGTTCTACATAGAAGACATTAGCGTCAAAAGAAGGACACTAACACCATTAGTGCTACTGTCTAGTTAGGGTACTACTATTTAGGAAGGGTTATGACACCTGGATCCTAGTCGTGACACTCATATTAACTCCTATCCTTGTTTGTAGCCTCCATATCTCCCATCTCAGTCAATTTCTAGCTAAGTAATTATTTACATCATTTATTGTTATTTTTAGAAAGGTCAAACTAGGTCAATTCTATTACAAATAAGTGGTTGTATTTATTGTATATTTCTATGTTGATTTACTATACTCATCCCCTTTAACAACCTAGGGCTTAACCTCCATGAACCCTAAAAATTTAAATTAGGAAAAGAGAGAAAACATGGAGAAGAGTGAGAAGCCAAGGAAAAATAGAGAAAAATAAAGATTCACAAAGAGAAACATATAATCAAAAGGGTCACAAGTCAATATAAATCCAAGAAAATGTGCCAATAAGAACCTCATTTGAGCCAATGACCTGTAAACACACATATACACTAATACTATAGTAAATAATTATTCATGTACCAAAATTATGTGCCTACATAATGCCATGCTTTGGTATATGCGCGTGCATGTATATATCAAAGTAAAACAAACAAGTGTGGATACATATAAGTTGTAGTTGTGTTGTTACATGTTGAGAGTTTTCAAAGTTAGTATATAAACAATAATATTTTGAAAGCCAAAAGGAAAGAGAGATAATCTAATCCCCAAAATGGAAGTGTTGAGAAGATCTTGAAACATACATCAATGCACTATGTGTGAAAGCATGAGTTCCTATAAACACATGAAAAATGTATGTAAATAAATACGTGGTTATATAAATTTGTAATTGAAGAACTCTTGAAATGAAAAAAGAGAATATAGGAATGAATGCATGTGGTTATGTGGAAATGTGGAATTGTCTTTGTGATATATGTGGTTCAAAATCTATATTGTATAAGAATCTCTATGTCTCACGATGAGACCTAGTGAAGTATGTCATGCAACACTTTGTCATTATTATGTATCATTGTGTGATTGATGATAGAATAAGCATATCATACACTCCCCTTTGGGATGTGGGATGCAATTTTCGAGCACATATCTAAAAATAGATGGATTACGGGCACCATGTATAAAATAGGGAAAATAAATCATTGATATGTAACATGTAGTAAGTTGTCATCATAAAAACATGTATGTAGAAGGGACTTTATCCCATGTGTGTTTGTGTCTAAGTCATATAAGTAAGATATCATCCTAAAAGTATGTATATAAGAGGTAATTTGCCCCATGTGTGTCTGGTCAAAACAATGTAGGTATCATGCCCTTGAATGGGTGGGAGGTGGTAGTATCACGCCCTTACATGGGAAGTATATAAGCAATGTGAGCATGATAGTGATAGTAGGTTTTCTAATGTGAATAAAATATAGTTTATGTAAGCACATGAGAAGTATTCCTTTGTGTGGGAGATATGAAATCAATGTAGATTTCCCCTTTGTGGGTAAGATAAAAATGATGTAGTACAAAAGCAGTGCACCAAAAGAGTGAAATATAGAGGCTAGATAGTAAGCATGTTTTTTTAAGTCAAATGTCCCCAGTAGGTGATGGAATCAACATATAATTAGGTTGATAATATTCAACATGTATAAAAAGTCCTAACATATAATAATGTTCTATTGATTGAGTGGGTTAGCTGAAGTCATATCAATTGGTAAATATCATAATAAAGTGATTAGGTAATATAACTTTATAACACTCTAGGTATATAAAATGAAGGTCAATTTTAAAATAGAAATAGCTTTTCATTTACAATCACTTATTTTGTAAATTATATTTTAGAGAGAGATATGGAAATGCAACGAGGCATGATTTCATAAAGACTAGAGTAGGCACGCTAAGCAGGGCTATGAGTGAGCATACAGAGTTGGTCAACATCAAATAATACTATTTTTTTTAATCATTTTTATGTCTTTCTTGAAAAATTACAAACTTTTGAAATAGAGGGGGTATCATGTTTTAACCAGTTTTGGAACTGTATGCTCATAACTACAATAATACACTCTTAGTCAGTTATAGTATGCTCACGACAACTATGGTACACTCATGGTTAGGATATGGTATGCTTCTAAATGATTTTTTTCTATTTATTTCAACTTTAATTTGAATATATCGTGTTTATATCACTAATTAATTTTCCACTTTTTAGTAGTGTGTGATGTAGAATGGCACCCATATTCACAAGTTTTAGCATTGGTAGGTGATACAGTCTATGTAGGCCTTGGGGTTGGATGTTGTTGAGTGGAAGAATTTATATGCTATTAGTTTGGGTCATGTGGGTCATTTATGATCCATGTAGTATGATATTCCTTTGTTGATAATATTGGCTAAGTGATAGAACAGTGATCCATGCTTATTTTGGTTACCGGTAGGAGAGATAATTATGACCTTAGGGGATGATTAGAGCATTCTATGGATCCCAATCTTAGGTAGGAGAGTGGTGATGGAAGAGACCACTCTGGACATTCAAGGGATTATTTGCAAGTACTATATGGGAGGTGCTCGAGGGGGAGTGGGGTTGAGATCTAAGATTGCGTTGAGTGATATCTTATTGGGTAGTGTGCCATGGTTGTGTAAGTATATTATCATTTTTGCTAACTTCATTCATGTCAAAGAATATCGGGGGTGTGACTTTCACATATGGTATGCAGGGATTATCCATGATGTTGAGGAGTATTAGACCGTGTAGGCATGGTGGCAATGTATACTCGCCCATACATAACGAGACTTGTATCAATTTACATATGATACTCACAATGGTGGACTAGTGTAGACCTAAAATTTGGGAAAGTGGGTTAAATATATAGCGCATAACTAGGTTTAGAAGATGCACAAGGTAGATCTAACAAACAAAAATAAACATAGTAATTTAGATCTGCCTTAGTATTTATAACAACTAATAAGCAATAAGGAAACTATAGAAACAAGCAGTGATGCCTAGAAGTCATAAAAGTGATGAAACAATCACACCTATGCAATTATTATGAACTCTAGAAGTGGATATGTGCTGTGCAGGTGAATACGAAAAAATTGTGTAAAATATAGACATAAGACTCCGAGTGGGATAGATTCAATCCCTGTCCCTTATTTTTCAAATGCGTTTTGGACATATTTGGTAGCCATCAAATGAGTCCTACTAATTTGCACACTCTAAATTCTTTTATGGAGGTGCACATTTTCTTTTTGTACCTTCTTATACATGTGCTTACTAATATGATGGGTATAATTTTCTCATCAATATTGACAATTCTTTTACCTTTGAACTAATTCTCCAAGTTAAAGAAAAAGAGAGAAGGGTGAAGTAGTTGACCCTAGCAATTAAATAACACTATGCATCCCACATGCCAAAATAAGACCCTACATAATTTGATGCTATGTAAATGGAATATTTGGTAAAAGCTATATATACACATACACATACATACATACATACATACATATATCCCATAGAAACCATAAAATCATGTACAAAATGTGATCATAATTAAATTCTAAGTCAATATTAAATAGACATAAAATACCATAAAAACTTACATCAAACCATATATGTGCATAAAAATATCATAAAACACATCTTAATCATGAAAAAACCTCATTCTCTATAATTTTCTCATAAATAAAGATCCCTCACCTCTAATTTTTTCCATGCTCTAACAACACATAGTCACGTGTTTATACAATATTTTCAAAAATAATAAAATATTAAAACTAAAAATTATAAAAATTAATATTTAAACATTAAAAAAATACGAGTCAATAAGAAAATATTTAATAAATATTTATTAATTATATTTCATTATCCGAAATATTAAATTTTCTTCGAAAATATAATATTTTAAAAATCTATAAAACCGTTTCAATACAAATATACTCGTAAATAATCTCAACGACACCAACTAAAAATGCTTTTCCTACCACTGTAAGTCTCCAACATTTAATGGTGGTCAATTGCCCACGGTGGAGCGATCCTATCGGATTTATGAACTTTAGACAAAGGCAAATCTTGTCAAAGATTCCGTCGTCAACAAACTTTATCAATGTGCCGAACACATCTTCTTTCTCAGCCCTTTTTCCGTATATATCATTAGAGCTTTTTATCAGTAAACAGATGTCTACGCTCATCTTGTAGCAGCTGAAACAGAGGAGGATCCATCGGTCCAGAATCGTGTCTGCGACGGCAAGCAAACAGATTATCATTTTTTTTATTTGTGGTTTTTGCCGGCATATTATCTGAGAGTATCAATTGATCTCGATCACTTCTCAGGCCTGAATTCGGTGCATTGTTAGGTATCTTGGAAGAATTGGATATTGAAAAAATTATTCAATTCTGTCATTTAATTCCAATTAAAATGGTTTCCAACAGAAACAGGAACAGGCTTATCGTGGCCGGAGCAGCTGCTGCAGCATCTGTAGTAGCCTTTTACTTTGCTTGGAAGGTTTTCAGAGCATATGACTCTGACCCAGATGAGGATGCATCTTGTAATGAGGACGGCGATGACGAGGAACTTCTGGATATGGAAAATTTGATGAAAAATAATGAAGAAAAGCCAGGAAAGGTAGTGGGCATTGCAGAAGAAGATAGTGTATACAGAATCGAGGAATTTGAGCAGTTCATTGCAGATGGATATGGGGCAGCACTTGCAGATGGCATTAAGAATTTATTGGGTTCTCAGGATTCTCAGGAACCCACTGAAGAGGTCTGCGCAAGAAATGATGAGAAAGTGGGTTTTGTGGTGAAAGAAGAAGCTAGCCATGAATGTTTATTTTCATGTTCAGATGGGTTTGAGTCTTGTTCCATGGGTAGTGAGACAGAGGAAGAAGGTACACATTCAGAAACAAGTCAGACTGGCCAGCAACAGCTTCAATTTTACTGCAATAGGATTGAAGGTATGAGTTCTGAAGCTCTTTTGACTGAATTTTCTAGTTTCAGGGATGTGGGTTTTGATGAATTGTCCATGCAAGATCTATCAGAAGGGGATGTGATATTTTCTTCAGATTCACAAAAAGAATCAGACGGACTAAATAGTCCAGATTTTGAATTTGACAATTGCAACAGTAGCATAAATAATATGGATATGACCGCTGAAGACCTTGGGACCGAGTTATGGGATATGAATGACGTGGATGGATTGTCAAGGCAGCCATCAGAAGATGGGCACCACCATGAATATAAGGTTGGAGATTTAAAAAATCCCTCTGTTGTGGAGATTAATTTAGAGGAAGAGCATGATATTAGCATAAATAATGGACTTGAAGGTTTAGGATCCAGAGAGGTGATCGAGGTGGAGACATTAAATCCCTTAGACGATTCAGTGGAGACTTCTTGGAGCAAGGATCCTGATAGTGGAATATCTGCAGACGAGGAACGAGTTTTCCCACAGCCGGAGCTTAGCAATATTCAATGTCTGAGCTTGGTAGGTTCTCCGACTGACACTTCAGAAGTTTCTAATGAAGCGGATAGACATGTATTGGAAGGAGGAATTTTATCTTCAAATGGCAATATCACTGGGCAATCTAATTGTCTATTGGGGGACCCAGAAGGTCAGAATAGCCGCGGGGTTGGATTTAACAATATCATCAATGCTAACAGTGAGTCCTCAAGTGTAGCAACCTGTGATTATCATGTTCACCAACAGCCTGTAAAATCAGGGAGTCACAAAAATGAAGAATCATCTCGAAAACTTTATGCTGATCTTTCCACCATGAATGGGAATATTGAGAATTTGAGCCTTCAGATCCCTGTTAACGAAGTGTATAGTGCCAGCGATAAGAGCATGGACAAATTGGCGAGTCATGTGATCGAAGATGGTAGGAGGTTGGATGTGGAGGTCACCCAACAGCCTGAAGTTGACGGTATGGACAGTAATAATCATGGGCTAGAAGACTCAACATCTGATTCAGTTGGAACTCAATCGTCAAGCTCGGGTGGGATGGAATGTGATACACTGTCTAGTTATGTGTTTGAAGATACACTCAACTCTTCAAACATTGCAACCAATGAGCATGGTGATCCTCAAATAGGTATAGATTCAGGGGAGCAGCTCAATGGACAAACTGCCCCACTGCAAATACTTGATAATGCCA
This sequence comes from Torreya grandis, assembly GCA_037957365.1. Taxonomy (NCBI): domain Eukaryota; kingdom Viridiplantae; phylum Streptophyta; class Pinopsida; order Cupressales; family Taxaceae; genus Torreya; species Torreya grandis. The sequence continues at coordinate 1,193,228 of JARHVA010001208.1, forward strand.
ACACCAGGGAATGAAATTTGAAATTTGAGGAACGTTGGAGGCAGTTATTGAGTTTGCCTCACATGAGTTCTGATGCATTCTCAGAGCATCCCTTGGAAGGAGTAAGAAGCACTTCATACATTGAAAGCAGCTTAAATGGAGATTTGATCAAGCAAAAATAAGGCTTGGATGCTTATGATGCATTTTTAGCTGACCCTTCTCTATCACCTTCAATGAAGTCACATGTCTCTAGGGTCAAAGCAATTGCACAAAAGCTTTATGTAGCTAGCGAGGGATAACACATAGATGGCATCTACTTTGTACCATGTTTGGGCTATTATTTTTTATGTTCTATTCTGTAGCCAAGGAAGCAATTTATTTTAGAATATAGGTCTTATTAGAAGCTGTAATTTTTAATTTGTATGTGATGCACAGGCATCATTCAATCTAGATGCAAATTACACATACATCCAATACGAGATACTGCAATTCTGCATACTAGCAGAGTGGCGCTGCTGCACAGCATCGGTCATTACAGGATTGGAAGTCTTCATCTATGGAACCGGGTATTTGTAGATTAGAGTATACTATTCACTTTAAAGTTCTCTGATTACTGTTTGTTTTAGACAGATTGTGAACAGGAACTCTATTAAGAATTGAATATAACATTGGGTGTTACTAGCCGTTGTCTTCTATACATGGAGAAAAATGCTTGATCCTATTGAGTATGACTGAACTGAAGCCTAATTTGGATATGATTTCACCATTTTTCCTGCATATCAAATTCAATGCGGAGGAAAGCAAGGACCTTTTTTGTTTTAGGCAAGCGAGGCTTGCTTCTCTCAGACTCTCACCAGATCGGCTACTATGAATTTGTGTCTGATTGATTTCATTCTCATTTAATAATGCATTATGCTAGCAATTTTTGTTAGGCATAAATCAGAATAAGAGCAAGCCAGTAAACTTTTATAAGCTAATCCACAGTTTTATTTTGTTCGGCGTGTAAGTCATAATGATTAACTTTGACAAATGCCTATCACTTTCAGTGCTTTTCAAATAACCCTTGAAGCAACCTGGTGAGGACTGCAAGAAAAAATTAGCTTGTGTCATGGTTTAACTTGTGAAACAATTTTGACAACTAGCAGAGAGAAGATAACAGAATTTCTGAGGTGGCAGGCTATTAAATGTTACTTCGATATGTCAGCTGAGGCGGAAATCCTACGAGGCTAGTAGCTTTCATTTCAATGGCATCACTTTCAAAATGATTTATTCTTCCCTGCATTGGCAACTGGTAATTGTTCTTCATTGGGTGTGTCTTTTGGGAGCTGTTTTGTAACTGAGTTCTAAAATTTTCTATTTTTGCTGTTGAAAAAATTGTGAAACAGTGTCTTCCATTAAACACTTGATAATGGATTTGGTGGGAGTAGGCTGAAAAAGCTTAAAAATATGTGGAAGAGACCTCCTAAATATTGGGTTAAGCTCAATTTTGATGGAGTTACAAGAGGAAGTTTATTACTAGAAAGAGGGAGAAGGATCTTTATAGATGATGATGGATAAGCTCTATTAATGTTTTCAGTCCACTTAGAACTGAATACAAATATGAAAGACAGAAGCAATGGCTCTCTTAATTTTTATTGGAGATCTTATGCCCACATATCAGGTGGACAGGAAATATGGTGCCAGATCTAGTGGCCAATGGTGGGGGGGGGGGGACGAGGAGGAAGTTGGATAAAATGGTTTATGCCAATTCATTCCGCCCATGGCATTAAAGCTACTATCAGAAGACTGCCAAAGTTTTTAAGGGCTTGTTCCTAAAAAAAAATTTGTAAAAACTGGAATCGAACAGAGAAAAAACTTGGATGAAAAATTTGACTGCGCCAAACTTTAAGAGCTTGCTCTTCCTAAAAAATTGTAAAAATTGGTATTTATAAAAGGAAAGGCTTGTGTGGATAAAAAATTATCTTTGTGGGCACTTGGTAGGGCCTTTTCACATTTTAATGAAATGAAGAGAATAATAAAAGAAGAAAAAGAGTGTGCTGGTAAATGATGAAAGGAACTAGCTTTTATTTCTGCTAACTTTCCAGCAATTAGAATATGCTTAGATCTGAATAAGGAAGATTTTCCGTTTGTCGAAAAAGAAGATGTTTAAATTTAGATTTGAAATTAATGTCATATTTTTTATTTTCCCAGTCTAGTTATGTAACACCAATTGGGAATTGGCATATCAGCAGACAATTTTTGAAGGTCTAGGGTTCCTTAACCCCAAGTACTTTTAACAAAAACTAATTTCTTTTAAACTATATATTTCTAAGAATTTTCTTAAATGTAGGGTTGCAAACCACTTTTCAACTTGTGAATTTTTTGTTTTGTAGCTTAATAGAAGTAGGCCGTTAGTATGGGCAGTTCAATTAGAAATTGAAAAAGGTTTTCGATGAGTTTTTTTGTTTTGTAGCTTAATAGAAGTAGGCCGTTAGTATGGGCAGTTCAATTAGAAATTGAAAAAGGTTTTCGATGAGTTTTTTTGTTTTGTAGCTTAATAGAAGTAGGCCGTTAGTATGGCCAGTTCAATTAGAAATTGAAAAAGGTTTTCAGCTAGCCAGTTGGGATAAACTTCTTGTGAATACATATATTCTCTATTTTTGTATGTCTTCAGAGCTTCCAAGATGATGAAATCTCGATTTATTTTATTTTATATACTTGGGTTACACAACTTTTACTGGTTCTAGGTCTATCATGTAGTTATACCTGCCATTATACTTGCTGCATTCTGGCGACCTCCCCTTTTCCCACGATGAATTCCATTTACAAAAACATACAATATATGTAACTTTAATATAATTAATCCAAGTTTCCAACTTTTGTTGTGGTTAAATTAGAATGAGATTAATTATCATATCCAATTGTATAACAGAACGACTTATGTAACAGCATGACTGCTACCTTCTTTCCTATTTATTCAACATTATGTGCTCTAGAGATGGATTCTACTTTTTAAAACCAGACTCCAAACTGGAAAAGACACTTCAGAAACTCTGGCAGTCTTCTCACTGTTTCCATGTGTGACATATAAGGTGGAGGTGCTTAACCAGTGTTATTTGAGATGGGATGCAAGGGTTTTTTTATGCCTTCTGGAGATTGAACCTTAGAGTTGTGGGTGTCCTAATTGATAGAAGATAGAATGCAGACTCCAGAGTTCATTTGACAGCTATTTTCAAGGGTTACTCAGAAGGACAATTTTCTCTGTGCTTCTAGTTTTTTGACACAAATAGTTCTATTCTGTCTGGAGTTCTGTGCTGCCCCGAGTTCAAATCCAGTGACCATTGCTGGACAACGCAGTTAAAGAAGTTGAACCCTTCTATGCAGCTGCAGATTTGGCAGCCATGAAAATAATCCAGATTTGACTCCACCATACAAGGAAGCTGTATCCTCAATCAATTTCTCACCTGATTTGGGACAATTCGTCATAGAACTCCTAAGAGCAAAATCGTTCCATGCTGCAGTCTGCGACATGATTGGCCCAACAGATGCCTCAACTACAATTTACAACATTGTCTTCTCATTATTTCCAAATTCATTTGGTGGGTAATCGTCAGCAAAGGTATACTGATCGCTATGGTCAGCTTGCCAAATGTCAATTATTCAAGTAATTTGCAGAATGCATTGAATTACCCATTTCTCTCTAGGGCATAGCTGCTTCTTGGTATACACGTTGAATCCTGTTAAACATGATCAGCAAATTCAGTCCTGTGATAGTACTCATATTATGCAAACTGCACTTCCCCGGTTACAAACTATCAATTTTGTAGATAATTTGTGGTTCAGAATGACATCTGCCTTACACAGGCATTGTTATGTGCTGATCCTTGCATGTTACAGCACTAGAAGATTTCTTTATATGGCCTGCGCTTTGTCCTACTATAACTTAACATGTAAATAAGTCCTTCAATATTGGTGGCAGCTTTGATATTAAGCACGTTTAAATTCCTTTTAAATGCATTCCATTCCAGGAACCAACGAAGAGTAATGAAAGATACAGTTATTCATCTTCAGAAATTTCTACCGATACTGACACTATTTGGTGGAGTCGATCTAATAACTTGGAGCATGCAAGATAACTATTCTCTTGTATTTCATTAAATTCTCTCACAGATTTAGACATTATAGTCTCTACAGAGAAATAACTATGACCAGATTGTCTCAGCAGAACACCGTGCATTCTAGAAGCACCGGATTATAACCAGCATCAATGTTCTGGTCTTTCAAGCTGCTCTGTCAGCAAGGCCTGGTCAGTTGTGAAAAAAAAATAGATATTTGGTTTTAACTTTTTTCCATGTACCCCCGCTGCATTTGACCACTGATCTTTTGCCTGCAAGCCCATATGGACAGTCTTTTCGACGCACTCGTTTACCACCTCAATATGGCACTTGGTGACAGCAGAAATAAGAGGTATAGCATTTAATGTATCACATGTTTTTGCTCCTTTACAATACACGTACATCATATATCTTTGAGCTTGGCGTGAATGTGCTACCCTGCAAATCATATATTGAAATATGTAGTATGTGATATCAGAAATCAATACAATCCCTACACATCACAACTACTGTTCAAATTGATTTAGAAAAGGACATGAAACATACACCACATAAGAGAATGACATATAGCTTCTCGTATGGCATTCCGGTGATACATTCATTGAGAGAAAAACTGTGCTGGGACTTGACATACAAGATTTGTTTAACAACTTTGAAGGGAAGTGTTTAGGACTAGAACTCCTCTCAGCTGCTTAAACTTCTACATAGCGACAGAAAAAACTATTTGACCATGCTAAAAAAGGCATTAATCCCCTTCCTTCAGCAGCAGGCTAAAAGAAGCTACAAAATACTGGCAGATATTGTGGAGCAAGATGCAGGAGACACTATAGTTGTGTTATCTTGAGTGGATGTGGCATTAGATATGAAAGAGCAAATATGAGAAGAGAGAAAATACTTGTCTGGAAAAGGAAAGTACTTCAGACGCTTACTGGTGTCCACTCTAGGCACGGTCACTCATGGCATGCTGACAATATGCTACTATGTTAAAAACTACTTAAAATTACTGTACTTTGAAACCATTGTAGATGGAGCAGGTATAAGTCACGAGTTCAAAAGATACTGCTTGGAAGATTCCAAATATACACGAGTTTTGAATTCTTTCCTCAGTATACTATATTTTAATTTTTGAAACAGTTGGAGACGAGGGCAAGGGAAATAAATTATACGACATTTACCTTTATGCTCTTATTTTTGGTCACTGGCCACCCAAAGAATAATATGTAGGCGGATGCAACCATGCAATCCTTTTAGGTGCCTGGAATCTCCTATATTTGTTCCACATCTGCTGCATCAAGGCATCAAGAAAGCCCCACTCTGGGAGACATCCAGGCGATCTGAAGAAGTTTACTAGAGCAAGGATTTCAGAGTTACCTGACTCATCGCTTTGAAGACTTTTTCGCCAGATAAAAGACTGACATTTAAACTGCCTGAGAATCCCTGATGCAGCCCAAGTAAGCGTACAATCTCTTTAAAAAAATAGATCAACAATCTTATTCGCATCAGCAGTCTTTTTACATGGAATAAAGTGGGTCATTTTAGAGAATCGGTCCATAACAACAAAAATGGAATCATTACCTCTTTGAGTGCAAGGCAGCCCCAAGACAAAATCCATTGAAATGTCAATCCATGGTCCTTCAGGGACTGGTAAGGGTTTATACAAACCCAACATTCTATTGTCCACCTTTAGCAACATGCCAATTTCTATGTGTAGAAACAAATCTATTGATGTCCTTCCTCGATAGAGGCTAAAAAACTTTCACACTTACCAGGCTGTAATTTTGTCCCTTCCAAAGTGACCTCCTGCCATTTGAATGCATTTCAACAATTAGCGTTTCCCTCGTAGACCTAGTACGAATAAAAAGTTGGAGCTCAAAAAAATCCATCAGTCAATAAGTATTCATCATAAAACACCTTGTCTCCATTTGTTGGATTTTTGAGAGCACTAATAATTTTGCTGAAAGGGATCAATTGCATATTCCTCCATTTCTTCAACCCCAACAAACTCATTGGTCATTGTGGCAAGTAGATGATGTTTCCTACTTAAAGCATCAGCCACAATGTTCCACTTTCCATTCACATGTTGCACTACAATTGTATAATTTTACAAAAATGAGACCCATATGGCATGCTTATGAGATGACTTGAGTATTTATATATTTTAGTGCTTGCTTGTTTCTCAACAAAACAAATTCTCTATGCTATAGGGAATTCCTCCATTATTTCAATGTCTGGGCAATATCATACAATTCTTTATCATAAGTAATATACATTTTTATGGTGTCATCGAGTTTTTCTCTAAAATAGGAAACTAGTCTGCTTTCTTGACTCAACACTCCAATTGAAATTACTGAAACATCACTCAATGGTGAAAATATTCTCAAAGTTTGGTAAGGCAAGAATTGGAGTTTTTGTCACCTTCTTTATAAGTTGATCAAAACTTGTTTCAGCGACTTAAGTCCAAGAAAAGGACTTCCCCTTAGTGCAATTGGTTAATGAAGCACACATATTGTTGAAATTTCTTATAAATCTCTTGTAAAAGTTTACTAATCCATAAAAGCTCTTCACATTTGATTTGCTTTGAGGGATAGGCCATTCAAGTATACCCTTGATCTTTTCTAGGTCCATCCTCACTCCATCTATTGAAATCACACTTCCCAAGAAAACCAACTTGTCTATAAAAAAATCACTCTTCAATATTTACATACAAAATTTCCACTCTAAGTTTATCAAACACTATTGTCAAATGTCTCAAATGCTCTCCTCGGGTTTTACTGAAAGGGTTACACCTTTAGCAACTTGCATCCGGGGTTTTGGAAGGGGGGCACTAAGAAGACTTATGCTCTAACCACCATTGACATGAAAAACCCGTCTCAAACTATTGCTCTCAATCTGTTTAATGCATTGTAGGGGCTCAAGAATAGCTTCAACAAGCTTCTCAAGTGAAGTTTCATTTTCTTACATTCTAGTTCTCTGTTTTGCTGACTTGTTGCTGCTTTGGTGTTGTTTTGATGCTGTGAAGTTGTTGTTGATATGTTGTTTGGCATTGTTACCTGGCAGTATACTCCTTGCAGTTGCACTCTCTTGTTTATTTTGGTTTTAGACCTTTTTTGTCGGTGGGGGGTGGACCCCACTCATCAAAAAACCACTATTGTACTCATGTATTATCTAACTTTTGAGCCTTTTTTGGTTATGGGTTTCCTTGTTTTATCTGGATTTTGAGCCTTATTTTGTTTTGGGTATGGTCCCTTTCCAAACTATTTACCAATAATTAAAAACAAATCCAAATGTCATCAAAATAAATTACAACAAATTTTCCAATATAAGGCCTAAATACCAGGTTTGTAGATCACATAAAAGTGGTGTGGGATTAGACATTTTGAATGGCATCACCAACCATTCATACAATATATTCTTGGTTTTGAATGATGTCTTCCATTCATCCAGAGTTTTTTTTAAGGGCCCTTAGGAAAAATCTCTATGTAGTTTTTGGTGAATATCGAAAAGTCAATTTTGAAATTGAGGTGAATTGAAGGGAAAGTAGTTTCTTTTAGAAGGTGAATTTTATGCGTCACCCTCTAGATAGCGTCTAGATTTCGTGGACAACATCTAGGGTTTTTGGAGAGCAGTCAAAAGCTATGGATGATGTCCGGACTCTATGGATGGCATCCAAAGTTTGTGGACGATGTCCAAATTCTGTGGACACTGTCCATAGTCTGTGGATGCCATCGAGAGTCCATGGATGTTGTCTAGACCTTGTGGATGCTGTCTAGAGTTTGTGGATGCCGTCCATATTGTTTAGACGTGTCCGGAGCGTGTAGACGATGCCCAATCTACCTTATCAGCATCTTGCTCTTTTGAAAAATGCCCAAAATCTGTGGGAAATGCCTGTATATATCCCCTGCCATTTATATTTGCTCATTTCTCTTGTTTGCTTAGTTCAAACCTCGATCTCATCCTCTACACTAAATCTTATCCTCTACTATGAATCTCATAAGTAGCGTCCAACCCCGTATCTTCTACCCCATTTGCAAATTTGTTTAAAAAAATCTCATTTGCTCAAAAATATTGAGGCTTTTAGAAGATGAGAACTCTTATAGTGACTGGATCGATAGATGTTGTTCAAGAGGCCTTTGGTCTATAATTGGTGTCGTTATGTTGTCCATTTGAGTCTAAAATATTATCCATTTGAGGAATCCAAATCGTTTAAACCAAGTTCAAAATTTGTCTTGTGAAGTTCATATTCAAAATTGATTGGTCTACACCTATCTTGCTTAATTTTGGCTTGGGTGTTTATCTCTCACCTTTGAATTGTGTAACTTGGGCTAATTCCTTACTTGATTTAAAGACCCTTTTGTCTATATCTAGGAAGTGGTCACTTTTCGTGTGCCTCGAGTCAATTTGTTGCCTTGGACTAAGGTCAAAACTCTCTTTTCAAGTATAACCTTAAGCATGATTAGTTTACATTGGAGCCTTGCTTATTACTTGGGCTTGAATGCTTTACTCATCGTTCTTATTTTTGATTACTTGAGATTGACTTTCCCAATTAGTTTTAGGCGTGTACCTAGAGTGAATGTCTTATACCAAAGTCGAGTTTGTTTTAGAATCCATGTGCCTAGATTGAGTCAAAGTGTTTTGAACTATTTGCCTTAGAAGTTAGATTAATTGTAAGTTTTTACCTTGACCTAGTTTGTTTTAAAAGTCTAGCTTTGTGCCTTCTTACTAAAAACCTAACATTTGCCTTTCAATTTTTGGACCTAGTTTGTTTTAAAGTCTAGCTTTATGCATTCTTACCAAAAGCATTTGCCTTAGTTTTTAGATTTCATTCATGCCTTTTTGAGTCTAGTTTTGTGCCTTGTTTCCAAAGACCTAGTATCATTTTCGTTTTAGACTTAGATTAGATTTGTTCGAAACACTTTGCCAAAACCAAGATTCAAATTTGCCTTTTATTTGACCATTTGTGTGCAAGACCTTCGACCTTGGAGATATTTGAGACCAAGCTTACCATTGACGATTTTGGAGAAAAAGCTCCATTCTAAGCGAAGTTTAAACCATTTGTAACAATATATCAAGTTTTCCATTTAGACCAAGTTTCTAAGACATCAAGCATCAACCAATTCTTTTAGATTACATTTGAAGAGTTTTGTGAATTCTAGACCTTTTCTTCGCGGGAGGTTAGTTGTAGATTCGGATATGCCTCAGTGCACACATAGTGGAACTATGTACAATACAGATTACGAAAATGTGGTCATGAATGATGCCTTTGTTCAGGACCCATATGGTGATGATGTAGTTTGTGAAATGATTCATATCCTTTGTACACTACTCAATATGCGAAACAAGGCCAAGATCTAATAGTACATTACCTGGTTAATACACCTCCTTATCCAGGGTAAGAGCAAGAACAAACAACTCAATACCTTGCTATTGTGCCATCTATTATCGAACAAGTCCAACAAAAACTTTACTACTTTACCATGCCATCAACCTATGACCCATATTTGTTTGATCATCACTTACTTGAAAACAAGGATGAGGTTTTAGTTAGAGCTGTAGAAGTAGGGGCTAAGTTTCTGGAATACTTTCCCCATGACAACATACCTAGTCTAGTTAGAGTGGCTAGAAACATACTTTATACCCAAACTATTGAACATTCTTCTACTAGTTACCCTCATGCATTTATGCCAATAACAAACCAAGATATGAATATGCTTGCAAAGGGAAAGGGTCCCATGGCAGATCTATTCATGCAAATGCAACAAGCATATCAAACTTATCTTAATATAGTGCAAAATTTCAATTCTATGGTAATATCAAATGCTCCACTTATAGAACTAACTCCTTCAATATGAGTGCTAGTTGATTTGTTAGGTCATGCTAATCTAGGTGTGGACCCATTTGCCCAAAGTAATTCAATAGGTAACATGTTTAATGTCTCATTCATTAAGGAAGTGACCGTGGCCTATACCCAGTGCCATGTGCCAAATACAGTGGATAACACACAAGTGTCTTGCAATTCAGGCCAAGGTGGGGTGAATGCATCACCAAATAACCCTCAACAACAAATACCTATTGCCAATACCATGAGTGGTTCACAATAACAAGGGGTAGGAATACCTAGTTCCCAACCACAACATATTACTCCCACTCCTCAACCAACCACATCTTCAAGCATGCAATGCCAGGGGATAAGTAATTAGGCACCAACTGATGTTTTACATCAACAAGAGACGAATGTTATTCCACCTCAACAGGTGATAGCTAAGATCCTGCGGCCATAGATATAAACCAATATACCACCTCAACAAAGATATAACACTACGCTGCCTCAACAAGTGGCAACAAATGTTCCACCTCAACAGGTAGTGATGAATGTACCTCAATAGTCATAGATCAATGTACCTCAACAATAATAGATGTTGTCTAATCAACAACACATTACTATTAGTTAACGACAAATATCAAACACCTAACAAACATCTAGTTCACAATGGGTGTTTGTTCAACAAAAAGGTGCCAACGTCCAACAAGTACTTATTAGGCAACGATTATCTTTTACCTAACATGTGCCACATATTCAAAGACAAGGTCTTAGTCCACAACAAGTACCCTTTATTCCACTGGGTTCAACTAGTCGACAGTAAGTTCCTACTCAAACTCAACAGACACAGAACCTTCCACAAAACCACATACTTCCATTGCAACCTCAATTCCCTCAGACCCAAGGCCGTATTCCGAATCCAAACCATAATATTTACCAACAATGCATGCAGTATCAACAACCTCATCCCAATGTGCGGATTCATATTCTTGGTTGATTGGTCCATCAAACCAACATTCCACAATACCCCATTCCTCTGCTATACCCCAGTCAAGGTAATCCACCTTTGACCACCCATCCACAACCACAACCAAATGTGCCATCAAGTTTCTTGGCCCAAGAATTGCAACTGAAGGATGCAATTGTATCCATTCAAATGGGAAAGCAAACCAAAAAGTTCAAATTAGACGACGTGTGTTCATACCCATTTAACATAGAGTATCTCCAGATACCATTTCCTACAGGTTATGAGCTATCAAAATTTGACAAGTAAAATGGTAAATGAGACCCTAGAGAACATCTAAAAGAGTTTTTTATCGCTTGCCAACCAATGGTCTATAGCGATGTCTACCTACTTCTTTTTCCTCAAAGTCTAGCTAGATAGGGTTCTTAAGTTGCCAAAGAACTCAATATTTGACTTTGATGATCTTTTAGATAAGTTTGTGTAACATTTCTTCTACAATTTCGAGCATGAGATTTCAGTAGTGGATTTGAGTCAGGCCAAAGAGAAAGTTGGTGAGAAATTTATGAGAAACTTATAGAGATGGACATCGCTTGCTAGTCTCTTCACCCATAATCTATCAGATAAACAATTAGCAACGATGCTTACCAAAAATTTGCACAGAGAAATATCTTATCAATTGGAGCTTTAGTGTGCTCACACATTCAAAGAGATCATTGAAAAAGACATACAGATTGAAAAGGCCCTTATCAACAAAGGGATTATCAAGTTGTCTTCCTCAAACTAGAATAAGAGCCAAAACTAAAATTCAGGCCCAAATCAGAACCCTAGACCAATCCAAGCGCAAACGTTTTCACTAGCTTAGGCTAATAATTATGATAAAACTAAGCCATACAACCACAACATGAATTTTTTAGGTAATGGCATAACTAAATTGCACCATGTCCAAATGGTGCAAACACCATCTACTCAGCCTATGCCACAAATGTAGCTTATTCCACAAACACAACCTATCCAAAAATCATAGTCAATGCCTCAACGCAAGCCAACACCCCAAATGCTACAACCACCACCTTTGCAAACCCCTCCTCCAAGAAGAAGACCCACTCTTAGAGTCTTTAGTGACCTTAGTGAGCCTATTGAAGCAGTGTTTTGAAAACTAACTATGGCCAATATGATTAGTTGGCCGATTCCAAAACACTTTCCTGGGAATACCTTATCCAGGTTGGTACAAAGAACATGAGTTTTGTGAATACCATCATGTTCATGGACATTCTATACACCATTGTGTGTAGTTGAAGCACCTTATTGAGAATATGTTAGAAAATGGGGAGATCTGATTGGATAATAGACCATATATTTCCAATCAAAACCTGGGTATCTACCATAATTCTTTTCCACAACATAACAATACCAAATAACAACAATAGTAACATTAACAACAATAACGTCAACCACCAAATGGAAAGAACCAAGGCCAAAATGACCCCAATAACCAACATACCTATCATGCAGTTGCACATGGCTACAATGAAGTTGTAGGTTGTATTGTAGGTTGTCATGTATCTACCATTACCATAAATTGTAGACCGAATGCCAATAGACCAGGACCATTGCCTAAAAATACCAATCAACTTACCAGTGTCGGTAATCCTTCCATGACCTATCACCACAATCAAGCATAATAACAACCAAGGATTACCATTTCAGGACCTTATGTTGGTAACTCTTTATTGCCCCATGACCGCAACTAAGTGCACTAGTAATCGATAATTATCCTCTCTAGCCCATCTCCATCAATTTCTAGTTACAATGGTCCTGTACTCAATCCAGATTGTGCTATCACAACTCAACGGTCTAAAATCACCACCCCAGGCCTGCAACCTCCTCCCAATGAGCCAATCCAACCCACTATGTTGGCTTGGAACAAGCCAATTATCACTGTTAAGAAAATATGTATGATATTATGAAACAACTCCAAAAGGCATCCTCACAAATCTCCATTTTAGAATTGTTGTGTATGTCTACCATCCACAAGAATATCCTTATGAAACTCCTAGGCCAATCACAAGTGCCAAATGACATAACACCGGACAAATTTCAAGCTTTGGTTGGGCACCTAGGCCCAAGGCAACAATTGACCTTCGACCAAAGTGATATATCATCCCTTGGCCCTCTCCATAATAACCCATTATACATTGAAGTTGTCATCATGCAACATAAAGTTAAATGTGCCATCATGGACAATGGATCGGCCCTGAATCACTTTGTCATGTGTTAGACCTGCATTTATCATATAATTTGCTTTTGGGTAAACCATGGGTACATGAAATACATGCAATACCTTCGACATTATACCAGTGTATCATGTTCCCTCACTCTAGGATAGAGGTAACTATCCATGGGGATTTACAACCATATAAACACTGCAAGCATTTGGAGGATGAATATGAAAGTTACAATTACCATTTTCATCTAGGCCTAGTACCAAAGAAGGACAAAGATAAAGAGATACTTGTTGAATTGCTAGAGGCCAATTACATAGACCTTGATAGTCTTGCCTCATCTTCGCATACACCTCCTATTGAAACGTCTAATCATTTTACCATTTCAGACAATGGTTTAAGAGAGTATTTTACCCATGATACATTCCATATAGCCAAGCTTCCATAGAAACCCAAGACCTATGGAAGGCCCAAATCTAAACCAATTTGTATGGAATGGAGATGAAAGGGAAAAGGAAAGATTCATAGCCCAATACCCATTATATTCACACCTGCCACTAGCCAAGAACAAGACCCACTTGCCAATAATGATTCTTGGTTATAAAATGACAAATTGACTGATTGATATCGTAGTACAAAGGATCCCATCCCTGACAAGATCATGGATAACCAAGAGTTGAAGGCAGAGGCCTGGGGGCAAATCAACAAGGTACTCTTGAGCCCATTTCTATGACCAAATACAAAGGAACTCATGATCTTGGATGTAAACTGTTTGGGGGGTGACCCCTCGTATCTTATTCGTGTACCTATGCCAATGACTAGTGACGATGATTCCAGTAGTAAAGTAGAGTCCAATCATAACATATATGAATACCTTATCAGTAACAACTTATTTGACCCATATACTATTTATACCATTATGCCAATAATCTGACATTCCTCGCTTCCCCTTTATCTTCCTCAACTTATAGACTAGGACCAACAAGAATCTACAATACCTTTAGATAACTTTGAGATTGATGAGGCCTTTTGTGATTTTCTAGGCCTAAGAGATAATGTTCCACTGGGAGACCACAAACAAGGGTTCTCTATCAAACCAGATCCTGTAGCCTATTTTGGAGAGTAGATGAACACCCTTAGACAAAAACAAAAGAATAAAACATTGAGGTCCCAAAGTGAAAACCTCTTTGAGGCATTTTTGGACCAGGGTAAAAATTTAAAAAATGCCAGTTTCTTGGTAAAAACTTATTTCAAAGACCACTAGATAGGGATGTTCACCTTCTTCAAATGAATCTCAGGAGACCACCAACAACGAACTTGATTTTGGATCTGAGTTCAGTATAGAGGAACAACATGCATTTGATCAAATTGTTTCCAGAATGTCCTACAGTGTTTGTAACATGGCCATTGCTACCGTTAGGTGATTCAGATTCATCGTGCTTGGGAGAGTTTGAAGAACTAGTCTGACCAGAGGACTTTTCCATTACAGGATAATTTACATCCTTTCCAACTATTCTAGAAGATGGCTCGACCCTCCTCATAGAGGATACTATGGAAGTCAACATTAGGACTCCAAAGGACCCAAAGTGAATCAAATTAGGTATGTCCCTCACTAAGGAGGAACATAAAGTTTTTACAATGCTTTTGAGGGAATTTGTTGACATATTTTCATGGGCCTATTTGGACATGCCTGGGTTGGAACCCACCTTGGTTGTACACCATCTCATTGTACATCTTGATATCAAACCCACGAAGCAAAAATTATGTAAAATACATCCTCATATTGTTGTGTAGGTTAAGAAAGAGTTGTAAAAACTCTTGGAAGTGAGATGCATCAGACCATCGACTATTCAGAGTGAATCTCAAACATTGTGCCTATCAATAAAAATCCATAAAGGATCAAAATTTGTGCTGAATTCAGAGACATCAACAAGGCCTGCCCCAAGGATGAATTTCCTCTGCTGAATATCGACATGATAGTTGACTCCACAACTGGGTATGAAATGCTTTCCTTAATGGATGGCTTTTCAAGGTATAATTAGATTTGGATCTTGCCAGAAGACCAACACAAAATAGTGTTTACCACTCCTTGGGGAATGCTTTGCTATTAGGTTGTGTCATTCAGCCTCAAGAATGCTGGGGCTGCATACCAAAGATATATGATGGTTACATGATGCATGATATTATTGAAGACTATGTTGACGACATATTGGGTAAATCTAAGAGCGATGCATATCATCTAGTTGTACTCCAAAGGATATTTGAAAGGATTCAAAAGTACAAGGTTCGACTCAATCCCAAGAAGTGGATCTTTGGTGTCACTTCAAGAAAATTGTTAGGCTTCATTGTCTTTCGTCGAGACATTGAAGTTTATCTTGCCAAGGTTCAAGCTATTATTGAGATACCACCACCTTCGACTTTGAAGCAACTCTGTAGTTGACAGGATAAAATCCAATCTATCAGACACTTCATTTTGCAGTTGGCTAATAAATGCCATCCTTTCACTCACTTGTTGAAGAAAGGTATTACATTTCTTTGTGATGTAGAATGTCAAAAAAGCCTTTAAGCACTTGAAGGAATACTCCAATCTACCTATTTTGTTACCACCAATGTCAGGGAGACCATTTATATTGTACCTATCTACCACTTACAATGCCCTAGGGGCACTTTTAGCGAGCATGATGAAAATGGAAAAGAGCACGATGTGTATTATCTAAGTCGTACACTGGTAATGTATGAACATAACTATACACCAATAGAAAAAGCTTATTTAGATATGGTCTTTGCAGCCCATAAGCTGCATCATTACATGCTTAACAACAAGACTATAGTCATTACCAAAGTAGATCCACTCAAGTATCTACTATCCAACATAACTTGACAACATTGCATGGCTAAATGGATCATACTTCTGAGTGAGTTTGAGATTGAGTATGTCAATCAGAAGGCCATAAAGGGACAAGCACTTGCAGATCAACTTGTTGAAGCTCCCCTTTTAGATACTGAACCACTTATTTTTTCATTCCCAGACGAGTCCATCATGACCATCATAGAAACATTTCTTGAGGAGTAGCACTAGAAGCTATATTTTGATGGGTCATTCTCATCTCATAGATCAGGGGCAGGTCTATTATTTATTACACCACATGGGGATCTTATTCCCAAATCATTTTGTATTAGCATTTCTTGTACTAATAACATGGCTAAATACAAAGCACTCATTGTAAGGCTTTGTCAAGTAGTACAATGGAATATTCAACATCTTTTGGTTCATGGTGATTCTCAACTAATCATCTATCGGGTTAAAGACTAGTTCCAGACCAAAGGCAATAAGTTGGTACCATATAAGGCCATGGTGGACATTCTCAAGCAATAGCTTTCCCACATTCAGTTTGAACATATGCCTTGGGCCAATAATAGGACAACAGATGCCATGGTTACCATTGGTTTTTGATCCACAACACAGATAAGGCAAAATACTATCAGTTTCTCATTGATCATCTTCTAGCATCTGCTCATGAACTTTCGACCATTGAAATGATTTTTGATATTGTTGGTCCTAGTTCTATTCGGTATTTTGACTTATATAATTACCTTCACAACCAAATCCTTCCACCTGACCTTTCATGTAAACAACAAAAAGCTTTCACACACTAAGCCTCTTGATATACTCGGCCCAACCCTTTATCGTAAAAGCTTTGATGTAACTTTGCTTCATTGTTTGAATTTGATAGAAGCCACATTAACGTTGAGGGAAGTTCACTAAAGAGTTTGTGGAACCCACACTAGTAGGGTTGTCCTTGCCAAAAATCTCCTATGTACTGGTTATTATTGGCCAACTATGGAAGTAGATGCAACTACTTATGTAAAAAGATGTAACAAATTTCAGGGGCATGCCAATTTAATACATGCTCTGGCCAAGACACTCAAACCAATGACTACACCATGGCCATTTTTTATGTGGGGACTCGATCTTATTGGGAAGAATAACCCTACCTCCTCAGATGTCCATAAACATATCCTTACCACCACTGAGTATTTTACTAAGTGGGTTGAAGCTATACTCCACTTACATGATTGGAAAATAAATTTTTAAATTCATTTTCAACCATCTCATTTGCTACTATGGTATCCATCTGAGATTATATCTACTAGTGGTAGATCATTTAAAAATAATGATGTCAAAGCTCTCTATGCTGAGTGTAACATTACCCAACACTTTTCTACTGCATATTACCCACAAGGTAATGGCCAAATAGAGGTATATAAAAAGACCATTGTTAATATTCTTAAGAAGATTGTCAATGATGCTAGACACGATTAGCACTTAAAGATCTTTCGTGCCCTCTAGGCTTACCATACTAATTACCATACTTCAACAAAAGCCACACCATATTCCCTTGTCTATGACATGGACATTCTTCCCATCAAGGTCGATTTACCTTCTTTGCATATTTCATTGAAGCACATCCTTGATGACGAGGATTACAGAGTCGATCATCTGCAAGAGTTGGAGTTAGTAGATAAAGAATGCATGGCCGCTATAAACAACCTTCAAGCATATCAAAACTGGCTACGTGGTCAATATAACTGGTGTGTCAAGCATAAAGAGTTTGAGCTTCGCGATCTTGTCCTCAAAATAAAATAGAACACTATGGTTGAGAAAAAGAAGAAAGACAAATTCAAGCCTAATTAGATAGGTCCTTATGTCATTGTTGCTAATTAGGACTCTGGTATTTATTGGTTAGCTACACCAGATGTAGATGAACTTGATGAACCTATGAACATAATACATCTTAAGCATTATTTTACTTAAGAGACCTGAGGTATTGTCTATGAGGATCATTTATAGGTTGTACCATAATATCACCTTCTGATTTAACCTTTTAGGGTTCAACTATGTAAATCCTATGTTTAGATTAAAGGGATTAGATGTCTAAATCCGTCAAATAATATGTAATAATTAAATACTAATTTTTTATGTATTTTAACCTTCTTTGAATTTTTAAAAATAGAAATAAATATTCTTAAATAGAGACTTATCTAGAAAGTGACTGTCATGGATGATCTGGGTTCTGGATAGTTTTGAGTGTCATCAATAGGGTCCTAGGATCTGTTTGCTCAATAGACAATAGTGCCCCATCTGGACAATAGTGCCATATTGCTATAGTACCCTCAAAGTGGTGCTAGTGCCCTCTTTGCAGGATTGCTCCTATTTTTTGGGAGCACCTACCCCTGTGTTTATGGGTCCTGTTCATGTGTGCACAAAATCTGAAACTTTATGTTGTGCATGGAAAACCTGATTTAGTGTGCAAAATCTAATCCTCCTTGCAATTATGGTATGACCAATAATTGTGTGTTCGTTAGTAGGATACGCTGGACATCCTCAACATCTCACTGTGAAGAGAGTTGCCTACATACTAATACCCTGAAGACGGGTTAAGTTTGATATAATTCTCCCACCTAGTGCTTGTAGCAAGTGCAAGTGAATGCTAAAATGAGAGTGGACTTGGATGTTTTGAATGTGCTTGAGTTTTGGAAACTTTGAAATCTGGGCTTAGGGTTGTTGTAGATGGTAGTATGCAGAAGTAGGATAGAATATAGATCAAATATCTTAATTTTGCTCAACTTGCCTTTTGTTTGAATCGGAATTTGCATCTATTTTCCATCTAGTGAATAAAGGTCAAATAGATTTGTATTTATAGAGATGCAGCTTGTATGGATAATAAAATTTGCTTAGGTCGACCCTAGGAGGGGCACATGTTTGAAAAAGTATCCGTTCGGGAGAGTTAGGAAAAAGGACAGTAGTGCCCGGTTGGGGACACTAGCGCCATGTGGCTATAGTGTCCCAAATGTGGCATTAATGTCCACCTGGTAGACTATTGGGCAAACTAGGATGGGATTTGAGAAATTTGTCCTAGGACTATGTTTTGGCTGACTATAACTGTCTGTGGTTTGCATACTAATTGAAAAAGTGTGGAAAAGGCTCTAAGATAGGTTTAGGGATAAGCTAGGAATATGCTAACTCAAGCAACTCTCTTATCATCTAAATACCACTTATAGGTGATTACATTCCCCCCTGCCCCCTTTTATGCTAGAAATGTAGTAAAATGAAATGACTAGTGTAAAGGAAAAAGAAGCATACCTAGACTTACCTTGGAAGTGAAACCTGTGTAGTTGAGTCTAAGTATGTGAATTTGGGTTTGCATATGTGAAACATGATCCAAATCAATGACCTATAATGAAACATGCAAAAATTAGTCCTTACTTAAGAGATGATCAAAAGCAAAAGACTATGCTGAAATAAAGTAACTGAGTAACGCTGAGTAAAGATAGAGGAAATGAATGAATACACCTTGTTGGGTACGTGAGCCAATATATGAACCTTGTGTGTGTGAGTGTATATAGAAATCATATCGTTGAATAGCTTGGACTAAGCTAATGGCTTGCTCAATCCTCATATAGATTCTTCAAGAAATCAATCTAATTTTGACTCCATCATTGCCCACCCCTGCTCGGTGGATCCTGATCAATGAATAACTTGGATAGTATTGTAAGTGTGTCTAACCCTCTCATGTGAGTGGCTCAGGAAATCAATTAGTCTATGACTCCATCATTGCCCATCCATTTGAAGTAAATGCATTTGTAACTAAATTGTGAAAAGTGTTGAAAGTATCTAACCGAGTAAATCTATGTATGTCAGCTCCGTGACCACTCGGGTATATTAGGTGGCTCTAGGCCACTCAGGAATGCCAACCACTATAGATGGAGTAAGGAATGAATCTGGAGACAATCTAGGATGTGATAGAAAGTGTATACACTGTATAAAATGACATGGAGTTTTGCATTCCATCTGATTAACTTATGTGTCGTTAAGTATATAGAAACTATGTGCCACACACATATCCCCAATCTGGTATCTGAGTATACTGAATCTAAATTGAGTATGTAATAGTTGAATATGTATAACTAAACTAAATGTGGGAGTGATCATGTCATGCATGATGCCCCCAAATCTGAGCAACTTGTATGAATATTCCTTGTAATGAATGTATCTGAGCAAAATCTGAACATAACTATATAACTTGTGATTGTATTGTGCAAATCTGTATTATACCTATGTACTAGTTTGGACTATCTTAAAGTTGGGGCTACTAGACAGTAGTGACCTATAGTGGACAGTAGTGCCCTATGGTGCTAGTGTCCCAATATGGGTGCTAATGTCTACCTGGTCTAAAATTTGGGTGATTTGAACTATTTTTTTTAGTCTTTTTTTTGTGTCTACCTCGTGTCTGATTTCTAAAATTAAGCGTGTTCTAAAATTTATCTGTGAATAACAAAGTAGGATCCTGATCTTTGTGACAAATCCCTATGAATTCTCCTTATTTTGAGGGTAGTTATGAGACCTTTGTAATAAATATCCTCAAAATAAGTAGCACTGTAAAATGTTTTAGTTGGAGCATGTGCATGATATTTCAATACAATGTACAAACATAACATCATAATGTAGAAGTATATGAGCATAAATAGGTAATGTAAGATATATGTTGTAATCTATCATTGCACAAGGTTGCCAAGATAAATGTGATCAATGTGTATAACAACAATATGAGTAACTACCTAGGGTTATGGGGCATGATGTCCATCATGACACCCAAGTAGGAAGGGCAAATGCATGAGGTCCCTCATGGCATCAAAAACTGGATGTGTGTAATAAGCAAATACAAGTGCCATGGTGAAGAAGCATACATAAAAACACATGAGGTACACAAAGGCAGGTCAAGGGGCCATAATACAAGGGACATGGGCACATGTAACTAAATTTGAGAATGAAGATAGACAAGGATCTGTTCACATGTCCACTTACACAAGCAACAAGATTTTGGCTTAGAGCCACATGGAAGGACATGTTCAAATGTCTACGTATAAAAGCAAAAAAGTACACACAAGGGACATGGGCACATGTCCAAGACATACAAATAGAGAAGTGGTGTGGATCCAAATAACAATGGCATATTCAAATTCCCTCAAAGTGGAAGAAACATAGGAAACACAATCAATTCTAATCTAGGAAAAACTAGAAATGAAAACATGTATAATTGTGTAGTACAAATTAATGTAAATGCCAAGATGTACATATGCTAAGTCTAACTAGTGATAGTTGGGAAAAAATATAATCAATGAGTAGCAATGATCAATATAAAGATGTATCAATGCATAAACTGGAATGTATAATATGTAAAGATAGAACCTAGTAGATGAAACTATGTATGAGATCCCCCTGAGTGGGTAAATGTATCAAATGAGTAATCCTAGATCAGTGTATATGCCCCTAGTGGATAGATTATAGATAATATAGATCATTGTATTAGACCAAAGTCCTGTATGTAATCTGCAAGCACTCGACAAGGACAAGTGAATCATATGTGTGTGATAAAACTGACTATACTAAGATAGCTAGCAATATGTAAAATCTAGCAAGTAGTAAAAATGTAAACATAACAATGCATACAATCTGTAAATTTTGTATTTTCACAATATTTGAATGTATTTGTATTTTGACATGTATTATTTTTGTGTTTTTTGAGTATAATATATGTATAAGCAAATGGAAATAAACTAATTATAAGGAGTGAGATAAAATGAAGTATGTACAAGGTTAGGAACCATACTAACCAATGAGTCTCATGGGAGAGTCACTATCACTGTGACTTGTGTTGAATAGGGGAACTATGATCATACGTGTGGTGTGAAAGGGCAACTGTGAGCCCATGATCTATTGTGTTGTATAATCTATGTTTGAAGCTACCTGTGTAGTGATGTTATGATGTTGTGGCAATGACTATGATGTCCTATGAATTGTAGGGGTCATAGGGACCCATATGGTAGAAGAAGAAGCTATAGGTGATGTAGATTACCTATGCTAAGAACCCCTATAACCCACTAAAATTGACCTTGGCCTAAATTGTGCAAAATAAGGTCCTCTAGAATCCATGGTGTATCTCTGATGCAAGTGTCTGTAGTAATAGTCTCTGTGAGAGAGTATGCATACATGTAGATACCCTAGGATTAGACCTAGCTTGCACTGATGATCCTATTGAACATTATGATGTATGCATAGGAGCTATACTCTTTGCTATAATTGATAATCATGTAATATCTGGTAATGGTTCTATAATTCTAACTGGTGTCTATGCTAGAATTGTAGCTGGAAACTATGCTATAACTACCTATGGGATGGGATGAGGATAATCATATGAGAAACCCTCAACCTTAACCCACGTGATTAACATGTATATACTCTAGGCATTATTGTCCTATAGATGGGATAGTGTAGAGATGCTGTAACCATGGTCTGCCCAATAATATATCAAATACACCTGCACTAGGTACTATTAGGAACTGAGTGACTATGTGTGCTGGTCCAATCTGTATTGGAAGCACAATCTCATTGATGGAGCTCTAAACATGGCCACTAAAACTAATAATGAATATATCTGTGGGGAATATATCCTTCTCTATATAACCCAAGTTATGTAAGAGTGTCATGGTGCACATGCTTATGCTTGACCCATTGTCAACCATAACACTATGAATATGATGGTGGTCTATTATGCTCATATGAAGAGTGCATGTAAATTTGTGTCATCATTCACAATCTCATACTCTAAAAATATGATAAGTGGTTTAGGTGACACTGTAGTATGATGCATGCCAATAATTTTATGCAATGGATGTGTCTCCTTTGTAATTGTGTGATATGAATCTGGTGGTGGATGCACCTAGTATGTATAGCGAACACCTAATGTGCCCCTACCTTATTTTTTGTATGCTTTGGGAAATGATATAAAAATATCTTTGGTGCCTTAGCCTCTGTTTTCTATTGTTTTGATGCCTCTATGGGTGTGCCCACATCAATAATGTTAGCCTCGATGAGATCAATGCCTTAGCCTCTATTTGCTATTGTTTTGACACCTCTATGGGTGTGCCCACATCAATAATGTTAGCCTTGATGAGATCTTGTATCTTATGTTTTAGGCTAATGCATCTGTTTTTCATGTGACCTGATGCCCTGTGATACTCACAAAATGCATTTGAATTATAACTTTTTGGAAGAGACCATGTTGTATCAACCTCTTTAATGGAAGGGAGAGATATGACATTGCATTCAAATAGTTGTTGTAAAACCCGTGTTGGTGTCTATGGAATATTAGTGAAGACTCTACGTTGAGGAGAGGATAAAACCATTATGGGAGATGGCTCAAAAGCTACATTGATTGTGGCCTTTTGATCACTTTTGTTTTCTATTATCCTTACCTTGTATGGAGGTTTGTTTTAAATTTTAATAGTTTATTCTGATCCATTTGTGTACTTGAGTTTACCCATTGATAAGAGCTTAACTTCTCTTTCCTTGATTGTGTGGCAAAAATCAATAAATCTAGAAAACTTCTTGAACAAGATATCTTCATGTAGTGATGGTAATAGACTATGTTTAAATATATCTTGAAGATCTTTGTCTGGCATGAGGCTAGTCAATTTGGATAATATTGTCTTGTATCACAAGACATAATCTACGATAGACTCATTTGAATTTTGCTTTAACTATGCCACTTGTGCATATGATATATTATCACTGATGTTGATACAAAAGTGTGTTAGGAACACGCTAGATAAAAGATTGAATGCTGTGATAGATTGATTTAGAAAATCATGGAACCATTGTAGGGCATGATCCTTGAGACTACGTGGAAATAACTTTGTAAGAAGCAAATATTTGGACACATAGTCCAAGCATGCTATGTGAAAGGATTTGAGGTGGTGATCTAGGTCACCCTTGACACCATATAATGTAAGCTTGGGTGCCACAAAACTAGATGGCAAAGGAGTTACCACTATGTGATGTGCCAAAGGTGTATGCAAGAGAATGTTGGAATCCAATGCATGTGATGGCCTAGTTTCTCCCTTATCGAGATGTAACACCTTAGACTATATAGTATGAATCTCATGCATAAGGGATTATACATTTGGAATGGAGGAACTAGCCATAAGTGGTGTAGTTTTCATTGATGGTTAAATAACAATTTTGGGTTGTGCTATCTGAGTTGGTTGAGTTATCCCCACTAGACGTGTAACAACATTATTAACTTGAGGGGTTGAAGGTTGTGTTAGTGCCCAAAATTGCACTGAAGAAATAGAGCCCTTATTAAGTTTAAATGCCTAAGTCCTTAGCCAAATTCTTGCTTTTAACTATTCATGTTAAAGGTCAAGTTTTATGTTGAATTGACTAAGTGATAATTTGGTCTTTGCTTAGTGTGTGTAATCCTTCATTTGTTTTAGGAAAAAAGTGTTTAGAGTCTATCAAGGAAAGTGTTTCATAGAAAGACCGAAGACTTATTTACTTCAAAATTTTTGTTTGCAGCAAAAAGTTTTCAAGTTCATTTCCTTCAGGCATTTTGCCCACGCAAAAATCTTGACAAAAGTCAATTGTTTTAGCTAAAATGTGAAATTCAAATATTTTGAGATAAATGTAAGGCCCATATAGGCTTTGGGGAAATTGTTGTGGACAAAATGTCTGAAGTAATTGTCCCAATAAAAGGTCTGTGGTAAAAGGGCTTAACAAATTTCAATTATTTGGGGAAATTATATCAGATAAAATGTCTGAAACAATTGTCCCGATGAAGACAAAATTGCTAAAGATCAAATTGTTGTGGGAGAAGTGTCTGAGAGAGTTCAATACTTTAGGAGAATTGTCTTGAACAAAATATTTGAAACAATTGTCCCAATAAACAAAAACCTGAAACAAACACCCCAGAATAAAAGTATCGAAGGCCAATAAGGAATTCTTGCATAATAATTGTCCTGGTGAAATTACTACTAAGACAAAAATGCTGTAGACAAAGGGCCCATAGACCAAAAGGCATGATGACAAAAGTCCCAAAGAGATTTTCCCAAGCTTCATAAGTGTCAATCTCATAGGGCATAAAGTTTAATCATGTTCCCATAGATTGATGGTCTCTGTTTGATTCATGCCAATGAGATCAACGATGTGAGAAGATACTAGAATTTTCAATAGAGTTATCAGTAAGCACAAAAGAGACAAGTGGAATAGCTGCATGCCACATATTACAACTTGAACTTCTTTTAAAAATCAATGGCATGTGTTTTCTTGGGTGAGATGATCTAGTGGTGCAGAATGAGAGTGTGATTTTCAACAAAGCCTAAAATAAACGTGGGACCATCACATGGAAAAAGCATGTTAGCCCATGCATAATTGATAGAAAAACGTTCAAAAATCTCATAGGGATACCAAGTGGCATGATCTCAAGGCCAAAGATAGCTAGCAGCTAATAGCGCTTGGTATTTCATATCAAGATCAATGGTTTGCGTCTATCCATTCACATAGATATAATAGTGCAAGTCAAGATGGACTGTTGAAAGAGTTCAAGACCAATAAATAAATATGTGTCCGAATATGACAAAAAGTCAAATTTCACCATGACAGAGCCATCTAAGCATTGAGTCAGTTCGAAGAGATCTTTTGACCATTCCAAAGCATATTTTTTAGATAATAATCGCATACCACTTTATATCTATACCATAGTTGGAGCTTTCCAATTGTACTCATCACAAGGTAATGGGATTTCCTTGGCATGCAAAAAGGGGAGGATTTCTATCCAAAAGCTTCCATGATTTGAAAAATGATTTGTAGGAGAGCATCTCTAGATGGTTACACATGAGGACAAAGTTTGTTTGGATCCTCAAATGATTTTTTCCCTCTAACTATGTAGGTAAGTAGTCAAAAGAATCTTCAGGTAGTTGCATATGATAAAAAATTATTGTTTGGGCCTCCACCATTAAGTTTGCCATCTCGATCATGAATTCGATGGCATCTTCAGTCAAAAGATCAAAGGCTTGTTTCAAATCTTCATCTTTCCTTGCAAAGGCAGTTGCAAAAATGATTCTTTTCTTGCAAGTGGATGAGGATCTTAGGTGTGGCAAAGGGCATATTCTAGCTAGAAGTATCTTTGTGGACTTGAAGGCTTGTTTTACAATTTTGCAAATTACAACCCATAGTCCTGGGTAAAAATTTATAAATAGAGGGATTCTCCTCTATTCAAGGGGTTGGTTGGCCATTGTGTAGGTCCATGTTTTATTAAGTATAGGCTCTTCCATATTTTAGGATCACTATTGTGTGTATTTTATTTCTCTTGCTAAGGTGGTTTCAGTTGTACAACCATTAACAAGCTCTGAAAGCATGTTTATATGTCTCCCCTATCCAACATGGATCAAATCCACCATGCTTGTCCCCATGGTGACATTTTGAAACACTGTTGTGTGTAATATTTTATTGAAAAGTTAATGAAAATGCTTGTGTTTCTTTGTTATTTTTTATTGATGAAGTGCAGTAATATGTTTTGAAAATGATGTTGATTGGATATCTTGTTCTATGCTCATTACTGGTTGTCATCTTGGGCTTTAAATCCATTTCTGTATTATGTTTGGGAATATGTTAATGAATAACTTATTAGGGCACCCTAGGTTTATGGATTCAATGGGAAAAAGTAGGCGAGATTCTAGTTTCAGTGTATGTTCTAGGATTTTAAGGATCATTTGGGCATTTGCATTTCATTGGCACCAATAAGTACAAATCACTCATGGTAGTTCCATTAGCTTGCAATTAAGTTTTCTATATCTTTGCAATAAATGTTTTCATGAATGCTAAAAGGATCGCTGCTATTTGAAAACCACTAGCACACCACCCCCTTTTTATCAATATCTAACTATTCTACCTTGTCTTACCCTGCAAATAATACACCATTTTCATACTATAAGTGTTATTTGCCCTACAAATACATAAAATCTTGCCTATATAACATGTGTTTGCAATTTATGCTTTAAAGACCCAACACTATAGTTTTCCATTCAACCCATGTTGAAAATTATTTTGAATGAATATTGTAGTCACTTTCCCATCTGTCTTTAGTAACTTGTATATGACATAGTGCATTTGTTCATTCTGTGTGACAACCCTTCTTAGGTGGAGTGTCCAAGTATGGTTGTGCCCTGGTCATATTTGTTGTTATTTTGTACCAAAAATCACCATGGAAGTTGAATTGCATAATATTTCTATGTGATAAATTTACCCCGTAAGTCCTCTCACCTTGGTTCAAGTAGATCCAGAAGTAGCAGGGAGCTAACCATACTCTTTGTACGTGCCTCTCAGTCATTTTCTATGTTTGGTCCATTCTTGATGCCAAATCCTTCTCTAGCTATAATGACATATCAGTGGGCTTTTCATCTTTGTTTGCCATTTTATTCAAGTGTGCAAGGCCAAGCAAAGAGGGGATGGATAGCGTATTATGGTAGACCATCGATCTTGATCTAAAAGACCATGTGCTAGTGGCTGCTAGCTATCTTTATCCCCGAGGTCATGTCGCTTGGCATTTCCACGGGCTTTCTACACACTATGCTATCAATTATCCCTAGGCTAGCATGCTTTTACCACATGGTGGTCCTGCATTCATTCCAGGCTTTGTTGAAAAGCCCACTCTCATTCTGCACCACTAAAAACATGTGTCATTGATTTTTAAAATAAGCTTGGGCTTTAATCTGTGGCATGTAGCTGTACCACTTATCTCCTCTATGCTTTCTGATAACTATTTTAAAAATTCTAGTATCATCTTGCATCATTGATCTCATTGGCATGGATCAAGTGTGGACTATTTATCTCTGGGAACATGATCAAACTTTATGCCTTGCAAGCTTGAAACTTATGTAGCTTGGGTGAATCTCTTTGAGACTTTTCTCATCAGGACTTTTGGTCTATGAGCCCTTTGTCTGTAGCATTTTTGTCTTGGCAATAATTTCACTGGGACAATTATTCCACAAAAATTTCTTGTTGGCCTTCGGGACTTTTGTTTTAGGTCTTTCTTTATTAGGACAATTGTTTCAAACATTTTGTCTAGGATAATTTTCTCTAAGTATTAAACTCTTTCAGACACTTCTCCCACAACAATTTGATCTTTGACATTTTTTTCTTCATCAGAACAATTATTTTGGACATTTTGTCCAATACAATTTCCTTGAAGAATTGATCTTTGTCAGGCCCTTTTGTCGCAGACCTTCTATCGGGACAATTGTTTCAAACATTTTTTTTTCAATAATTTCCTTGAAGCATATATGGGATTTACATTTATCTCAAAAGATTTGAACTTAACATTTTTTCCAAAATAATTGACTTTTGTTGGGCTTTTTGTGTGAGCAAAATACCCAAAGGAAATAGACTTGCAGAATTTTTACCACAAACAAAAAGTTTGAAACAAATAAGTCTTCAACCTTTCTATGGAACACTTTCCCTGATAGACTCTAAACACTTTTTATCAAAACAAATGAACGCTTACACAGACTATGCAAAGACTGAATTAGCACTTAGCTGATCAACATAAAACTTGACCTTTGACATGAACATTTGAAAGCAAGAATTTGGCTAAGGACTTAGGTGTTTAAACTTAATAAGGGCTCAATTGCTTTAGTGTAATTTTAGGCACTAACACTGGATCTGCATAGCCCCTACGGGTGTGCAAGGAACCCCAAAATGTAAGACCAAGTGCCAATCCAATGGGCCACAGAGTCAAGACTTAGAAATTTATCAATAGACATCCATGAAGACTCAACAAAACATGGTAGACTTACAAAAAATAGATTAGGAAGATCTAAAAATGACCAAAAACAACGCAAAGGAATTGTACAAACAAGGCCTAAAGCAAAGGAGCAATAAAGTAACCAAAAAAAAAGTAATAAAATACTATACAATATGCACATAGTTACAAACTCAATTGAGGAAATGTTTTAGATATTCGCCATTAACTAGCAGCTCCAAAATTTTGCCATCCCTTAATAACTTTAACTTTTCTAGTAGCTTGGTGGCCAAGATGAAGTAAACCAATCTCTGCACTTGCTTGAAAGATGTGCTGCTAAGCTATAATGAGATGACATTCTAAAATAAATCCTTTATACATGATCTCAAATCTAGATAAGAGCACACTAAAAGATCTTGGTACCTTTTTAGTAGATGTAGATAAGCTTGTTTCTTGGCTACAATTAGGTAAGTACCAAGTTGGAGTGCCTCAGGATAAATAATATCATTCGTGCACTCAAAGTACTGCTTGAAAGAAGTTTAAAACTTTTCATCCTTAGGGCTATATAAGATAACCCCATATTCATATAATGCCATTCTCCAAACAACACCATTGTTATCAAACCCACCATCAAGAACAACTGGTTACTCAATAACATCCATATTTCCTATGAGGTTACCCAATTCCACATTTGCATGCAGCACTTCAATTAGAACACACTTTAGATATTCAATTGCATCATGATTAGGTGACTCATTTGCTTATGTCATATTAGCATCACAAGTAAATTCATATGTCAGGACCCTCTTGACCACACTCTAAACTGATCAACAATAGTAGAATTCATCATTTCCATGGAGGCAACAAACTTACATTGAGAATTTTGATAATTGAACATCAAAATATAATCATCATCATTAGACGTAGGCTTAGGATCATCTATATCTTCATCACTTGGTTCAAGAGTGTCACATGGGGGATGTGGGAAGAACCACTTGTCATACCAATCAATGTCAAAATCAGAATTCACAACATTTACTTTGGCATTTAACAGATCAAGCACTTCCATTCTGGCCTCCAAACTTGTCTCCTTTGTCTTTACTATAAACTTAATGGTGAGACAAGTTTATTAGACGAGTCACCTTTGAAAGATGATCTCAATCCTTCCATCTTTACAGATAAGAAAATACTCAAAGCTGAAACCTAACAAATATATTCAAAATAGGCACTGATCTTCTTTGTAACTAGATGATAAAATCAGAGTCACCACTAGAATCGGAATTCTAGAATATAAAAATTAACATACTAATTATGATACATGCTAAAAACATATTTGCTGAGTTTATTGATGAGATAGAAAGAAAAGATACTAAATTTTTTAGAATAATGTTCAAAAGGTAAAAAATACCGTCTAACATGCAACTTTAACAACTCTTTACAATAAATGCAGTAGATGTCAATTATCAAGCCTCAAGAATTCTTGACATGCCCTAGTGGAGGAAAGTGGCATTGATGACCAAGATAGTCCCACTATAGCACAAATAGGTAGAGAAATTTTCAAACAAAATACTTACAACTCTCTACAAGAGTCCCCAACAACATAAAGAACCTGGGATTCAATTTGATTCCCCAACAACAACGCCATAAGTGTGCTGGTTCCTAGTTGTACACCTCATACACTTGACCTTGTACACTTGAAAGAAAATGGTAAGCAATGATGAAAAACCTGTTAGTCTATCATTGTAACTAGGGAAGAGTTTGGCATCAAAATTAGGCCACATGTGAAAAAGAAAAAGTGCAAAAATGCAAAATGTGAAAAATAAGTTGGAGCCAAAAGGTAAAAAATTGAAAATGACCTAAGTTGAATTTTTATTTGCTTTGCTTTTCCAAGCTCCTCCATGGAAGAATATTGTAGGTTTGCAAATCCAAGGTGGGCCACCCAAAGAAGATCATTCGAATAGCCATGGATCCAAAATACTCCTAGGTATCATTGCAAAAGCAAGGTTGTTCCATGGCATGCACTAATGGAAAGGTAGTTGTCCAAAAAGTTCTAACTGTGCAAGCAAGTGATCAAGAGCTTTTCTAGATGGTTACACATGAAGACAGTCTTTTTGGCTCTTTAAATAAATATTCTCTTCCTAGCTCATATGAAGGCATCTCCAGCCATGAAATCAAAAGTTTTTTGCAAATCTTCATCATTCATTATGGAGGCAGTTGCAACAATCATTTTACTTGTAAATGCATGAAGATTCTAGGCATGGCAAAGGGCATTTGTAGCTGGAAGTATCTTGTTGGAATTAAGAGTTTGTTTTGCAATTTTGAAAATTATAACCCACAGTCCCAAAATTGAAAAAGGATTGAAAATGTATTAATAGGGGGCTTCTCCTCTATTCAAGGTTGTTGGTCTTTATTTTAGGTGTTTATTTTCTTTAAGTGTAGGTTCTGCAAGAGTTTCTGGGATTAATTGTTGTGTGTAGATCTTATCTCCCTTGATAAAGTGGTTGTAACTATACAATTATTATTGAGCTTTAAGAGAATCTTTATGTCTCCCTTGTCAAAAGAGCAATCTCACCATGCTTGTCCCCATGACAACATTTTGAAATATTGATGTTTGTAATATTTATTTTCAAGTTAATGAAAATACCTATGGTTCTTTGCTATTTCTTGTTGATAAAGTGCAACAATCTATTTTGCAAATATTGTTGACTGGATATCTATTTTTATGTTTATTACTAGTTATCAGTTTGAGCATGGATCTGGGTTATAAAATCCTTTCTGCATTATTTTAGAACATGTTGTTCAATAAATTGTTAAGGCACCCTAGGCTTATGGATTTGACAGGAAAGAGTTTTTTGAAAGTTTAGTTTCAGTGTATGTTCTATTCTTTCAAGGATTATTTGGTATTTCCCACTAGCTTGAATTTGAGTTTTTCTACATCTATGCTAAGGAATGATGTCATGAATCTTGAAAGATACCCTACTTTTTGAAGGCCACCAACATGATACCTTCCTTTTTTTTAATAATTATCCAAATTTTACTACCCTGTAAATAATACACCCTTTGCATACTATAAGTGTTATTTCCCTTGCAAATGCATAAGATCTTGCATATTTGAAATGTGTTTGTAGGTTGTGTTTTAAATTCTAGCATTGCAGTCTTTTACTTGACCCCTATTGTTGAAGATTCTATAAAATGAAGATTGTAGTCTCTTTCATATCTATCTTTAGTAGCTTGTACATGACTTAGAGCATTGTGTATTTCATGTGACAACCCTTCATGAGTGAAGTGTGCAAACTTGATTATGCTCTAGTCATATTTGTTCCTTGTGCCAAAAATCCCCATGGAGGTTGAATTACAAAATATCTCCATGTGAGTAAGATACCCCATAGGTCCTCTCACCTTGGTTCAGGTAGAGCTAGAAGTAGCAAGGAGCTAACCATACCCTTTGTAGGTTCCTCTCAGTCATTTTCTACATTCGGTCTAATCTTGATGCCAAACCCTTCTCTGGCTATAATGACATACTAGCAGGTTTTTCAATATTGCTTGCCATTTTCTTTCAAGTGTGCAAGGCTGAGTTTACAAGGTGTACAAATTAGAACCAATAGATTGACCATTGTTTGTTTTATTCTTGATTTCTAATATGGCCTGTAAGATTTGTGCATGATCAAGGGGTTGTTCCCAAATTCTATCTCTAAAGCCTTTTAATACCTCATCTTTGATCATAATTATGCCATTATTGTTAAGTGGAGGGAGTGTACCCTAATTCTCAATGTGTACCTCATATTACTCTTGGTTGTAATGTTCATCTTCAGATGCATTATCATTTAATTCTATATAATTAGGGTGTGAAGGATTCATAGTTGAAGTTGTAATAGGATCTTTGTCCTTGTTATAGGCTCGAATAACTAGAGTCTAAGTATGCTCTATAAAATTACCACCTAGTCTAGCACTTTTTAATGGAAGAGAGATATATTTTTTAGATGGCATATAGTAAACAAATTGTAATAAAGCTACCAAATTAAAAAAATATGAATTTTATAAAATTAATAACAACTTATGAAAATAGGAGAAAAAAGGATACAAACCTTAAAAGCATCTAGGGTTAGGGTTTTTAAATCTAGGGTTTCTTTACAATAATTTAAATTATCTATAAAATAAATTAAAACTCTATATGAAATTGATTTAATTTAGCTAGGTTGTCTAAAAAAATAAAAAAATAAGAAGGATGCAGCCCTGAATTATTGCACAAGAATTTAGATTAATGCAAGCTAGGGTTTCAATCAATATTCAAAGTAAGATGGGTTCACCAAATGATTTAACCTTTTAGGGTTTAACTATGTAAATCTTATGTTTAGATTAAAGGGATGAGATGTTTAAATTAGTGAAATAATATGCAATAATTAAGTATTGATTTATTATGGCTTTTGACCTCCTTTGAATTTTTAAAAATAGTAATAAATATGCTTAAATAAAGATTTATCTAAAAAGTGACTGTCATAGATGATCTAGGTTCTAGATATTTCTGAGTGTCATTAACAGGGTCTCAGGATCTATTTGCTCATTGAACAGTAGCACCCCACCTATATAGTAATGCCATGTTGCTATAATGTCCTCAAAGTGGTGCTAGTGTCTTATTTATAGGATTGTTCCTATTTTTTGGGAGCACCTACACCTATGTTTATGGGTCTTGTTCTTATGTGCACAAAATTTGAAACTCTATGTTGTGCATGGAAAACTTGATTTAGTGTGCAAACCTTAATCCTCATTAAAACTATGATATGAATAATAATTGCGTGTTCATTAGTAGGATAGGTTGGACATCCTCAACACCCCATTATGAAGAGAGTTTCCTACATATCAATATTCTAAAGAGGGATCAAGCCTGATATAGTTCTCCCACTTAGTGATTGATGCATGTGCATGTGAATGTTAGAATGAAAGTGGACTTGGATGCCTTGAATGCACTTGATATTTGAGAAATTTGAAATTTGGGCTTAGGGTTGTTGTAGATGGTAGTATGTAGAAGCAGGGCAGAATAGGGATCAAATACCTTAATTTTGCTCAACTTGTCCTTTGTTTAAATAGGATTTTGCATCTATTCTCCATTTGGTGAGTAAAGGTTAAATATACTTGTACTTATAGAGATCTATAGCTTGTGTGGATAAGAAAATGTGCTTAGACTAACTTTAGGAAAGGGCACATGTTTGAGAAAGTTTCTATCTAGGAGAGTTAGGATAAAAGATAGTAGAGCCCATTTATGGACACTAGTGCCATGTGGCTGTAGTGTCACAAATGTGGTGCTAATGTCCACCTGGCAGACTACTGGGCAGACTAGGTTGGGATCTAAGAAAGTTATCTTGAGACTATGTTTTGACTGAATATAACTATCTATGGTCTACACAATTACTGAAAAAGTGTGGAAAAGGCTCTAGAATAGGTCTAGGACTAAGATATGAATAGGTTAACTCAAACGACACTCTTCGCATCTAAATACCAATTTTAGGTGATTACATCTTCCTTGTACCATGTAATATACAACTCCTTCCATACCTTCACTATTGACCAAAGTTATTTTACTGTTCCACCCCACCCTTTTTGACCTTGGTTCTAATCTATTGGTTCTTCGAGCACCTTTAGAGAGGGGATTCAAATGAAGTTTCAATAGTTGATTTAGTATTTCTCATAGAGGCATTATATTAGAACAATATGATAGTGGTTTGGCAAATGCATTATTCATTATTGTCATGCTCTATCTCATTCCTAGTGCTACTAATAGAACCACCTTTGGGAAAATTAGGAACAAACCCATTTTTATCCACATTGTCGCATCATTGTTCCATACAGTACCATTTGCCTGATTCATGAACTTGTTCCTACATACTCAGATTATTCCACTGTAAGAAGGAACTATAGTGACTTGAGGTCTCATTCAAGATTATGTAGGTAATATTTGATTTATGTTAAGGTCAGCTTAGTCACCCCTTTGCCACACTCTCACTGTTTTATGATCATTTTAAGTTTAAATGCTCTTGTCATTTTATGAGCATGTTTAAGCCATGATTTTGCCATTTTGTGAGTTCCAGCATTTTGTATCTCATAATACTCAATTGATTTGAGATGCTTATAAAATTCCAAAAGTATTTAATTTTTTTGAAAATCCTAAAAATCTCAAAATCATGAAAATTGGCTTAAAATTTATATGCGAGATATAAAGGGCATCAATTTTTTTGGGTTGGGCCATTTTATTTGTTTAGCTTCATTTCTAAACCATCTTGGTCTTTTTACTACCATTTGTGGGAGAACTATATCTACATGAGGTCCGCACAGACTATGTAGGTAGCACTTGGATATATGGGGTATCTCGGGTTAGCTTAGCCACACCTTCCTTTCTTTTTAAACCACTTCATTGCCTTAAGGATTTTGGGACTCCTAACTATTTCAAAAGTAACCACTTGTTCTTTTGTTTCCCCATCATTGTTGGACTTAGCCATACACTCTCACCATTTTATGAGTTATATTATGAGCATTATGTGTCTACTTTGATGCACTAATGACCACTTAGATTTTCTTACACTCTCACCATTTTGTGAGCAACTATTTCCAATGCTCTCACCATTTTGTGAGTTATTTATGCTCTTGCCATTTTTCCAATTTATTCTCATTCTTAGCCTTAGATGTAATAAACATTATGAACCCAATTCATATGTGAGAGCTTGTCTATTGCCTTTTAGTGTGGTTTTAGCCTAAAACCATACTCTCACACGTAATTTATTTGTGTTGCCAATTTCATGATTGTGGACGTCATCCCTCTCTTTTTATGTGCACTCATCATTTTATGAGACCATTC
Source organism: Torreya grandis (assembly GCA_037957365.1). Classification (NCBI taxonomy): domain Eukaryota; kingdom Viridiplantae; phylum Streptophyta; class Pinopsida; order Cupressales; family Taxaceae; genus Torreya; species Torreya grandis. The sequence goes on from JARHVA010001208.1 coordinate 1,228,790, forward strand.
CCATATTCCTCTACAAGACAATCATGTTTTCTTATCATCAATTTTCTTCTATCCCATATCCTGGGAGAACTACATTTGACCTAAGTTCATGTTAGATTTTGTGCCTATGGGACTATGCAAGTAGTGTTCACTTGCCTAATGCATGTGGAGTCAACTTGGCTAACCCTTCCTTTTCTTCTTCTTCACCATATCTTTTTTCTATGTGTCATTGTTCCATATAGCCTAGGGACAACATTGTTAGTCTTTTATTCTTGCATTGTTATATTTGCATTATTGTTATCTTAAATACGCGTGACTCTATTACCAAGAGTAACACCTCTATTACACATACACAAATAATTTATTTTTTGTTTGTACTAACATTGTAATTAACCATTGTTTCTATTTTACCTTTGTCTATTAAGAATAGTTTATTTATTGCACTTTTCTTTACTTTGGATTGTTTCTTTCTTTTGTTTATTTGTGTTGTTTGCGGTCATGTTTATTTTTATTTATTGGTGTTTTATTGTGTGTTTATTTTTATTTATTTATGTTTTTTTATTCATTTGTTTATTTTTATTGGTGTTTTGTTGTGTGTTTATTTATTGGTATTTTTATTTTGTTTATTTGTTTTATTTTTATTTTACCTCTTTGACTTTTTATTTCTCGGTTGCCATAGAATTCTTCCACTTTATTTACACTTGAGTCTTGTTTACCCATATCTTGTACTTGAGTTATGAATTAGTGTACTTTCCTACAATTAATTTATTCCATTATATTCACTTGGGATTTTATTTGTCATATCTTACACCTAAGTGATTTTTACTTACATTTAAAGTGTGTTTCCAATGATTCTAGATGTACATTATTACAATAGTTGTCTATAACAAAGATATAATATCCTAAGCTACATTAAAAATTAGTTCGATGGAGCTTATAATCAATGGTGCTGTAGTAATTCTCATTGTTCACACCTAGCAAATTCCCAGCCTACCCAAATACTATCCAAATGCAGAGTAACTAAATCACAAAAGAAGTTCAAATCCTGCTAGTTAGGACGTGGATCTCCACACTCATAGGTGACCCAAATTTATGTTTATCCTCTGTGCTAGCTTACTCTTACTTCATGAGTATAGATTTAATATGCAATCCCTTTTCTGATTTAACCTACTAAGACAAAGATGAATTGTATCATGCTTCCATATTCCCTATTGGTGCAAACCATTGTGCCAATGATTATAATCGCCTTTGGGAAAATCATTATTTTTTCAATCTGTCTACCCTACTAGGGAATTTTGACTATGCTAATGATTATAATCACCTTTGGGCAATCATTATTTTTCTAATCTATTTGTTCTAATAGGGCATTTTCATTATGCTAATGATTATAACTACCTTTGGGAAAATCATTTTTTTCCATTTTATCCACCCTACTGGGGCATTTTCATTATGTTAATGATGGCAAATCATTATCACTTCATCTACCCTACTGGGGCACCTCTTAGTGTTGATGATTATAACCACTTGTTGGTAAATCATTATCTCCATCTAACCTACTGGGGAATCTCACTATGCCACTAATTATAACTGTCTTTGGGCAAATTAGTCACCCCCATTACCTATAGGTCGCATCATTTTTTTTCTTTTTGAGAGAATGTTCACTGACCTTATTTACCACCCACTCCCTCGAGGGAGCATCCAAGACTCATCCATTACCTTTTCGGGCATTGGCCAATGCATCAACTATATTTTCATTCTTTGAGAAGATGTTACTATGCCTATATATTGCAACATCTTTCCAAATAGGGGAAAATTATAGACACCCCATTTTGGCCACAACTATGTTCCAACTAGATTTTAGATTGATTTCTACTAAATAGTGCAAATTAAGCTTAAGAATCAATGAATATCCCGATTTCATCAGCATATTAGATATTAATGCTCAAAATTGTATTGAGGTATACCTATTTGGGGTATTATCCTATACACAATAATAAATTCTCACAGATTCATCTCTAGTCAACTTTTGTCCTAGTAAATTGATAGTTTGGCCTTTGGACCCATTAAGCGGGGTACTTAAACAATTCTTAAAGTGTAAAAATGCTAAGTAGAATAAATTAACTAAGCAAATCAAATTAAATGCTTAAGTGCAATTTCCATGTGCAATTACTGAAAATAAATTTTATAAAAAAAAATTCCAATAAAATGGAGGTCATGATGATGTCATCATCCTTAAAGTCAAGGAACTAGAAATATCTCCCCTAAAGCCTTAAATTAAAAAATGGAGAGCCATATTTAATAAATGGGATCTATATCCCAAATATTAATTGCTTGTCCCCTCTTTAACTCAACTAGGGTTAATCTAAACCTAACCACGATTAACTCTAACCTAACTACACTTGGGTTAGAGTTAGTTTGAAAGGCTATAAATACAAGGCTTCAACCATTGTTCAACAAGATTTTTTAGTGTAATGTTATGATGGAAAAATATCTTCAAAGACCCTTGTTATGTAGTGTTATAATGCTCATTTGTTGAGAGAGCCAATCCAAAGGCAAAGTCAAGCCCAACATTTCTAAGGTGACAAGGAGAGATGATGCAAGGAACACCATTGCCAAAGATTCTTTGATCACACTATCGAGCACATTCCTCCATGGCCAACATAAAACTCTTGTTTTCAAGGAAGGTAAATATTATTTGTTTTGTCTTTTATTGATAGTTAATTGTATTATTTTCTCTCCTTAAGTGTCAAGGCTTGAGGTGTTAGTTTTATTAGTGTGTTTTTATTTGGTTTTCATCATACTAACACAATACTAATCTCCCCTCTTGGATTCTTATTGATGACACTACCATCATAAACACCATTTATTCATTGGGACATTTCATAAAACTATTACTCTTATTTAGTCTAAGATATTGCTCCAAAATATTCATGAAATTGGGTATTTTCAAAGAAAATAATGGGAATAATGATGGGCTTTTATCCTCCATTTTAGGACTGATATGAGATCAACCTAGGGAATGGATGCATGTATTTGGATTCATAATGGAGCCTGCATGGAATAATCTCTGAGAGGTGTAGTTTCACCATTGGATGTTTAATACCAATTGATTGAATAATGAATTAATTACTTGGGTCTATTTCTAATATTCATGCACTTTACTTTACCACTTTCTAAATAAAAGGGGGATAGTGTAATTTCCTAAATAAATTTAAAAGAGAGGGAAGAGTAAGGTAAGAAAGAGTGTTTCTAGATCAGGATGAGATTAATGCTTCAACAATTGAGCTAAGTGCATCTGCCACAATTATACCATTATGTGCTAAGTTTCATCGAAGGTTTTAACTCCAAAGAACACAATGGGAAGTGTCTAGGGAAATAGTGAAGAATGCTTGATTTATGAACCTTCACTAAATATCAATACTAGAAGTCCATAATAAATGACACATAAAATTCCAAGATAACTTGTAGACTAACACACCGATTATCAATGTTGTAAGGAAAATGAAAGGAGTTCACAAAGAGTTTATAATAGACAAACACATCATAACCATTGCATTCATAAAATGACAAAGCATTAAAACAATTATATGAGCTCTAACATTCATTTAAAATTGAAATGATGGATACTTTGATACAAAGAATATAAATTTCATAAAGGCTAAAATTGCATTCATAAAAATAACTGGTTTTATTACAAGGGTATCAATAATGACCAACTTTATATAATCCAAAAGGGTAAAGGAAATCATAGGTGAAATCCTAGCTTGATTCTCACAACATTTTAGAGCTAAAAATTGTCAACCTCAAAAATATAATGCAGTCCATATTTATATATGAGGATGGGATTCGTTTCTAAGTAGAATGAGATTCCCATCCTGGGCCATGATGGCTACTCTTGGTTGTTACAACTACATACTTCAAAAAAATTAGAAAATATTTTCCACTCATCTCAAAAAATTTGTAGGGGCCCACCTAACCGATACATGGAGGGGGAATAAATCAACCAACTCTCAACTATTTGGAATTTTCTTATTTGGCCTTCAACATGGGTACCATGAGGTTGAACTCCCAGTCTAGCTTAGCGAGGTTCATCAAAGGCTCTTTGACTATCATCTTTTCTTAGGCCACGATCCTTTGGTATTCCTAGATGGAACCTCCATATCAACTTGGACCTTAGACACCTGGCTAATGCTTGATGTGGATTGGGTCAAGAGCTCAAAAACTGCTTGGGCTTTATCCTTATTTTTTTTAGCTACTTTTTTATTCATAACCTAATCAAAGGGTCCTAGGTGGAATCCAAATTCACCCCTATCCAATAGAGTTCCATCTAGGGGGAATAACACTGAGATATTGAATTATTTGAAGTAAGCTAATATCTTGTTCTTGTCATCCTTTAGGGGTTCCATCACAGTTTGGGCTAAAGCAAGCCACTCCTCCATAGTAGTTTTCATGCTCCTGGTGTATGTCTAATATAAGCCCAAGTCTAAAGTGGGCACTTATTAACTACAATCATTAGATTTATGCACTTTCCATCAATCACAATGATCCTCTCTAAATAGGCTTGAGTCTATTGGTTGAGCACCTGTCCACCCACCATAGTCTCTAACACCTTTCCCAAAGTTGAGAAAATTTTTAGGAGGGCATCCTTGACCTTTCCAATTATCTTGATAGGGAAGGAAATCTTTACCTTTGCTTTTAGAGTTTAGACCTAGCTCTGCATGTCTTCAAGAAGTTTCTTTGACATGTCATGGGTTTCCCATATAACTAAGAGTGGGTCTTCTACTATATTTTCTTCTCCCATAGGAATCCTCACTTTGGTGAGAGATAACAAGTCCTATTGGGTATTCTGGACCATAGAGTTCCCCTCTTTCATGAATTTATATGTGAGGATCCTCCATATACTCTCTATGGTGTGATTGAAATCCCATTACACATCTGAGTCACCTTGTATTTTCATATCCATCACTTGTAATATTAAGACCATTCCCTAGGTTTTGGGAGGTGTTGGTGGGGTAGATATGGTAGTGAAAGGTGGAGGATAAGGTAGAGGGGGTATGAAGGAAGATGAAGGTGCGAATGATGAAAGCAGTGAAGGAGGAAGAGGCATAGGGGTATAGGGAGGCAAGCTGAATGGAGAGGTCCAAGGGAACATTTGTGTTTTCCACTAATATTGGGTCATACCCACTTGAGGGGAAATGACTCCTAAGAGAGGAGTATTTAATAGAAGGTAAGAGATTTATTGATTAAAGTTTAATCCTTGAACACCCAAGGTGAGCGGAAAAGGGGGTCATGGAGTAATGAAAGGAGCCATTGAGTTTGGTGTTAGAAGAGCCTTAGAAACTGGTAGAGGAGGTTGAATGGGGGTAGTAGGGACTTGCGTTAAAGGCTGAGTGTGTGATACCTTCTACTTTTTTTGGTCTTTTACTCTGGTTGGCTTTAAACACTAGTATAAGAGCATAGGTAGTGAAGGCCATGGGGGATGACTATGGGAGTTGTTAGGTCAATAGAGGAATCACTAGGATGGTCCTGATCATTGGAGATGTGCAACTAGGAACTATAATAATACTTGTTAGAATTGGGATGCCAATAGGTATATTCACTTAGGGCATGCCCAACAAGGGTATCAAGAAAGTTACAAGTTAGGGAATGGATGGGGTAGATGGAAATGAAGATGTTAGGGATGGCTGAGGCCATGGGAACTTGGGTGAATAGTGGAGGGGATGTAATAGGTAAGAGAGGAGGTACCGATTGAATGTTTTATGGAAGGGTCAAAGAACTGAGTGACACTATGAGGGGGTATTAGAAAATGGAGGGAGTATAGGGAGGACCTTGCATTGGTGCATGCTATTGGTCTTACCTTAGGATTATTTTTAGGCTACTACTAATATTGAACATTAAGGACAATGTAGCTTAGATTTGAGGTACCTTCTCTTGATTCACTTGTGCTTGGTCTACCTACCACTAAGTCACATAGGTTTGACTTGGCTGGGGCTGAGTCACTTGGGTCCCTAGAGGTGGAGGAGGTGGAGTCATGGGATGAGGAGTTGCTGCTCATGAGGGAGAAGGTGGTGGGATCCATTATAGAATTATCTTATAAATTTGGGGGAGTTATGGTGACATATTCTATGTGTTGAGTAGATACAAAGGGGGATGTAGATGGCCTGGGCTAAAGATTATTAGCCTTCTCCTTCTTATGGGCCTCAATCTATGCAAGCAACTCTTGGTCATATTTATTTTCAAATATAGCTCATCTTCCTCCTATTGCTGGTGTCCACAATTGAGGTTGAGGTGAACTGAGTACTTGTCTAAGTGGGCTCTGATCATGCCTCGTGGTTCCCACTCTCATGGCTTGGCTCTCCCCAAGGGTAAATAGTCCCACCTAGTGGCCATTTTATGTAGGGAGGGAAGGAGTGGTACACATGGTACTTGATGATGATAGAAAGAGGTGGGTAGGCCTTTTACTAGTGGCTAATATAATGCCTAAAAATGCCCTCCACTAGTTGGTAAGTAATTTCCTACTTTACAGGGTGATCCATGACATGATAGGGCAAGAAAAGGGGCTCCCTAAGAATACCTATGACTCAAATTATTGTATCCTCTCAACAATACTAGAAATCTCTAATGGGAGTTAGGGAGTCTCTAATTTCCTTTGATAGACAAGGCATATGGGTCTCATTTATCACATTAAACACCACTGGGTATAAATACTCATAGATATCCTAGATATTATTTCTATAATGGTGGCCATATAACTTGTATAAAACTACATGAACCACTGAGTCTCTAGGAACCCACATAGAAAAAGTAGATAGCTTGAAAGTGAGTGTTCTATAGACTATATCTATGAGATAATTCATCATGTAGAAGTTCCCATGTGCCTAGGAATCGGTTATCACTTTCACTAGATTAAAATTGACAACCCCTCTTAGGTCAGGGACTTGGGATCCATTTAGAACCATGTGAAGCAAATGTACCCACAATATGTTGATGTGTAGGTAAAATAGGTCCCTGAACAATCAGTTCAATACTATCATACCAACCCAAAATTCCTCCTTAAAGGTGCAGATTTTGTATGCATTGAATTCTCCTTATTTATCGACTTGACATCTGGGTTCTCAACCCATTTCCTTAGGATCTTTTAGATTGGAAATGTGCTAGTCTAGGTCTTCATCAGTTTCACATCATATGAAAAGGTGAACTCTAGGTGATTGTAATAGGCATTGAAGGCGGTTATTGAGATATCGATAATCTGATGCTAGGAGTTGGATTAATAAATCCAATTATGGGAGCCATCTTGCACCTACCTGGTAGTAAGGAGAAACTTGACAAACAAGTTGGTGTAGGGGAACACCTTAGGGTTGGCCATGGTCCTATGTAGGGCACACTTCTCATAAGATCACAAAGCATCTTTAAATTTGCCCTGATCATCATCATCATCACTACTTGATTTATTAGGTAGTTGGTTGATAGATTTGAATACTTCATTATAATGTTTGAATTGGGTCAATCCATCTGGGAATAAAGTGTCTTTGTATTTGGGTTTGGCCTTAGGATTTGAAGATGAACCAACCATTACAACAAGATGGAATTTGGTGGAAGAGATTTGGGTAAAGGAGAAGGTGTAGATAACACGAAGTTAGTGTTGGAAATATTGTCATTGATGTCAAAGGTCTAGCATTATTGGTGATAAAGGCCCCATTGCATTTAATGATATTTGTAATAGATATATCTTAGATAATGTGAGTTAATATTTATTTAATATTAATGAATATATTTTTGGTTGCATATGAGACAAAAGAAGAGCCCATGGAGAAGTCAAAGAGCCACGGGGTAAAGACAAAATAAGAATGGGATGCATTTTCCCATGAAGAGTCATCTTGGGGAATTCCAAGAGTCACCAAGTGAAGACAAAAGAGGAAGGGCACAATTTCTCATGAAAGGACACTTTGAGGAATACGAAAAGTCACCAAAGATAAGGACAAAAGAAGGAAGGACGTTTTTGATCATGAAGGGTCACCACATGACTTTTCAAAGGCAAGAATATGAAGGGTCATACAAGTTTGGTGCCATTTTCCATGAGGATTGAAGGGTCACAAAGGGGGAAGGCCAAAGGTCATTTGGAAGGTATAAATAAAGGCTTGAGAAGCCATTTGTAACATGAGAGATAGAGGTTGATTTGATATTGTATTATCTAGCTTTGAAGAGCATTTTGTGAGAGATAAATATGATTTGTATTTGTTATATCTAGCTTAGAAGAGCAAAGATGAGAGAGAAGAAAGAGATGTTGTAATGAACTATCATTTGTTGAGATAAAAACATTGAGAGATAGTTGTGTGGTTTACACAAAGGGGTTGGTGCTCTTGTGGGTTGGTGCTCAGCAAAGGGGTTGGTGCTCCTGCAAGTTGGTGCTTGTGAATATTATTTGGGTTGGTGCTCATTCATATACTTGAGATTGTTTTTCGTGGTTTTTCCCACATTGGATTTCCATGTTATATCTGGTGTCTCTCTCTTGTGTGATGTTTATTGTTTTAGTTTTATTGCATATCTTGAATGTTTGATTAAGTGGAATTTGATTAAGAGAAAGTTTTATAAGATATATGATATACTAATTCAGCCCTTCCTCTCAGTATATTTTGTGCTTAACAATTGGTATCAGAGTAGGTTCCTTTTTGAAAAAGTTTTAGAGCTTGAAGGTAAATCAAGAAAGCACAAGATGGCCATACATAAAGGTGCCTCTGAAAGTAAAAGAATAGTTGATCAAGAAGAAGAAGAGGATGAAGCTGAAGTAAATATGGAAGGAGAACTCATGTGTGCCTTAGAAGATTTGAAAGTTGTTGAAAAGAAAAATCAAAGATTGAAGTGCCAGATCGAGAAAAATGAAAAGGAGTCAAAGGAGATAATTGAGGATCTACAAGTACACTTTGAAGAAGCCAAGAAGAATGAAGAAGATCTAATGGCATAATTGGAAATAGCAAGAAAAGAATGTGAAAGGTATGTTATTGAAATTGACTCTTTAAAAGAAGAGATTGAGAAAGCAGTCAATAATAAAATAGTTAATGATTCAAAATTTGAGAATAACACTAATATGCTAAATAAGATATTAGAAAGCCAAAAAGCAATATCAGATAAGACATGTATCAGTTTTGAAAAGAAGAAGAGCTATGTTGAAGCTCTTAAAAATGAGGAAACAAGAAGGGAAGAAGTGAGGAATACAGAGGACAAAGAAGGCTGGAAGGAATAAAGCTATAAAAGGCAATCAAGTCAGAGATTCACAAACAGGTCCTATTTTTATGGTTACTATTTTTATTGTAATGGATATGGTCATAAAAAATTAGAATGTAGAAAAAGAGCTAACAATCTCAACAATAAGGAAAAGGAAGGTCATGTAGAGTCAAGCAGAAGCTATAACTCTTTTGCTCGTCTATCAAGCTTTGATGAAGAGACCATAATTTGTTACAAGTGTAACAACTTTAGACACATAGCTCAGTATTATAGAAGCGTGTTCGAGTCAGTCAAGAAGGACCAGAGTTTCAGGGCTCCATTCATCAAGAAAAAGGTTCAGATATGGCAGAAGAAACAACCTGAAGGTTCTATGTTGGTCCAGATAGCTTTGCATGCAAGAAATGAAGAAAAGCCATGGTTTATTAATAGCGGATGTTTGAGGCACATGATAGGAGACAAGAGCAAGTTCATAACCTTGAAGAAGATCAATCGTGGCATAGTGAAATTTGGGGACAATACTACTGCTAGAATTGCTAGAAAAGGTACACTAAGTTTAGATAATGATAGAGCTAAAACTGAAAATGTTTTATATGTAGAAGGTCTTAAGCATAATATTTTGAGTGTAAGTCAAATGTGTGATCAGGGGCACACACTAAAATTTTATGCAAAAGTTTATGAAATTAGAAGAAAATATTTAGATGTATTGGTTGCAGATGCTCAGAGAACAGGTAATAACTTATATATGCTATCAGACATCAATGGTCAAAAATGTTGTTTGAGTCAGATTGAAGAAATTTGGCTATGGTACAGGAGAATGGGGCACATAAAATTTGACAATCTTGTCAAAATATGCAAGAAGCAAGTAGTCAGGAATCTTCCAAAGATCACAAAGCCATTTAACATGCTTTGTGGACCTTGTCAGCATGGGAAGCAGGCTAGAAGGCAGTTTAAAACAAAAGAGTACTCGACCACTCAGATGCTAGAGCTTGTTTACACTAATCTATGTGGACCTATGAGGACTCAAAGTACTCAAGGTGATAAATATTTCATGTTGCTTATTGATGATTTTTCACGTATGACTTGGATAATATTTTTAAATAAAAAATTAGAAGCTTTTAGACAGTTCAAAGCATTAGTTGAGAATGAAACTAATCTAAAGATTAAGTATCTAAGATCAGATCAAGGAGGAGAATTCATGTCAGATCAATTTATTGAGTTTTGTGAAGATCATGGAATAAAGAGATAGTATTCAACAGCCAAAACTCCACAACAAAATGAAGTAGTTGAACGGAAAAATAGAACAGTTCAAGAGATGGCGAGGACAATGCTAAATGAATCCAAGATAGCAAATAAATATTAGAGAGAGGTGGTTGGTATAATAGTACATATTTAGAATAGATATTTATTAAGAGTCAACAGTGACAAGACTCCTTATGAGCTATGGAAAGACAAACCAACAATAGTTGATTATTTCAGAGTTTTCGGTAGCAAATGCTTCATTAAGAGAACCGATGAAAAACTTGGTAAGTTTAAATGTAGAGTAGATGAAGGTATATTTCTTGGTTATTATTTCAAAATTAAAGCTTATAAATGTTATAAAAAAAGAACTAAGAAAATTGTTGAAAGTGCAAGTGTCAAGATAGAAGAAGATGGAACACAAAGAATGAGTGATCTAGTAGACATTCCTAAAATCATTGAAGAGGAAGGCTTTGAAGAATCAGATGAAGATGAGGAAAAGGAGAAGGAGAAAAAGGGCACCAAGACTCCATCCAAATACATTCAGAAAAATCATAATGAAAGTGACATCATCGGGGATATAAAAGAAGGGATTTGCACCAGAAGAATGATGGTAAGTGAATATGAACAAGTTAATTTCTCTTTGTTATGTAAAATTCAGCCTAGATTTTTTTCAGAAGCTAGACATGATGAGCATTGGGTTAAGGCTATGGATGAATAATTAGATCAAATAGAAAAGAGTGATACTTGGGAATTAGTGCCTAGACCAAAAGATCACAATGTGATAGGAACAAAATGGGTTTATAAAAATAAGTTGAATGAAAATGGAGAAGTAACTAGAAATAAAGCAAGATTAGTATGTAAAGTATATGCTTAGATTGAGGGAATAGATTTTGAAGAAAATTTTGCACCAGTAGCAAGGTTAGAGGCTATTAGAATGTTTCTTGCATATGCAATATTCAAAATTTTTAAACTGTTTCAAATAGATGTCAAATCTACCTTCCTAAATGGGAATCTTCAAGAAGAGGTCTACATTGAGTAGCCTAAGGGGTTTATTCTCTTGAATATTATTAACCATGTATGCAAATTAAAGAAAGCATTGTATGGATTAAAACAAGCTCCCAAAGCTTGTTATGCAAGACTTGATAAGTACCTACAAGATCAAGGATTCAATAGAGGATTTGCTGATAGTAATCTTTACATCAAAACAGAAGGTGAGCATCAATTGATTGTTTTGGTATATGTTGACGATATCATTTTTGGAGGAAATATTGAAAAGATGACAAAAGAATTCTGTGATAGAGTGCAAAAAGAATTTGAGATGTCTATGCTCGGAGAATTATCATTTTTCTTAGGGTTGAAAATATTTCAATCAAATAAAGGAATTTTCATATCTCAAAGTAAATATGCTAAGGAAATGTTGAAGAGGTTTGGTTTTGAGGATTGTGCACCAGTTGGCACACCTATGTGTATAGGAAATAAGGTGAGCAAGGATGAAGATTCACCTATTACAGATCAATCTTTGTATAGATTTATGATTGGTAGTCTTTTATATTTGACAGCATTGAGACTAGACATCATGCATGCAGTAGGTATGGTTGCAAGATATCAGTCATCTCCAAGAGATAGTCATGTTCAGTTGGTGAAAATAATATTCAGATATATCAAGGGGACATTGGATTATAGATTATGGTATTCCACAGGTAAAGATTTCACTTTAGTTGCTTATATAGATTCATATTGGTTAGGGTGCTTAGATGACAGAAAGAGTACAAGTGGAGGAGCTTTCTTCCTTGGTGATAGCTCAGTATCATGGCTAAGCAAGAAGCAAAACTCAGTATCACTTTCTATAGCTAAAGCAAAATATATTGCAACAATATTGTGTTGTACTCAAGTGCTTTGGATGAAGCAAACTTTGGAAGATATCAAGGTAAAGTATGATGAACCTATTTCCATTTTTTGTGATAACACAAGTGCTATAAATATTTTGAAAAATCTAGTAATGCATTCAAGAACAAAACATATTCCCATTAGATATCACTTCTTGAGAGAGCAGGTTGCATATCAATAGGTTAAGATGGAATATATTAGTACTACAGAGCAGATTGCAAATATTTTCACAAAGGCACTACCAAAAGACACATTTGAATATCTGTGAGAGAAGTTGGGAGTAATTTCCTTTACTTCCTGCCATTGAGGTTCATCATAGTTGAGGGGGAGATAAGTGTTAGCTCCAGGTAGGCCCTTTTCCATTGATGTCAAATGGGGAGAATAATAGGTATAAGTACAGGTGCAAAAGTAGGTATAAGGAATAGGTATAGGTTGTTACAATAAGGGGGAGTTACTGTATGTTTTTAGATGATAGTATGTGCAGGTGACAAGATGTGACAGTTTCAAGATTGAGGTTGCCATCAATGACAAAGGGGGAGATTGTTGGAAATATTGTCACTGATGTCAAAGGTCTAACATTATTGGTGATAAAGGCCCCATTACATTTAATGATATTTGTAATAGATATATCTTGGATAATGTGAGTTAATATTTGTTTAATATTAATGAATATATTTTTGATTGCATATGAGACGAAAGAAGGGCCCATGGAGAAGTCAAAGAGCCATGGGGTAAAGACAAAAGAAGGATGGGATGCATTTTCCCATGAAGAGTCATCTTGGGGAATTCCAAGAGTCACCAAGTGAAGACAAAAGAGGAAGGGCACAATTTCTCATGAAGGGACACTTTGAGGAATATGAAAAGTCACCAAAGATAGGACAAAAGAAGGAAGGATGTTTTTGATCATGAAGGGTCACCACATGACTTTTCAAAGGCAAGAATATGAAGGGTCATACAAGTTTGGCACCATTTTCCACGAGGATTGAAGGGTCACAAAGGGGGAAGGCCAAAGGTCATTTAGAAAGCTATAAATAAAGGCTTGAGAAGCCATTTGTAACATGAGAGATAGAGGTTCATTTGATATTGTATTATCTAGCTTAGAAGAGAATTTTGTGAGAGATAAATATGATTTGTATTTGTTATATCTAGCTTAGAAGAGCAAAGGTGAGAGAGAGGAAAGAGATGTTGTAATGAACTATCATTTGTTGAGATATCAACATTGAGAGATAGTTGTGTGGTTTACACAAAGGGGTTGGTGCTCACGAATTGTTGTTGGGTTGGTGCTCAGCAAAGGGGTTGGTGCTCCTGCAGGTTGGTGCTTGCGAATATTGTTTGGGTTAGTACTCATTCATATACTTGAGATTGTTCTATGTGGTTTTTCCCACATTGGGTTTCCACGTTATATCTGGTGTCTCTCTCTTGTGTGGTGTTTATTGTTTTAGTTTTATTGCATATATTGAATGTTATATATGATATATTGGTTCACCCCCCGTCTCAGTATATTCCATGCTTAATAGTTAGAGCATAAATTAATGAGTTAGTCTTTGGGAGTATAGAGCTATAAAGGCTAAATGAGTTTTCCTTGAGATACTTATAGAAACCCATATTCATCCCCCTATATTAATGGTATTTGGAAGATCACTTATTGTATATTCAAGTTTGAATTGGTGGTTCAATATTCTCCTTTATTTCCCAATTTGGAGGTAAATTCAAGGCTCATGATTATGCGATGCTTGGTGAATTTGATGAGGGTGATGCAACATTTTAAATTATCCAACCAGGGTCCAATTTCCCACTTTATTAATGTCTAGATTATGGTAGGCATATGACCACCTTATCTTTAAAGCTTCATGGACAAATCTTACTTTGTGCCACTTGTCATTTTTCTACTGGTCCTCATGTCAATAGTTGACACCTAGGTATAGCTTAAAACTTCAACATTATAGCCTTATGAGGGATTAGATGTTATTTAGGGACACACGGCATCCTTTGATTAGCCCTTATAACTCTACCTATAGTTCATTTTGACCTTTTTAGTACCTTGGGACCCCACTTGATATTATGCTTAGCTATGACACATGTCCTATTATAATACATCAGGCTCTTTTAGGGTCTAACATCTCTATCAAGCCAGGGAGACTGATTATTTTGACAAAAGGCCATGTGGCATTTCTTCATTGAGACAAGGTCTCCTAGGCTTTAACATCTCTATCAAGATTAGGAGACTGACATGTCTGATACAAGGGAGAGCTCATTGGTTAGATTTGGGTACTTCTATCCTTTGAGACACATGTCATCCTTTTATTTAGTTAGGCTATCCTACACCTGGAATCTCTACCAAGATTGAGAGAGTGACCATTCTACCTCTAGTTGATGTGGCACTCCTTGGTTGGGTCAGTTTCTCTTAAGCTTTGACATATTTGATAGATCTGGTAGATTGGCCATTCTAACTTTGGTATGGGCCGATTGGCTAGAGTATTGATAGATTGTGACCCTAGGTTATATGGTGCTTCCTCATTGCATTAGGCTCTCCCAAGCTATGCCATCTCTATCAGGCTAGTGATACTAAATACTTTGATAGCATGCCTCATGGTGCTTCCTCATTGGTAGGATATCTTCGGCTCTAACATCTCTGTCAGGGCCAGGAGACTAATTCATTTGGCACAAGGGCATGTGGATTTTTTTCATTCAACCATATCCTAACACCAATGATAACTATCTATGTGATGTTTCTTGATTGAATTGTTTATCCTTGTAAAAATCCATGAAAAAGACTAAGTGAAGTATAAAATAAGTACAACTAATTAACTTCTTTCCTAGCTGCTAGCTAGGCTTCGAAGTGCCATGTAGGACTCTAGGGTTTGATACTCTAGGAATTTCCAAGTAAGAGCAAGCTTTCAAAGTTGGTGTGTTAAATATTCAAATCAAGAAAGCTTATTTTAACCATAGAATATCATTGGGATTTGACATTTTTTCTTTGATAGACCTTTGAGGTTCACAAGTCAGATGAATTGGTCATTACAAATACCATATGTTTGAGAAAACTAGGGGGACATGAGATTTTAAATACTCAATTTAGGCAGATCTAACCAACATGAGATAATGGGTTTGGGAACTATAGATCATGTAGTTTTTAAAGAGGGTTCCCCCATTTATGTGAAAAGGGGGTGTGTCGGCCACATCAATTACTATGATGTCAAGCATGATATCCTCTCTCTAAATATACCATTTTTTAATTTTTTGACTATTTTGAAGTTTCCATATATATTGATTTATAAGTATCTATTTTTTTATGCCACTATATGCCACAAATATACATGTCTATATTTTTTAATGTAATTTTTTTTCATTCATCCAAATGCAAAACAAATTACATGGTTACAAACTAGACTTTATTCTATACGTATGAAAAAAACTATATTTTTAAGTAGTTAGGGGGGCACAGTTGGCTATCCATTTTTATCATTTTTTAGGGTCCATTTACTTGTAAAATTAATGAAAAAATCAATATTCATTAAAAAATTAAAAATATATATAGGTTGCAAACTAGATGATCTTATCTAAATTTACACCAAAGAGTTCAAAAAATACTAAACGATGTTAAAAATAAGGGGTACACTACCAAATATTTCATTTTTGTTTTGAAAATAAGAGTTTCTCTTTAAATTTTATACGTTTGACCTACTTATACTTGATAATTTAAAAAAAATAGTATTTTAGAAACTAGACTTGAAATGTTACAATTCATGATCTTGTATCATCTTCAAATATTGACTATAGCCATCTTAAATAATCTATAAAGGTTGAGTTTTCTCATTTTTTAGAAAAAAAGTCCACTTAAGACCCCATTTTGGCCCACCATTCCCTGCACTTACCCTACACACAAAATAAGGTGCAAGTTGTCACTACTTATAAAGTGTTCCATGGTTGGCATAAGATGCAAATTTTTTTGCTAGTCCAAAATTCCAAACAAGCCAAAAGTTTATAGTGCAAGATATATGACACATACACATGACACTGTAAAATTCCAAGTCATTGACAAGATTTGTGATGCATATAAATGATTCTTTAACCAAATCTAATCACATACTTGCGTATAGAAAAAACAACCTCAACAAAGAAGTGGTTATGGAGGGAGAAATTTTGGAAGTCATGGTGGCAAAATAGGAGGAAATAGGTTCTTAGGAATTATAGACACCTAAATTTTATATTAGACACTTTGAAATATTACATTTGGCATACTTGGACATTGAATACAAATTTTACCCTTGTTCACATTTTCGCTCTATTCATCTATCAACTCGTCTTAGCAAATCCTATATGATAGTTACACATATTAAGGATCACCTAGTCCTTACAAGAATCTTCTATAATCATACAAATACCTTATCCATATCTCATATCACTGATTTTAACTCCTAGGATAATATTAGTAATGGTTAAATAATTGAGGTTACTATAGGTGTTTACCTCTACCTACAATGTTTAGGAACACTTAACGATTACTGTTCAAATTGGGAAGTCTTCATGAGGTTGGATTAGACACATTTCATGGGCCAGTCATAGTAGTTAGGTAAAAATACAAATCAATCCTAAGGTTATACTCACTTGGTCACATTAATAATCAATTGAAAACATTGATAAATCAATTTTTATTCTCTTGAGACATTTTCACAAAAGTATATGAATACAAAAATCCATCAAAGGAGCATCCCTAGATCCAAGTTTTAAAAAAACATGAAAATCCAATTTACATGGTGCCAAGTGTCAAAATTCAAACATGGAATTCCATTATAGATTGATTATGATGTTCTATACACACACATAGGTTATATAACTACATGTAGCTTGATCCCTCTTTGGAGCATGAGAACATAGGAAAAACTCCGTCACTTAGAAGGGAGTGGTTAAGTTTGTCCAACCCAACACACTAACTTTTTTTTCAAGGGTATTATTGTGGTCCAAAGTGCAATTAGGGATTCAAAATAAGGAGAAATAAAATAGATATCAATGCACAAGACCAAAGGAAAGCACATGCATAGGAACCATAAACAGGTGTAGGTAGAACTATTTAAGGAATTACAAACCTACACCATCTATAAGGAAACAATTAGCAGAAACATTAACATTATATTACTAGTTTCAACAAGTGTCTTAGTATTAATAGTAATATCTAGGTAGGTTTTAAGCCACATTTTTAAATTTTAAACTGGGGTAAAACACAAAATATATTTTTAGAACAAGTGAATACTATTATGAGTGATAGAATATATGAATAAGCTAAGTACATTTCTCTTCCATTGCTTTTTCAATTCAAATTATTTAAGTGCAATATCTATCTTTCAATATCTCAATTTATATTAAGGTATTATTTCTATAGTTTTAAATATGAATTAACCTTAGGGTCGATGCATAAAGTTGGGGGACAAAAAACATGACAATCCCCCAACTTTGTAAATTTTTTTACAAAGGGCATATGCCCTTTTTAAAAAATTACCAAGGGTCAGGCTTTTGCTCGAGCTTCAAGGGCGTACACCCTTTACAAATCATAAAGGGTGTACGCCCTTATGATATTTTTATTTTTTTCATAGCTCAAATAGAAATCCATGGCCAAGCTCTCTTGAGGAGATTTTTTATTTGCTAAATTTGGAGATTGACGCATGTGTTTTGGAGTTTCATCCCTCCAACAGGATTTGGCATTTGGATTGCTATAAATCAAGTGTTATTTTGGATTTTTTATTTCTATTTCTATATATTTATTTATTGAAGTAGGGTTTTGAATTTTAGTTTTCATTGGATTTCTTACATTGCCTAAAAAAAAACCTATATTTTTATTTAAATTTAGATACACAAGTTTGATGGATTTATTTCTTGAATAAATATTAGACAAAACCCTGAAGAGTTTGATTTTGCACAAAAAGAAGTTAAATTGTATGCACAATACAATTCTAAACACTAATAATTACAAATAATTATCAATGGTTTGAGTCACTCTTTAGCTGGTAGTGCACACATTTACTTGCCAATATAATACATTAGAGTCTATTTTTAATGAAGTGGGAAATGTGACTTCACAGGTAAATGCAATGTTACATTGAATAGAGGCTACGAAATAATTTAATTCTGACAAATTGTCATATGAAGATGTGAAGAAAAAAATTAAAAAAATAACACCTTTGTGATTTATTTATTAAGCCTAGAACCAACCAACCTCCGCCAATGAATTGTAAACACATTAGTATTGATTGTTGTGTTCATGAGGAGATTAAAAATAACTTTTGAGATAGGTGGTCAATGGTGTTTGATAAGCCTCCATGAAACAATAATGAGATTTCATTATATTTTTTGAGAAAATTGTATTGTGAGTTTATGTTGCAAGAAATTCCAAATTATTTTGACATGAAGGCATCTCAAGGTAGTGGAGGTGGGTCTTCATTTGATAAACCTGGTGCTAGGTAAGACTAAAACCATCATAACCGAGATCAGAGAAATAAAAGAATAATATCACATGCCTCTATTCTTAAAATTTTGCTTCATAAAATACAAATGGACACCCTTGAGGTGGTTACTAGTTTGACATAAGTTATGATTGAGCATGGTATGCATACTTTGAAGACTTCTACTTAGCCTACAGGTGGGGCTAGTGGAAATGTTAGTGTTGGTGGTAGTGGTAGTGGTAGTATTGGTTTTGTTGGTGTTGGTATAGGTGATAATGTCCCTTCTCCTACTCATGTTACAGTTCCTGTACATCGTTGCACATCATGTGGGAGGAAGTGTATAGGACCTCCTGTCCAGGTGTGACACACACATAGTACATTTATGGAGACTAGCATTCGAGAGTGTATGCCATCTATATATGCTTCAATAGTGCATAACACTAGCATGCCAGACACTAGCATGCTAGACATTAGCATGCCAGAGCATATGCCACATGTAGATGATTTAGTGGTGCATGACACTAACATTTTAGACACTATACAGGATGTAGTAGATTTAGTGACTCCTATCAGGATACACCAGGTTCTTGTTGTAGAGGATTTATCAACTTCACCATCTATATTTGATACATAGGTTTAATTTTAATTATAGTTTGTAAAAAAATATTAAGTTTATTTCTAGTATGTGTTTACTTAAATGGCTAATTTATTTAACTAAACTTGTTATTTATTATTTGTATTTGTGATTGGTGATATTATGAGTACCTCATCAAGCCTTGACTCTATTGTAGAGGCTGCAATTGGTATGGGTGTACCTTACACATGGGTTTGTAAAATTTTAAATTATATATTTATTTATGTACATGTTTATTGTCCTTTGAACGAAAAACTATATTCTAATATATATTATAGTCATATATTTTTATCATGTTCATTGGATTCATATATTATTCATTTATTGGTTTTACAGATGATGAGGGATGCTATGGGAACCCCTCATGGATGAGAAAAAGGTTTAGGTGATGTTGTTGCTACATCGGAGAATCCACTATCTACATAACAGGTTATGATTCAGGGATGGAGATTGGTGAGAACACATAGTTTAATTGTTTTTATCTTTAAAAAATGATATTTTATGTCATGTTTACATAATTGTATGTAACTCTAGATCTAACGATAAATGTATGCTCCATAGAATTCCCCATTGTACATGTATATGCAATATCATAGCCCTAGATAATTATTTAGATGGAATATGGTGAGTGTAGAATCATTTTACAAAATTTTACATTCTTAAAAAAATTATCAAATTTTCAATTTACAATTTTAATGTATTAATTTTTTTTTAATCTGTTGTACAGAGAACAATTTTCATCAGTTGTTAATGAAATAATGGATGAATAACATGCTGAGAGGAGAGTATCTCCTTGTATTGAGGCATCCAACACCCCTAACTCTACGTCTATGGAAACAAAGCATAATTAATTTAGAGGCAATGAGGAGCAAGAGAGTTAGTTGTTGTACTAGGGGTCTGGTTGTAGGCATAATCTATTTTATATGCTGATATGGCCCACATTGTATGCCTATATGGCACATTTTGTCTATGTATATAGTTGTAGGCACAATCAATTTTGTATGCTGACATGGGCCACATTGTATGCCTATATGGCACATTCTGTCTATGTACATGTTATGGTCTACACTTTTTTCTTGATATATGTTATGTTATTTATGTTAAATTATGACATAAAACTTTGCATGTATCACATATATACTATTCGATATTATTATTCATTTACCTAAGCATATTTTATATTTTAATCATTTAATGTTTACACATATTATTGGTTAATGATTGAATTATTACTTCATATGGGGTTAAAAAAATTCACATTATTATCTAAGTTGGGTGCTTTGAATCATTATATATATTTTAAATTTACATGTGATATTTAATATTTACTTGTTTCATTTACTTTTAATTACACGTCAATTTTCAATTGTGATGTTTAAGTGGACTTGGAATTAATTTTATGGACATGTAAAAATATTATAAATTGTACTTGATCATTAATGTTAGGAGGTCTAGTGATGCACTTGTGTATGTCTTCAAATCCTACTTGTCTATATAAAAATAAAGACAATTATATGTGTCCATACAATACTATGACCTACTTATACATGGGTTAATATCGACATTGATAACACTCTCTAGACTATCCATAAAATTATAATCTTGACAAGGCAAAAATATAGAAATAAATGAAGAGACTTAAGCAAATTCAATATTCCTTGACTAGTATTTAAAACTTGAGATTATATTTTTATGGTACTTAAAGACATATTCAATCTTTATCTCAATATGGAAAACCAATCCATCTATTGGTTTTGTCTATTTGAACTCAAAAGACTCAAAACTCTCTACAAGCTAATTAAGCCTAAATGCCTCAAAAAGATCAAAACAAGAAATATTTGAAAACAAGGGTATAGATCAATATAAAATACTTTATCACAATATTTTGTAGGTGAATCAACTTTGCAACACCTTAGAATGTCTACTACAAAGAATTTTATCAAAAACCTCTCATAGACTTACTAGTCTTAATGTTGCTTTGACATGCCAAAACCCATTCTGTATTGAATTAATGCTTTAAGACACCTTAGAAATATGTATTTAGGTGTTTTATGAATTATCAATGCTCAGATAAAAGGTTTGGTTTTATACTTTTAATATTTTATCCAAAAACAACATAAAATCATGTTATGTCTATTAGGCCTAATTGCCCTCTAGTAGGTCAAAACTCAAGATATAGTTTTATTACAACAAATGATCCTTTTATGAGGTTTGTATAGATGCATTAAAGGTGTTTCAACCTTCATTTGGATTTTCTAGACTCAATTTTGAAGTTTCTAAACCAATCTCCCTCTTTGTTGTCAAAGAAACATAAAAAATGGGGTATCTCTTACACATACTTGATTGGTACGATGTATGTACCCCTCCAAATGACTCAAACCATTTGAATATATTATTAAACCTTATTGGAAATATTTTCACAAATTTTGGGAATTTACAAGGGTTGAAAATGATTTTATGACTATTTTGGTAAAATTGACCCTATAACTAAGGTTTAACAGAGTTTGGATAACCCGAGAGGAATTTAATGATTTTTCATAGCTTATTTAGGTTCTTATAAAGAATTAACACTTGGATAATAATATAGAATCCTTATACTATATTTATAAGCCTTTGTATTTACCTCATTCACAATCTAATATGTGTTTTGAGAGCTTTGTGTTTGACTATTCATGAGAAAAATAAGGTTTTTATGCATTTTGATACTCCAATGACAAGAATGAACATATAAACACATTAGAACACTTGGAATTAAAATAATAAAACCTCTAATACATAATAAGATGAAAATACCATTTGAAACATGCTTATACACATGATCTAACTCATCAGCCTAATCAACAAACTGTTGGTCAGTAGGGGTCATATAATCTAACTCGTCAGCCCAATCAACAAACCATCTATGCAGGTACACCTAGATGGGAAATTTTAGGTTAGAAATACCTTTGTACAATCTCGATTGGGCCCCGAGAGAAAAAAATTGTAGTTGGTTGGAGGCATCTTTTAAGAGAATTCACTCATCCCCGAGTGTGCAAAATGAACAAACTTTCATCATGAATTTCATGAGAAACATGAGGGATAGAGATGAATCACCAGATCTTACATGTGTATGGATGAGTCTTATAAAAAATTTGAGGATGATTTTATCTTACTCAAGATGGATGAAACATAGCAATGATTTTTCTCTCACAGTGAATCTTTTAGAACGAGCCAAAAGTTGGTCAGTAGGGGCCATATAATCTAACTCATCAGCCTAATTAATGAACCATCTACATGAACACATCTAGATGGGCATTTTTAGGTTAGAGTGACCTTTGTCCAATCTCAGTCAGGTCCTAGGAGTGAAAGTTGTAGTTAGTTAGAGTCATCCATTAATAGAATTCACTTGTCCCTGAGTGTGTAAAATGAGTGAAATTTGGTTGTGGATTGCTTGAGAACCATGAGGGATAAAGATGAAATATTAACTCCTACTCATGAAAAGATGAGTCCTATAAAGAATTCCAAGAGGATTTTATCTAATTTTAGATGAATAAGATGCATTAATGAGGTTTTTCTTTTGGCTAAATCTCTCAGAGGGGGCCAAAAGTTAGTCAACGAGGGTTATATAATTTGACTCATTAGCCCAATTGATGAACCATCTACACAAACATGTTTGGATGAGAGTTTCTAGGCTATAAATACCTTTTTTTGATCTTGTTCAGGCCTCAAGAGCAAAAGTTGTAGTTGGTCAGAGGCATTCCTTAAGAAAATTCACTCATCCCTCAGTGTGCAAAATGAGTGAACCTTAGTTACACATTAGACGAGAACCATGAGTGATAGAGACAAACCATCAGATCCTACACATGTAAGGATGAGTCCTATAGTAAATATCATGAGGATTTTATCTAACTTGATGTGGATGAGATGTGATAACGATTTTCTCTCACAGCCAAATCTCTTAGAATATGCCAAAAGTTGGTCAGTGGGGCCGTAAAATCTAACTCATCAGCCCAATCGACAAATCATCTATGAAAACACATATGAATTGGAATTTTTAGGATAGAAAAACCTTTGCATAATCTCAATTGGGCTCTAGAAGTGAAAGTTGTAGTTGGATAGAGGCATCCCTTAAGAGAATTCACTCATCCTTGAGTGTGCAAAATGAGTGAACTTTCATCGTGTATTACATGAGAATCATGAGGGATAGAGACTAATTTTCAACTCTTAAATGTGTAGGGATAAGTATTTTAATAAATATCAAGAGGATTTTATCTAACTCAATATAGATGAGATGCATCAATGAGGTTTCTCTCATGGCCAAATCTCTTAGAATAGGCCAAAAATTGGTCAACAAGGGCCATATAATCTGACTCATCAACCTAATTGATGAACTGTCTATTTAGACATGTTAGGATAAACAATTTTAGGCTAGAACAACCTTTTTTGAATCTTGGTCAGGTCTTGGGAGTGAAAGTTGTAGTTGATCAGAGGTATCCCTCAAGAGAATTTAGTGGTCCTCGAATGTGCAAAAAGAGCAAACTTTCATCGCATATTGCATGAGAACCATGAGGGCTAGATATGAACCATTGTCTCCTACACATGTAAGGATGAGTCTTATAAGTAATCCCAAGAAGATTTTATCTAATTCAAGATGGATGAGACACATCAATGAGGTGTCTCTCATGGCCAAATCTCTTAGAATGGGCCAAAAGTTGGTTAGTGCAGGTTGTATATCCTGACTCATCAACCTAATCAATGAACCATATATGTGGACACATCGAGATAGGAATTTTTATGCTATAAAAACCATTGTATGATATTAGTTGGACTCTATAAATGAAGGTTATAGTTGATCAGAGGCATCACTTAGGAGAATCCACTGGTCCCCAAGTTTGTAAAAAGAGCAAACTTCCATCGTGCATTGTAGGATATCATTAGGCTTAGAGTCAAACCATTAGCTCCTACACGTGTAGGATGAAACCTATCCTAAGAGAATTTTATCTAACTTGAGATGGATAAAATACAACAATGAAGTTTCTCTCATTGCCAAATCTCTTAAAATGAGCCAAAATTTGGTCAGTGGGGGTTGTAGAATCTAACTCATCATCCCAATTGATGAACCATATATACAAACACATCTGAATGGAAATTTTTAGGCTATAACAACCTTTTTTTGGTCTTGGTCGGGATCTAAGAGCAAAAATTACAATTTTTTAGAGGCATCTCTTAAGAGAATTCACTTGTCCTTGAGTGTGCAAAATGAGAGAACTTTAGTCACATCTTATACAAGAATCATGAGGGATAGAAACAAAATGTTAGCTCATACACATAAATGGATGAGTCCTCTAAGAAATCATAGGAGGATTTTATCTAACTTGAGATATACAAGATGTGGTAATGAGTTTTCTCTCATGACCAAATCTCTCAGAATGGGCCAAAAGTTGGCCAGAGGGGGGTGTAGAATCTATATTGTCAGCCCAATCGACAAACCATCTACACAAACACATCTAAATAGAAATTTTTACGCTAAAACAACCTTTGTCTAGTCTTGATTAGGCTTTAAAATTGAAAGTTGTAGTTGGTCAGAGGCATCCCTTAAGATAATTCACTCATCCTTGAGTGTGTAAAATGAGTAAACTTTCATTGCATGTTGCATGAGAATCGTGAGGGAAAGAGATGAACCATTAGCTCTTACACAAGCAAAGATAAGTCCTCTAAAAAAGCATGGGAGGATTTTATATAACTCAAAATGGATGAGACACGGCAATTAGGTTTCTCTCATGGCTAAATCTCTTAGAATGGGCCAAAAGTTGGTCAACAAGGATCGTATAATCTAAATCATCAGTCTAATCAATGAACTATCTATACAAACCATCTAGATGGGAGTTTTTAGGCTAGGATGACCTTTGTTTGGTCTTAGTTGGGCCTTAAGAGAAAAATTTGTAGTTGTTCAGAGGCATCCCTTAAGAGAATTCACTCATCCTTAAGTGTGTAAAATAAGCAAACTTTAATCACATATTTCATGAGAACTATGAGGGATAGATAAGAACCATTAGCTCATACACATGCAAGGATGAGTCCTCTAAAATATCATAAGAGGATTTTATATAACTCAAGATGGATGATATGTAGCAATGAGGTTTCTTTCATGGCCAAATCTCTTAGAATGGACTAAAAGTTAGTCTATGAGGGCTATAGAATCTGACTCGTTACCCTAATAAATGTATCATCTACATGGACACATCAGGATGGGAATTTTTAGGCTATAAAAACCTTTTTATAGTCTTGAATGGGATCTTGGAGTGAAAGTTTCAATTAGTTGGAGGCATCCCTTAAGAGAATTCACTTGTCACTGAGTGTGAAAAATGAGTGAACTTTGATTTCATGTTGCACAAGAACCGTGAGGGATAGAGACAAACCATCATCCCCTACATGTGCATAGATGAGTCCTATAATAAATATTAGGATAATTTTATCTAACTTGAGATAGATGAAATGCATCAATGAGTTTTCTCTCATGACCAATCTCTTAGAATGGGCCAAAAGTTGGCCAATGGGGGTCGTAGAATATGACTCATCAACACAATCAATAAACCATCTACACAAACACATCTAGATGGGTGTTTTTAATCTAGAAAAGCTTTGTCCAGTATTGGTTAGGATTTGGGATCAAAAATTATAGTTGGTCAGAGGCATCCCTTAAGAGAGTTCACTCATCCCTGAGTATGCAAAATGAGTGAAATTTCATTGTTCATTTCATGAGAGCCATGAGGGATAGAGATGAACCATTAACTCTTAAATATGTAGGGATGATTTCTCTAATAAATATTAGGAGGATTTTATCTAGCTTGAGATGGATGAGATGCAACAACAAGGTTTATCTTATGGCCAAATCTCTCAAAATGGGCCAAAAGTTGGTCGATGAGGACCGTATAATCTGACTCATCAGCCCAATCAATGAAATTTATACATAAACACATACATATGGAGATTTTTAGGATAAAAAACCTTTGTATGGTGTTAGTCAGGCTTTAAGAGTGAAATTTATAGTTGGTTAGAGGCATCCCTTAAGAGGATTCACTCATCTTTGAGTGTAAAAAATGAGTGAACTTCCTTTGTGCATTGCACAAGAATCGTGAGGGTTAGAGATGATCCATCAACTCATAAATGTGTAGGGATGAGTCCTCTAATAAATCATAGGAATATTTTATCTAACTCAAGATGGATGAGATGTGGCAATGAGGTATTTCTAACATCCAAATCTCTTAGAATGGGTTAAAAGTTAGTCAGCAGGGACCGTATAATCTGGCTCATCAGCCCAATCAAAGAACCGTCTATGTAAACACTTTTAGATGGGCATTTTTATGTTAGAACAACCTTTTTATGATCTTGGTCAAGCCATAAGACTGAAATTTTTAGTTGGTTGGAGGCATTCCTTAAGAAAATAGACTCATCCTTGAGTGTGTAAAATGAGTGAACTTTGATCATGCATTACACAAGAACCATGAGGGTTAGAGACAAACTATCAAATACTACACATGCAAGGATGAGTATTATAAGAAAAAACAAAAGGATTTTATCTAACTCAAGATAGATAAGATGTAGAATTTAGGTTTATCTCATGGCCAAATCTCTCAGAATGGGCCAAAAGTTAGTCAATGGGGGCCATAAAATTTGACTCATCAGCCTAATCGATGAACCGTCTGTATAGACACATTGGGATAGGAATTTTTAGGTTTGAACAACCTTTGTCCAGTCTTGGTTGAGCCTTGGGAATGAAAGTTGTAGTTGATCAGAGGTATCCCTCAAGAGAATTCAGTGGTCCCTGAATGTGCAAAAAGATAAAACTTTCAAAGCCATGAGGGATAAAAACAAACCATCAGCTCCTACATGTGTAAGGACAAGTCTTATAATAAAACATGGGAGGATTTTATTAAACTCAAGATAGATGAGATGTAGCAATGAGGTTTTTCTCATGGCAAAATATCTTAGAACATGCCAAAATTTGGTTAGTATATGCCATATTTTCTGACTCATCAACCTAATCGATGAATCATCTTTGAAAACATGTTAGGATAAACATTTTTATTATACAATGACCATTGTCAATCTTGGTTGGCCCTAGATAATTAAGATAAAAGTTGATAAAAGCTATCCCTTAAGAAAATCTAGTCCTCCTTGATTGTGCAAAAAGAGCTAACTTCTGTTGCACATTGTAGGAAAACTGTTAGGGCTAGAGATGAACCATTAGCTCCTACACATGCATAGATGAGTCCTCTAATAGAGCATAGATAAGATTGTTTTCATGTTTTATTTAAAGTATAAATAGAGATAAGGTGAAAAATTATTTGCTTAAGGTAGATGAAATTAATATAAATTATTTTGGCTTCTCTTCATTTCAAGAAGATAATGTTCTCTACTCATAACACCAACCATGTGAAGGTAGAAGCTCATCTGGGGCCACTAACTTACATTTAAATTGTAAGTAAAAAATTTAAACAAAAATGTACACATAATGACAAATTAATTAAAAATTAAAATAAATTAAATCAAATAACTTTACTATATTAATTTGAAACACTAGATAAACTTACTAATTTAATCTAACGTACCTTGACAATCAACTCTATTTGTAAATGTTTCAAGAATCACTTCATGGTCAGATTTACACACTTTCTAAAAATTTATATTATGGGGCTTTCCATGATATTTTATCATTTGAATATTTATATCAATAACCAGGTTTGAATAATTAAGCACCACCCTGTGTGTTTCAAAGTCCTCAAATAATAATTGTTTTATTTTTTAATGATAGTACCTACAAATCTAGGTTCTAGTAACCGTCACGGATCTAGTGGGATATATTGGGTTTTCTCCATCCATAACATTTGTGGTTAATTTTTTTTGCTTCTACATAATGACACAAGTATTAGTATGTTCCCTCATACTTGTTCTCATGTGCAATGATTGTAAAAACATGCCCTGCATTTGAAGGATAATCAAATTGTAAGCACATCTAGGAAAAAATAAAAATATCACTAATATCTAGGATTGTATATTTAATCAAAAAATAAATTATAATTGATTGCACAAGATCCAAAATGTGGTCAAAGTCAACTAATGATGCCATTTCATGATCTATCAATTGTTAGAGTGAATGGCTACTGTCTATAGGTGATATGGGTCTATAATACCATTCGTCAACCCATTTTTTTAACTCATATTCATTCCACTTAAATTACATACATGAGGAATAAAAACATTCCATATCCCTATTATAAATAGTCTATGAACTTGAATTTGAGCTTTGAATGGAGTGTAAAATACTCGATCTAGGTACTGTAATGCAATATTCATACATTGACTTATGATGTTCCTCTATTAACCAAAAGAATCTTTGTACATGAGAATGTTTATCCGATCCATGACAAATATTTTCATTACACCAAGTCATAATACTTGAAATATCAATAAAATTAGCACCATCCTTGTGCTTTGCTTGCTCTCTTTTAAGGGATCTTTTTACACATGCATCAACACCATCATGTTCCCCTTTTCCATGCCCAACCTCAAAGAAGTTCCAAAAATGTTGAATGCTATTCTTCTTATGTATTCTGCTTAACCAATAAAACATTCAAGAATTCTTAAACTACCTTGCACAATTGTTTGAACAAATTTAGTATGTATCAAAAATGATTTCTTTTGCATTCATATTTATATAAAATATCTCAAAATAACTCTGGACAAACTCTAGAGAATGCAATCTATCATTGCTCATATAAAAATGGTACTCCCTCAAAATCTTTCTATTGTCATCTACGCTATTAGGTGCATGCCTAAATGTAATATGAACAAAAATTCCAACATGAATTGAATTATAGTATTGGGATTGAACCTCATTTTGTGGTTGTAGTGTGTAGTTCTCAGTAAAATTCACAATTGAACTAATGGTGCCAATTGGGAAGTTGTCCTTGCATGCTTTGAATTGATTATCTAACCATTTTGATTTGTGTGTGTCTTACATATTGGTAGATAATATTCTTCTTGAATTTAGATGTGAAATCACATACATAAGCTTTGGTCGTAATCAATTCACATCTTGATGACTTTTTTCCATCTTTTAACACATACTTAACAAATTTGTACTTATTATAATCAACTAGTTTCTTTCTAAATTCATGTGAAATATCTTCATGTAAACAACTCGTCAAATTTGATAAACCACCAAAATTATCACATGTTCCATCTAAACATTGTTTGGCAAAAAAACTATCCCTCAGGTTTTTGATAAAAAAGACCTTGGATTAATTCTCTTGATGTCTTGGGTGGGGAAGACACCATACATTCTTGCAAAATATCATTATTATGTAAAGTACAATGTATATGATGAAAAACATCAAAATGCATAGCAAATTAAACATGTACCCTACAACAACATATGGTACATGCTTGGTTGATTTTAACATAGAAAGCCTTGCACATCTCAAATGACCGTTGGTTAATTATCAATTGGCCATTAAATTATTCAATAAACTTTTTATAAAATTCTATTTGCATCATGTCTAAATATTTTTTACATGTGGCTCATGATTTTTTGATCCTTTTCTTCTTTTAATAACATATTTTACATTATATGAGACCCTTGTGTTATCGTGCCAAAAAATTTCAATCAATTGTTTTATTCCTTCAACTAATACCTTATCTTTTCATGGGAGTCTACCACTAAACACCCAACAATCTGTGAATGAAGGGTCATCAACCCTTGTTCTTCTTTTTATAGAATTTATTAGAGTTTTTCTATTTGAATTTAAGGATTTAATTGTTCCAATAATAATTTGAGCTTTAGACATTGACTTACTCACTATAGATTCCATTATTACTTGTCTTGCCACATTACTATATCTATTTTGACTTTTATTTCCTATTGCCTTAAATGCATTAATAAGATTATTTACTATTGTACTATTTATTCCCTTCGTGTGTAATGTTCTTAACCCTAAATTATGCATCATAGGGAGGTTTTTTTGCATTTTCATTAATTGAATAAATAGTTGACATCATTCGATATGGCTTTTATTCTTAAATGCATAGTTCCATACACATTGAACATAATGTTGAACTGAAATTTTTGACATTTTACCTTCCATAGGTTCTATTATTATTTCATCTATTTCAACCAAATACTTTGATGTTCATCTTATTATCCTTGGAGGGTGGGTGCAGGTGCTATATTTTGTATTAAATTGGGTGTTGTTAACATTTAAACCATAGTAGGGATAATAGAGGGTTGATTATCTACATTAGACCCTATAGGCGAATTAAAATTCTCTTCATTAAGAGACACATGATTCAGGGTCATTATTTGATGTTGATTATCATCACAATCAAAAATTTCATTATGAATGGATGTTTCATTATATTGTGTTTATCCATATGTTTCATTATTCATTACAAATTCATTACTTACATGCTCTAAATTTTGAATTTCATCTTGCAACAAAGATTGATTTGGTTGTCTTATCTCATTTGAAGACATATGTAAACTAAATTTTATATAATTGGACATTATATTTTCATTTGAAGTATTACTTGGTGTAGAATAAGAACCTTTACCTTACCTAGAAGCCCTTATGGATGCTCTTCTATCTGTTTGTTTTTTTTCTCTTTTCTCTTCAATTTTCTCAATTTTTAGCTCTTTGATTGGTCTTTTGCGATGAATTCCCAAGCCCATTATTTACCTTTACCAAATAAGACAATTATATATTTAAACTTGAAGAATTTGTAGTGATTCAAACAAAATAAATGAATAATTCACCAAATTCACATAGTTGCAACAGAAAAACCAATTTGTAATTTGGGAAGAACAAAACAAATGAATAATTTTTGTGGGAAAGGCAAGAGAAATTCATGAATCATAAAGGATGTGTGTGCTTTCAAAAGCATGCATGTAATTTGGGATCCATTAAATAAAGGGAAAAAACATTTATGAGCCTAAATGTGGTTGTGCAAAGGGTGTATGCCCTTTGCAAAGGGCATACACCCTTTTCATATTTGGAATTTTTACCTATTTTCCCTCTAGTTTTGCCTTAGTTTTAGGCCTGGGGGTCCCGAACTTGACCGAACTCTGTCATGGACTAGCCAAGGGGATTTATAAAAAAATTAGGGTTTTTTTGCCTTTTATCGACACATCTAATAGGGTAGCTTTTATTATTTAAAAAAAAATTATATGAATTTGTAGAGGGGAAAGTGTAGTTTTAGAATATATAATTTTTTTAATGTTAGAATATTATTTATAATTATTACTTAATTTCTACATAACATACCTCATTATAGTCTATATACATATCATCACAAATTCCCTTATAACTTTTTGAATATTAATCAAATGCTTATAAAACTTATATCTCAACAATTTACACATTGTCAACTATGCTTTAAAAAATGATTTTCATGAAGTTAAGGTCAAAAAGTTGTGTTCGTACACTTGCAGTTTCAATTTTCCATCTGTCTTAACTAATAAAGTTATTTAAAAATTCTATATAATAAAATATTAATTAAAAATATTCTCAATAATCTTCAATATTTCACCTATCTATATATAAAATTTCATAGAAAAATTCAATCGTTTAGTAAAAAAAAGTGTGTTCATACCATGCAATCTCATCTTTTTAAAATAAATGACCAATATAATATCATAGATACATATATTTATCACACTTTTATCATCTGATTATTGTAAAAACTTATATATTTGGAATCTATATTCAAAATTCTGAAATTCATGTTTTTATGTCATTGTCAAATTTTTTTTGAAGTGTCTCTAACATTCTCTCTAAGTTCAACTATTATTATTTTTAGAAAAAAATATCACTTTATACCCCCTCTTTTATCCCCCATTATCATGCATCTACCCCTTAATTTTACATTATTTAGATCACATTAATCTAAAATAAGCAACATATTCTAATGAGCTCGATCATTGACTTAAACACGATAATCCCTTGGTATCTTCTACCTTAGGGTTTCATACTTTCATAGGGTTTCATATTTATCCTCTATTATGGTTTGAATTTTGTTTGTATTGAAATTTGGCCATCCAAATTTCACTACCCATTTATTTTTATTTTTTATCATTTGATTATTATTATACTTTCTACGATGTTTTGTGTGACTCCATGGACCAATGGACAAGGATTGGCAGACTCATTCAAGGCTCCTACAAGTTTTGTCAAGAATTTGATCTCATCATAAGTTTTCAATTTCTATTCCATAGCATAGACCAAGTCAATTTGATTAATTTTCATTATAAACACTTGGGAGGAAAAGTTAGACTTGTACATCAAAACCTTGGTTATTGTCATAGGAGAAAATCTAATTTGGTCTTGGTTCTTTAGATGCTGAAAAGGTTTGATATTTTTGATGGTGGTTTGGTTCCTAAAGTGCTATGATTTGTTGATAGAATCCATTTGGTCATTTTTTTACTTGTGATTTTAGTGCATGTAGTGCCTGATAGGCTTGATGATACCAACAAAGTTTGTATATGTTTATTGAAGTGATTAAGGTGTCAAGAAATGATAATGCTCCAAAAAGGATCTAATTTTGATGAGTGCTATAGGTACCCAAAATTCCAAATGGACTTGATGGCACTGACAAAGTAAGGTAAAGTGCTTGAGGCCTGTACAATGAGTCATTAATAGAGTAGACAAAGATATATATTATTTTGTTTGGTACTGTAGGTACATTACACTTCTAATGGCCCCAACTATGTCATGGTTTCTAATGTACCATGAGTATCTAAAGTACTTGATAGACCCAATAGACACAATAAGATATGTATAAATCATAAAGTGAATATGTCATGGGCCCAACTATGTCATGGTAGGTATTGCCCTACCACTAGACCTAACTATATCATGATTTATAATGCCCCATGGGTATCTGAAGTAATTTATGGACATGACAAGAAAAAATATGTCATGGTTTCTAATTTCCATAGGTATCTAAAGTACTTTATGGACTTGATAGTCACAACAAGGTATGTATTACTCGTAACTCATAAATTACTTGATGGACTCGACATGCACAACTATGTCATATCAATCTTTGGCTTTGTGTATTTTTATGTTATTTATTTATAAATTTTGTACTTTTATTCATACATACATAATCCATTTAAATTTTCTTAGTTGCATGTGAAACTCATAGTGTTCCCAGACTTTGTGTTGAAAATCATATGTATGGGTTTTGTACCAAGTGTACCTAGTCCAAGTTTTGAGGAGACTTTGTGCTTAGAAACAAGCCTTTCATTCCCATTATATTTTATAATATTATGTCCATTTTTGTGTAAGAATAAGAATTTATATCTCTTTCATTTAATTCTAAATAATTCTGATGGTTCTCTACATTTATCCCATTGTGGGTTTCTCTCCTTTACCTCCACCCTCTTTTTACCACCCATTTTCATCTTCCACCATTTCCTAATTTTGTTTCCTTTTTTTGATTTCCAGTTACAAAAAACAAAAACCCCAAAAATACACATATCCTACAAGGGAGTTTCCCCTCTCAAATGCAAAGAAAAATCACCATCTCAATGGTGATTTCTCTAATTGTTGGAAAAATTGTGTTGCTTCTTGTTGGGCGAGTTATAAAACAAAGAACTATAAAAGTGATATAAATTTCCATCAACAAATTTTGGCAACTCCACTAGGGAATAAAAGGTGCCTTTGATTTGTATAATTTGAAGGGAATATTCCCCTTAAAAAATAAGATTGGAAACTCTATTGAAACGATTCCTAAAAATGATGGAATATAGCCCATGCTTCCGATTTAAGTTCTTCCATGACTTCCCATGGTTTAATTTTTAGTTAAAGCATGAAGAAATTATGATTGAAATCAAAATATGCACACATTGGAAATATTAGATGGAAAAAGAAGAGGAAATAAACACAAAAAACATTCTAAAAGATCCCAAATTAGGGGTTGGTTGGGTTTTTTCAAGTGATGATATAGTGATAAATGTTTTCCTCTTGATATTGGCCTTCAAATAGAATCCAATTCATGAAATTTTTGATGATCCAAAAATATTATAGTTTTTGTAATATTGATACAGAGCTATACAAATCAAGCAAAGATAAGTTTTTCCAATTCAAAATTTACCCATGGTGGAGAAAATACTAAAAGAATAAATTCCTTATGTTGTGCATGAAAGTGACATTTTTAATTCCACCATGGTGAACACTCCAATAGAGGAATCAACTTATTTCATTTGGTGTTATGAGGAAAAGCTTAAAAATTAAACCCAAAAGGAAGAAGTCATAGGACAACACATTAGAAATTCAAATCTAGTCTCCTTCTAGAGCATGAGATGAATCATGAAATTAGTAAGGTTCATATTGATGAAGAAGAGGTGTGTGATGATTTTGAGCATAATCACAAAGTGAATTTTGAAGAAAAAACAAAAAAAATAATCAATAATAAGTTTCAAGTCATGTTGAGCATATTTTGGTTCCAAGATCACCTTTAAAGGTGTATAATAAAGATTCAATTCAACCATTCATGGTTAAAGAGAAATAAGAGTATTAAAAAAACAAAGATTTTTGAGGTACAATTCAGGTTAATATTTCAAACATCAAAATGAGACAAATTCCTTATATTCATGAGGAAAGTGTGTGTGGTTAAGTGTTGGTTCCATATTTGTCTTCCCACCCACACCTCATGTTTATCCCATTGATAAAGTTAAAATCATGTTTCTATTATTTTTCATGGCCGTGTCAAAGTTTTCCTCGTCTTATTGAAACTTGTTTTGTAAGGGCTCATATTTTTCCTAACCCATGAATGGTCATGTTTAGTCAGGATGCCTTGTTTTCTCCCTTGCAAATAATTCACTTTTATATACATCTTGGCTTTTGTTTATTAAAAAAATATTTTTATATTGTGTTTTTTTTTTCCAATAAATGTAGCTTATATACTATGCTATTTCGCCCTTATCCCTGTGTTTGTCTCTTTATCCTGCTAAGTGTTTGGTTGGTTGTGTTCTTTATCAGAAATATCTCTTGGTTATGAAAATTTAGTAGTAGGAGGAATTTTAGCTCTCAAATTTCATGATTTTCATAAAAAAATGGAGTAAATTCACTTAATAAATCCATGGAATAATTAATTTTGTTACTATTGAATGTTATGAGATCATTTGTAATGACCAATGTGGAGCTTTGTAAGAGTTCAAGAATGACTGAATGGATCAATTTTTGAAAAATTTGTTGGCTAAGGAATGCCCATAATATAATCTTCTAATTGAGTTCAATAATGATGAGATATTCATAGATATTATTGGTATTTTTGATGATATAAAATTCCTTAGGAAGATTAAGGCCGATGATAATAATATTCTGTAACTTCACCAGAGCCACATACTTATTTTTGGCATGGACCCATTTTCAAGGGATTTTTACAAGAGCTAATTTTTTAGCGTATGTAGACCTTAACTTATAGTAACGATATTTATAAAGTGGTATTTATTATAGATAAATTCATTGTAAGGAATAATCTTACTCAAAAAATAGAATATATAGTAAATCTTCAAAATTTTGACTTGGAAACAAAATATTGTGTAGTAGACTCTCTACACCAAAATTATACACAATGTTGTGGGGAAAGTGCTGATGTATAACCAATAAATATGTGAAACCAAATATGTAACATTTCATAGGTTGGATGAGACACAAGCCACTAGTTATTTTTTGAATTCTCTTGTAATCTACTAGGGAATGCAGTCCCACAGTCAGAGCCATCTATTGTAGTGAAATATGGCCATCCAAATTTCACTACCCATTTTTTTTCATTTTTCTATCTTTTTTATTGTCCAACTTTTTGTGATGATCTATGTGACTCCATGGCCCAATATACAAGGCTTGGAAAACTCATTCAAGGCTCGTGTATGATTTTAAAAATTCTTGATCTTATCATAAGCTCCTAATTTCTATTCCATGGTGTATAAAAAGTCAATGTGATTAATTTTTATTAAAAACACCTGGTAATAAAATTTAGTCTTGTACCACAAAACCTTGGTTATTTTGAGAGGAACAAACCTAATTTGGTCTTGGTTCTTTAGAATCTAGAAAGTTTTGATATGTCTAATGGGGTATTTATTCCTGAAGTGCTAAGTTGCTAATAGACTCGATTTGGTATTTGTTCTATAGGTGATCATAGTACCCAAAGTGCTTAAAATCCCTAAAAATTCCAATGGAGTTTGTATATGTTTATTGAAGTGTTTTAGGTGCTAATAAATTATAACAATACTGATGGGGTGTAAGTTCCATGGGTGCCACAAATACTTGAAGTGTTGAATGGACTTGATGCTAGTAGGGTAAAGTAAAGTGCATGAGGTACCGTGACTTAATGATAGAGCCAATAAAATCTAGGATTATTTTTTTGGTACTATAAGTGCATTGAACCATCGATGAGATAATTAGGTCATGGTTCCTCATGTACCTATTCTCACCAAATATTGCACTCTAGAAGAGGGTGTTCAATCTTCTTTTAGATTTGGGCAATATGGGAACACTTCCAGGTATGTAGGTGTACCTATAGTGGAATTGAGCCTCTAGATTTAAGGGCTAGCTCCTTGAATGTATCTTGAAATACTCACACCTACTTAACTATTTGATTATGGGGAAAAGAGTTATAAGTTTCATGAAATGAACCTAATCTAAGGGGGTGATACACCAAGATGTTTTCCATATGAAGGCATACAAACTAACTTCCAAGTCCTATGGATTCTAACATGAGTATTTCAATATGAAGGTGAGATGCATGAAATCTATCCAAGGTAAGTGAACAATAGGATAGTTTAAGACACTAAGGCTCATTGTACACTTAAAATATAAGCTCATACACTTGACAACACTTCATATGACCTGTTAGAACATGAACTCTCCCATAAACATGAAAGGATAAGGGAAGAGGATAGAGAATTATCACTTTGCATCACCATACATCACTTCCAAACTTATAAAATTGTTCAAGAACTCAAAAATAGATTGAAATTAATGTTTAAATACAAAATATGACATCATTCTAGTAGGGATTCACCATACATGGAGTGGAATTCCATTACAAAGGCCAAAATGGTAACTACTTATATCATTTGAGAGAGAAGTGGGAAAAGAGAATTCCAAAGGTTACTTAAACACTTTTCATGATGAGAGGAGGAGTTACATATATACTAGAGTGGAGTAAGAGATAGACCATGTAAGGTCTGATAGGACAAGTGGCCCTACAAGTTATGCAACTCATGAAATGTGGCATAAGAGTTCTCATTCTACACAAGAAAACTATCTTCATCATTTACCTCTTTTGGAACATCAAAAAAATAAATATGGATAGTTCTCATGATTGAAATAAGAGGGAGGGGTTATAAAAATGATCTTCCATTCATTGAATAGAGTTTTAATCATTTGGATTCCTCTAAAATTGAGCCATCACTGTCTATAGTCAAAGATACTCTTATTTCAATTACCCCATACACTTGGCCTCAAAATTAGATTCAATTTTACATGAAAATAAATATAAGGGAGTCATTCAGACCCTCTAAGGCCTTATATTACTCAAGTACACCTTAAATAAGCTTTCACTTGAAGTTCTCACTCTTTTCACTATCTTGCTCACTTTGCTAGTTTTGATTGGCTGAGATGAAGCTATTGGTAGACACACTTAGGAGTATTTTTGATGCAAAAAATGGAAATGAGGGGTTATCACAATTCTAAATCCTTCTCTTAAAGTTGGTTGTATCTTTTGAAACCTCCTAGAACCTACATAATGCATAAAATAGTCAAACAAACTAATTATATACCCTATCTATTCAGATAAGGAATGCCTCAAGTGGATGGAAAGGGTCTATAGAGAGTCCTATATATCAACCAATAAATTTACATGTCATTAAATCCCATTTTGATATCTCTCCATCCTTGTTTCCCCAGTCGGGTCCTTATCCAGTGTTTAGTTGGGGTTTAGGCTCATTTTTACCCTTAAGGATTGTTCATGAAGATTTGATGTTGGATAAAGAAACTGATGCCACAAAATGTTTTTTCATGACATTATTCAACTCATCCTATCCTGTTGAGTCTCCATGCAAAGAATCAAATGATATGTGAGTACCTCAAATTTCCCATTCGAGCCTTTATTTCCATTAGCACAGGCCATGATGTGGTATCTGAGCCAAAAGTGGTTTTATTGTGAACTTATCTATATTAAAAAATATTAGACACATTTATTTTGATTCCATAAACATTTCCTAGTCCATTTGAGTTATATTTTAAATTTAGAAGTGACATTGGTACCATTTGGTCTTTAGGTATAAACCCTATCTAATAGACCTATCTGCATATTTGAGGGTTTATAATACCTTATTAAGTTTCATCATTTTATGCTTGAATTTACATGTTTTTACACACATAACAAATATATTTAAACCTTATTAAAGGTCTCATTTAGCTCATGTTCTATCCTTTTATCCCTACTTTCTAAGACTGTAGGGTTTGCTCTTCTAGGGAAGTACCCTCTATTTGAGACAAAATAGAGGGTACTTCCCCTATTCTCTTAGATAAATTAATTATTGGAAGATATTATACTAGTCATAGAGATGTTATATATAATATTTTTTCCTTTAATAAGGTTATTAGACCTTCCAACTCCTTCAAAATCCAAGACAAAACCCTAGGAAAGGGACTGTGTCTAGGGTCCTCCCATGTGGATTATGTGTTACACCACAGAGTCCTTTCTATGATTTATTTCCATTGTAAAGAGCCTATAGGGAATATAATTATTAAGATGAAGGTGTTTCAATCTCCATTCATCACTTCAAACTTTCATAAACCCCTTCATATACCTTGAACTCTCAAAACTGTGTGCATTTCCTAATTGTAGTTTGCTCCAAGGCATCATACCTGTAAGTGTTTTTGCATGTTTAAACCTTGGGTATAGTGATTAAATAATTTTAAAGGTGTTATTAACAACACCAAGTCATGTACATACCTTGATATTATTCCTACCATTTTGTTCTAACTTACTGTCACCTCTTAGTTAGCTACAGTTGGCTATGCAGGGCCCTGCAAGTGACCTTCATCCTTGATACTTGTGTCATAAGATCAATGGGAACCATCTGAGGTATTTATGATTTTTTTTTTAGCTGATATGTATATACATATTCATATATTTCCATGTTCAATCTCTTACTATGCACTTGTAGGACTTCACAGTTTACTATATATCAACATCTCATGTGAGATACACCTGTAGGTGTAGATGGGACCCAAAACACATAATTCTAACCTTCTCTCCAAAAATTATTTAATGACTCTAGGTTAAAACTATGATCATAAAATAAATTTTTCTATCCTAGATGGATACATTCCTTATTCGTAATTTTGGGCATGAAGGTAGTTT
Source organism: Torreya grandis (assembly GCA_037957365.1). Classification (NCBI taxonomy): domain Eukaryota; kingdom Viridiplantae; phylum Streptophyta; class Pinopsida; order Cupressales; family Taxaceae; genus Torreya; species Torreya grandis. The sequence continues at coordinate 1,268,606 of JARHVA010001208.1, forward strand.
TATGTTCAATACTAGGGGTCTCACTGTCTGAGTTTAGTGCATAAAAGTGCATCTTTAGGCCTTTTAACAACCACTTTACATTAATCATCTTCCCTCCATATTTTTAATATATATTCTCCTATGTGGAGAATACAAGGCAAAGTCATCAAGATGCATCAAAACTATTAGAAATCTTGTTATAAGATATCAATAAAGTAACAAGGTGCTTTATTTTGATGTTGTAGGGATTTGATCCCTAAATTTATAGTCAATCCATTTGATAATGGTTTCCACTTCAATTTTCCAACCTAACACTTAAAATAGGTCTACCATGATCTACAAAACATACTAGGACTCTAAATAGGGTTACAAATTATCCAATATTCTCCACATAAGTACCTTCATATCTCTGCTAGTGCCACCTGTAATGAACATTCCAATTTATAGGCAGTGGATGAAACTATGAACAATATGCATGGTATCTGGGTTTAAATGAGGTTTGGACCCTTTTAAAAATTTCAAAAAAGACTTTTATCACTATATATAATCCTAACCATCTCAGATACTTCCTCATCACTATGATTTATTTCCATGAGGGCACCTGTAGGTGCACTTTGAGTTACATATAGGCAACAAGCATGAAATGGTCCATGTATTCAAGGAATTTGCCTTCATATTCAATTGATCTCCACTAAATGTATTTAAATGGAGAATTATGATGTTTTAAATCTTGAGACAAGCTTTCACACCTTATTTTAATGCCTTCACTTCCTGTAAGCATAACTTTATGTTATATGATTGTGTGGGTGACTGAGTTAACTTTCACAATCCCTTCTTTTGTCAAGTGAAGGGATTTTACTTGATTTTTACTGATATGAGAGTGTGTTAAATTTTTTATATCCTCCATCACAAATCCATATATGTGTCTTATATCTTTACACAACTCACTTACCTGACTATGTATGGCAGTCATCTAGCAAACTAACTGTATGGTACTTATGACTACAAAGTCATGGAATATTGTTTTGGAGGATGAGATTTAAAGGTGAGGGGACCAAGAGAACATTTAAAACATGATGATTAACCTATCACCACCCTATTAATTCACTACCAAAACATAAATATTATAAAAATGATGGAAAATTGTTTGCATCATATAATGGTGCCTTCTCTTGATACTTGAGATACTTGGCCTATCAAAACACTTTGAAACATGAAACCAAGAATGGGTAACATGAGGTGAATTTTTACACATAATTTGGAGTTAATTACATCATTTGGATTATAAATACCTATCTAAACAAGAGCAAAACCTATAGGGTATGGGAAATAGTGAGCAAAAAAACACAATGAACTTGTTAGAGATGATTCATAAATCAAAATTTAAAAATATTTGAAATATTATTATGAAAATGAATAAATTTTAGTTTAATATCACCCCTTAAAAGTCATTTGGTTTGAAACTTATCCAACTAACCATGCCAAGCATAAACCTGTTGATTGATTTTGTGTGCATGATGGAGTGATAGGAGAATAGAATGGTTTTAGCTCAAATTTTTCACTTATAAAGTATGTTAAGAATGGAAATAAGTTTTAAGAAGCTGAAGAGCCATTCCATGAACTTCTCCCATGTGTCACCCTCTCTCATGGGTTGTACAAGTACAAACTCTTTCTTTCTCAATTATTTTCTTGATGATCAGTTAGGTAACTTGTAATTTTTAGATGGAATGATATTAATAACATGAAATATGACATATTTGATGTTTGGAAGGAAAATAGGACACTTAGACACCTTGAAAATGATGCCACTTGCATATATGACTCCAAAAGGACCTCTAGGTGATTGAAGTTGGCATAAGACTTAATTAAACTATGACCAAGGATAAAGACATAAGATATACCATTAAATACACCCTATAACATCATATTATACCCCTAAATAAGTTTTTAATATAGTGGGGTTTACCCACTTTTACTTGTGGTAAAAATAGTCAATAGTACCATAGGTATCAAAAGTACCAAATAGATCCGACAGGTCTAACAAAGTCTATGAAAATCATAAAGTGAAGACTTTGAAGGTTCCATGAGTGCCTAGGTGCTTGATAGAATAAAAAAACTGATGAGGTATACGTGGCACATAAAAAAATACATTTTTAAATGTTTTACCTACCTAGGTTCCTAAGGAGATTCATAAACCTGACAAGGTCTATCATAGCCAAATAGAAAATTGTAACATCTTGTTTAAAAAAAATTTAAATACTAAGAGTTATAGTGCAATATTAACGGAAAAAATGAGCATACTAAGGTTCAAAACATTCCCTCATATCTCTATTATTATATGAGAAATGGAAATTGTATAAAAGGGTCTTCTTCTTTCAAGTTTTTGGAGAAGATTTGGTTGTAACTTTGTGTGTGGGCACTATAATTTCCTAGATTTGGCCAATGGAATGCAAACAAGTGGGTGATATAAATATTTAGTTTTGTGGGTTTTTATGTTTATTAGTTTTTGATTTTTTAAATTATATTCGTAGATAGAGAAAACATTAAAATTGTACACTCTTCTTTGTTATGTGCACTTTACGGTGTTTCTATACTTTGTGTTGAAATACGTAGTTTACCCAATCTGAGTTTTGAGGAGACTTTGTGCTTCCAATAAATAATTTAATTTCCATTATATATTATTATTTTATGTCCATTTTTATGTGAGAGGAATAATTTACAACTCTTTCATGTTTAATTTTGAGTTATTCTAGTGGTTTTATGCATTTATTCTGTTGTGAGTTTCTCTCCTTTGCCTCCACCCTCCTCCTTTCTCCATCCATTTTAATCTTCCACCATTTCCAATTTTTGTTTCCTTTTTTTTAAATTTATGGATAAAAAAATGCAAAAACCCAAACCTTTTCCCCTCTCAAGTGTAGAGGAAAATCACCATCTCATTGGTGATTTCTCTTAATTTTGGAAAATTTATGTCATTTTTCGCTAGGCGAGTCATAAAATCAAAAACTAAAAGAACAAACTTAAATTCAACAAACACTTTCAAATATGATTTTTTATTTTCCCTTATACATAATCAAATACCTCATGTAGCTACAATGGATGGTTATTATTGTCACTTGAACTTGCACCCAATGAGGAGATGGGACAAGCTTCTCCTGGTTTAAGTGAGACAATAGAACCACCTCAGGGTTGTGGGTATCCCTATTAGGAGGTGGATCTCTAGATTAGGGGCTAGCTCCACTTGATGTATCAATAAAGCTCAAATCCTACTACTAAAATTGGGAATGAAAAGAGATAGAGGTAACATGAAAGTAAACCTATTCTATGGGGGTGATACACTAAATGATTTTCTCTACTCATACCTTTAACATGCACTTGTAACCAAGAACAAATTACATATACACTTCACTCAATATCAACTCTCTCTCTCACATCAATGCTTCAACATGGGGTCTAGGAGATAGCATAGGATAGGAAAATTAGGCAATAGGCATTCTAAGACACTCTATTGAATGAGATATTCATTATACTCACAACTTCACTTGACACTTCGTGTTGACCTGCAAGAAAAAAATCATAACACACTAGGTACTAATAAGAGTAACATGTGAAGGTAAATAGACATCACACTTGCATAAGACTAAACACTATATTGTACACTTAGTGAATTCTTATAATTAGGTAAAATTAATTCAAGGCACAAATTTGGTAGGGATTCAACATACCCAAGCAGAGAGATCCATACAATGGCCAATAAGGCTCAATTTATAGAAGAAATGGGAAGAGATAGAGAAGGGGAGTCCAAGACTCACTTGGACACGTGTCAATATGCTCAAATTAGTTAAAAATTCATGAGAGAGAGGTATGGGGTGAGATATGTAGTTTTAAGAGTTACAAATGTCATTTGAAATCATTTATGACATGTAGAATGGCTTAGAAACTCCTTTCCATGCATAAAAAATTGCCCTTGACAATCGACCTTCCAAAAATACCTTGTAACTACAATTGATCAAATATAATGATGGTTATGATTATGAGGGGTTCCTATTAGGTCCTCACATACATTAGAGAGGTTCTTAATCATCCCTATCATTCTTGCCATGCACCATCATACAAGATAGTTCTAAAATAACCCTTTTTCCTACACCTCTCACACTTGGCACCAAAAATATTCCAATTTTACAAACTGATATATGCACATGGAGGAATGACACTTTTCAAAGGTGTACATATGATTAGTTTCATCAAATAGACCTTAAAATGCATTTCAAATTAAGTTTCTTCATTTTTCTAAGTGTTCACTATTTGTTCTTTGTGACTTGACAAAATGGGAGAGATAAAAAACACATTTAGGAGGAAATATAGATCAAAAAAAGAATATGAGAATGTAGAACAAGTCCTAAACCTTATCCTAAAAGTGACTTGGTCTCTTGAAAGTCTTTCATGCCTGTAAAACACAAAAAATGGTCAAAATAAGACCTGTTTGAACCATTTCTTATAAGTGTGATGCATCAAAATGGCATGCGAATAATCCCTGGAGAGTCCTCTACATCATCAAAGTGTTTTCATGTTACCTCCATACCTTATAGATGCTCATATTATCTCACCTTCCCAATTGGGTCTTTATGGAGGGTTTGCAAGGGTTCTAAGTGGTTTTTGGTCTTAACATTTGTTCATAAAGAACAAACATTTCAAACTTATCAAAATTCCACTTATGGCTTCTTAAGGACCCCCTCTAACTTTTCCAAATACCTTAGGGTCCCATGTAAAGGCAGATGAAAGTTTTAAGCACTTGAAGTTACTCTTTGAGCTCCTTTTTTTGCTTCTTGGTAGAGTCTGAACAAAATCTAGGTCAAAAATGATCTCTTGATTGATTTACATATAAACCAAAGGTTGAAACACATCTTTATTTATCCTAAAAACACCCTCTAGTCATTGGAATAACTTACCAACATCTTGAAATGGAACTTGTCCCATGTTCAGCATTAGGCCTAGACCTTGCCAATAGGTCTATGTGCAACCTTGGGCAAAAAGACCACTATTTGAACTTTCCATGTTCCTTAAAATCTTAAACACATAATTTATACCTCTGTGAAGATGATCCAAGTCATTGAGATGCTTGGAATTGGCCCAAATTGAAAATAACCCTTCAATTGAGACTAGGCCTACTCCTTTCTTTACCCTGATGACTGCAAAACTCCTTGTGTAAAGCATCTTGATTGTCTTCCAACCTCCTAGATATGATTATCATGTTTCTATGGGTATTATCCAACTATATAAACCTCCATTTGAGCTTGCTTGACCATTTCATCCATCACTGGACCCATTTTCATGAAGTGGTAGGGTCTATGCAAAGGGAAAAGTAACCCCTATCTGAGATAAAATAGAGGGAACTTACCCTATTATTATAGAAAAACAATTCAATAATATTTCATAAATCTCAAGGGTTCTCTAGATCAAATTTGAGCATCTAATTCCAAGTTTTGTCCTCTAAACTTCCCAAAACTCTCAGGCAGCCTCTTGGAGTGCACATTATCTGTAGGGGTATGAGTGTCGATTGAGTTTTGTTTGTTAAGAGGTTTTTGTTTTACCATATGCTAATGGATATGGGATTATAAGTCTCATAATCATATATAATGTATCCAAATACTCCTTCCATCATTTTTATCCCTCCAACCTTCTCATACTCCTGCATATACAAGATTAGGCCTAGTTGCTGTTGATTGAGACAACCTTTCTATAAGTGGTTAGAAGTTGTTTGGAACTTGGTTGTAGTGTGTTGATATTCATTTAATTCACTTTTTAACCATATAGTTCATAATTTATCCTTGATTCACCTTAGGCACCTTCAAACCTTCCCAAATTTTGATACTGCTTGGACTAAGACCTTTTGTTCTACCTTTAGGTTGACTTGGCTTTGTCCAAATTTGTATTAGGTAAATTTAAGATTTACATGAAATCCCTAAGGTTTATTTCCACCTGTTAAACCAAATTCAATCCATATAGTCTCTTTAAGTGCAAAGGAGATGCCCCTTCTCATTTACTATCCATATACCCTATTTGACTGTGTTCCATGCATTGAGAGATCTCTGCTTGTAGATTGATTTGGCTACAAATGGACTTGGTCATGTGATGTTTAGAACTATCTTAAACCTTTAGAGGTCACTTATCCCTTAATTTTTCTTGTATTCACCTTGAAATATTCATCATCTACTCAATTCTCATGCCAATTTCACTATTTATCTTGTTTATTGTCTCAGTCACAGTCAACTGACTGTAAGCTATTTGTCTCCTTCAAAGGGTTTATCAAGGTGATTAAACAACACTTGTGGATCTCCCAAATTCTACAAGTATTTTGTTTCACCTTACATTTCTCTTTAAAGTGTCGAACACTCTCAAACACAACCTTATATCTCATTGTCCACTTGTGTCTCACTTCCTAGGTGCATGTACAGACCATGGGAAGTGTTTAGGGGTCAAAACCATGTTCTGACCTTGTTGAAGGTTATAATTGGTCATTGAATGTATGTTAGGGTTATTTGGATTCATTTGAGAATAGGGCTTACTCAAGGTATGCCTAATATCTGAAGAAGGTTCTTTTAGCAAGTTTCTTATAGATGTCGTTGAAACTTTTCAGTGGTTTTGTTGGCATTTTAGTGACCTCAGATGATCTCCTTCCACTCATCAACTTCTTCTCAAAATTATAAAAATTATTGTCCATATCAAGGGCTATAAGGCTGATGTAGGAGTCACCAAGAGTCAATACAACATGGCTATAAAATTCAACCAAAATAGCTAGGAGCTATATTTTTGTCCTTTTGGGACAGAGATCTTGAACTAACAATCCTCATTTTCTTGAAAATTTCATAGCCCTTTTTGACTCTTCTCTATCTATTGTAAAATCAACATGACTCTCAATGTTTAAGGACTCTAGATAGGGTCTTATTTTATGTTTTATAATTTATTTGAGCTTCTTATCCCCTTATTTAAGCCAACTGTAGATGCATCCTTTACTATATATGAGGCAAAGAGGGAAAATTAAGCAATGATTTGCATGTTAAAGGCATTTTATCACTTAAAATGCAATTGTAACCTTCAAAAGGGATGACCTACATTAGAGAAAACTTTGATAACAACCTCCAAAACACCCTCCATTACATTGAAATCACCTGTCAAGCACCTGTAAGTGTAGAGAACAGATAGTGGCAAACACAAGCAAGTCTAGAAGGGACTTGTGAATCCATGAGACATATACAACCAAGAGAACCATGGGAAACCAATTAAGAGGCTTTGAGAAACACAAAATACCACTTCACCTATAAAAAAAAAACATAAGAATTAGAAATAAGCTCAAAAGGAGATCCCTCATGGTTACAAATGTATAAAAGGCTGCCTGGAGTCTAGCTAATTGTTCATAAAGGATGAGGCACCAAATTTCAAGTTATTGTTATGAAAATAAATTTAAATTAGAGTATAATCCACCCCAGAAGCACTCCCCCTAACTTCACTAGTATGGTCCATAATAAGTGTTTGAACTAGCTCTTCCTTAGCTTAACAAGTGAAAATGGAGGAAAATGAGTTGTAGATGAACTTTTTACATTATCATTGAAAACCAAATGTGTAAATGGGTATGAGGATGTGAAGAGACACTCTTCCCACATTTTTAGCTGAAGAGAAGCTCCACAAGTCTGTATAAGTGCCCATCAATCCTTAAAAACAAGGAAAAACTCCCATTTTTTGACTACAACTAATCCTTGGCTGCCATCTGATTGCTCTCTGACATGATCCTGACCTCTTCCACATTGAAACTCACCTTGGTGACAAATTTTCCCTCTTGAAAGTTTGTATAAGTTAATTAATAGGCTAGAAAGTGGCTAAAAGACCCTTTTTTTCACATGAGACATAACAAATGACCAATTAATGACTTGTAAACACATTGAAACATGATAAATACCATATTAAGATAAATTGACACAAAATGACCTTTTGACCAAGTTTAACTAAGGCTTGACCAAGTTTGACTTTGGTTGACTAAGCCATTTCAAGGAGGGTGAGCTTGGGCAAGGACTAGGAAAAGGTCAAGTAAGATAATAGACCAAGATGACATCCCATAAGACCTATGAAACCTTATTAAAAAGTTTAAAATGATATGGGTTGACCTCATTTGACTAGAATTCAAATTTGGTCAATAATTTGGCAACTTCTAGGGGTAAAATGCTTGCCTATGTTAAGGACTAGTAGCCTTATCCTATCCATTAGGTAAGGGAGTCATAATACACTTGGAGACATCAGGATTAGACCTTGAAAATACCATCAAGATAGTAATCCTACATCAAAACAAACAAAATAAAGGACAACACACAACAAAGACAAACAAACACACCACTTGTGCTTCTAAGCACTTATGGGAAAATAAGACACAAATTGAAAGGAAATAAATATATACATTCATCTTGATCATACCTCCCTTCCTAGATCAAAAGGGAAGTAGCTTGGGTCTCCTTCCTCACTAGATGAGTGAGGATGCCAAGCATACTTCTTCTTATATGGGATGCTAGATAACTCTTACTTTCTCTTTGATCTTTGATTTGACATGTCATTGAGTGGATTCATCTCAAATAGGTTTTCAAAGTAGATGAAGTCTTCTTGGACTTCAAAGCATGCTTCATACTACTATCCCCTCCTTTCCTCATGAGAGATTAACACATCCATGGATGGGATAACTTGTTGCAAGTTTACATCTCCTTGAAAGATCTCATCATCCTTTTCCATTGTCATAATATCTTAAAAATATTCAAGGAGCATTGTATTAGGACCATATGGAAGTGTTTCTTGTTGACATTCTTCATGGAAGTTGGTGGAGGTAGCTGCATAGGTGGATGTAGAGATAAGCTCCAAGTCACTTTTAAAAGGCCTAGAATCATCATATATTGCTCTATTATTGTCTAGGATCTCTCCATGATGTTTCTCTTCAACATATATGTTCTATCCCACATCTTGAACTTGTTTGTTTAGGATTTTAGTCTTCTCACCTTCTTCATACTCTTGGAACATTTTCATGTAAATATACCACATGTCATCCTTTTGAGACACATCTTCTTTCTTATCATTGATAGTCAGCTCCAAGGGATTTGCAAGTTCTTTGAGAGCTTCAAATTCATTACATATGCTCTTAAATATTTTCCATATATCATCATCCTTTGGCTAGTCTACATCATGAAAAGGAGAGACAAAAAATGCCATTTCCTCTTCTTCTTTGGAGTCCAAGAGGACTTATTTCAAGGCATCTTTTCAAACACAAGGGGAATCTTCTTTCATATCCTCAAAACCTGACCTCTCCTCACCATAATTTAGCCCTTCTCCATCTTCAATCCAATCTGATATTTCAATCTCATCCTCACTCCTACTAGCATCAACATTAGGCACTTTAAAAATAGGAAGCTTAGCCAAAGGGGATTCCCAAGTAGCGATGCAATTCTCAACATTAGGAGGGAAAACTTGATTAGTTAGAAAGGGTGGAAAGATGGGTTCAATATATTCTTGAGGAGGGGTGGGAGGGAGTTGAATTTTTCAAAATTTCTCTTTTCTAACAACTTCTCCACTTAAGCATGATTTGTTCCTTTCTTCATGAGCTTCCATCACCTCTTTCCGTCTTGGGAAGGTAGGTTTAAGGATGTTTTCATGGGGTTGGGAGGATAATGAAGGGGTTAAGGATATGTTTAGGGAACTTGGAGTTTCCTTGGGATTGGTACATTCATTAAAAGTTGGAGAAGTAAGTTTAGATAATTCACCTTCAATTACCATAATAGATTTACTGAACATCTAATTTGCTAACTCAATTTTCGTTCAAGGTGAGCTTCAAAACTCAATATTTTTTCTTCACAATATCCTCCAAGTATACCAACCTACTCCACCATGATATCCTCCTTCCCTTGGATACTTTATTGAATGGGTTTCCAAGAGGAGAGGTTTTGGGAGATGGACAAAGAATTTGGGAGACTTTGAGCCTGCCAAGATGGAGTTTGTTCATAGGTTCTCAACCTTTATTATAGATGGAAGATCAAACCAAAAATATCAACCATATCATTAGAAAGACATGGCCAAATAGCTTTGTATATAGGGATCCATTCCCTTTTTACTTGCTCTAAAGCATCCCTCACATTCTTGACACAAACACTAGGGATAATTTGATGACAACCATACCTAGTGTCAAGGTCTAACATATAGTGTTGATAACCAATGCAAGTAATTTTAAAACTATCAATGGAATGGCTTGAAGAAGATATAGGTGGGCTAGATGAAGCACAAACCTGATAAGGCTGGTCATTGATAATATATGCTTGATGGGGATCATGACAAGGTTGGTTAAGAACTTGCTCCTAATTAGGAGGAAGAGGCAAAGCTGGACATAATTCCTCAACATGTGTTAAAAAAAGATCAAACTCACAATTCTCCATGAACTACTCACAAAAAGAGTAAAAAACAAGAAAACAACTTTCAATAGGTATACCTGGACTGCTCAACTAGTATATATGTACTTGGATTCACCATTGGTGCTTAGTGAATTGCCTCTAAAGGCTAATATCTTAAGAACACTAAAAATTCTTAAGGAATGGACATATAATCCCACCGGGCATGCCAAAAACTATTTTCACTTGAACATGCACCTAAATGAGGAGATGGGACAAGCTTCTCCTCATTCAAGTGAGACAATGGAACCACCTTAGGGTTGTGGGTATCCCTATCAGGAGGTGGATCTCTAGATTAGGGGTTAGCTCCCCTTGATGTATCAATAAAGCTCAAACCCTAATACTAAAATTGGGAATGAAAAGAGATAGAGGTAACATGAAAATAAGCCTATTATATGGGGGTGATACACCAAATTATTTTCTCTACTCATACCTTTGACAAGCACTTACAACTAAGAACAAATTACATATACACTTCACTCAATATCAATTCTCTCTCTCTCTCACATCAATGCTTCAACATAGGGTCTAGGAGATAACATAGGTTATAATGATCCAAAATTCAAAAGCTTTGGCTGAAATAATTCAAAGAAATAAGAATAACACAATTCAAATAATGCTATCTCTGAAAAGAGATGTTTTATTTATCAAAATTGCAGACCCAAACATATGCTTATCTCTGAGAAGAGATGTCTGATTTCCATTTCGGGTTACATCTTCATTTATACATGTTTTTAAGGTGTGTGGAGGATGTGGAAGGTCACCAATCTCGAGGTAGATGAATTGGTTCGACTTCCACGATTTACAACAATACAGAATTCGAGGAATTACTATTTTTAGAAACTTACTATTTTTAGACTGGACTAATAAAATTTAAATTTGGGACACTTCTATTGGGTTTTAGGGGGTCAAACTTCATTGAGCAGATCTCAATGCCATCTCACAACATTCCCCTCATTATTAGCTTTCCCAACGGTTCAAACGGTGAGTCAATTGGAGCTACGGTGCAAAAGTTATGGCTCCCGAAAGTTCCGCCATCAAATGGGGTGGACCCATCACCCAAATTGTTATCCGAATTATTGTTTAGATCATATAAAAACTTAGGCAATAGGCATTCTAAGACACTCTATTGAATGAGCTATTCACTATACTCACAACTTCACTTAACACTTCTTGTTGACCTGCAAGAAAGAAATCATAACACACTAGGTACTAATAGGAGTAACATGTGAAGGTAAATAGACATCACACTTGCACAATACTAAACACTATCATTTACACTTAGTAAATTATTATAATGAGGTAAAATTACTTGCCTTTATTGATTCAAGGCACAAATTTGGTAGGGATTTTCCATACCTAGGCAGAGAGATCCATACAATGGCTAACAAGGCTCAATTTATAGAAGAAATGGGAAGAGATAGAGAAGGGGAGTCCAAGAGTCATTTGGACATGTGTCAACTTGCTCAAATCAATTAAAAATGCATGAGAGAGAGGGATGGGGTGAGATATGTATTTTTATGAGTTAAATATGTCATTTGAAATCATTTATAACATATAAAATGACTTAGAAACTCCTTTCCATGCATAAAAAATTATACTTGATAATTGGCATTCCAAAACTACCTTGTAACTGAAACTGATCAAATTTGATGATGATTATGATTAGGAGGGGTTATTATCAGGTACTCACATGCATTTGATAGGTTCTTGATCATTCTTATCATTTTAGCCATACACCATCATCCAAGAGAATCCCAAAATATCCATTTTCCCTACACCTCTCACACTTGGCACCAAATATCTTCCAATTTTGAAAAATTATCCATGCACACGGAGGGATGACACTTTTCAAAGGTTTAAATAGCATCAGTTTCATCAAATAGACCTTAAAATGCCTTTTAAATGAAGTTTCATCTTTTTTTCTAAGTGTTCACTGCTTGTTCCCTGTGACTGGCCAAAATGAAAGAGATAAAAAACACATTTAGGTGGAAAAATAGATCAAAAAATGAGTATGAAGACATATGACAAGTCCTAAACCTTATTCCAAAAGTTATTTTGTCTTTTGAAAGTCTTCCATGCCTACAAAACATAAAATGATCAAAATAAGACATGTTTGACCCCTTCCATACATTTGTGATGTAGAAAAATGGCATGTGGATAATGCCTAGAGAATCCTATACATCATCTAAGTGTTTTCATCTCACCTCCATAACTTTTGAATGCTTAAATTATCTCACTTTCCTAATCGGCTCTCTATGGAGGGTTTGCAAGGGTCCTGAGTGGTTTCTGGTCTTAACATTTTTTCATAAATAAAAAATGTTGTAAACTTCTCAATATTCCAATTATGTATTCTTAATGACCCCATCTAACTTCTCCAAATACCTCAAGGTCCCATGCAAAGGCATATGAAATTTCCAAGCACTTGAAGTTACCCTTCAAGCTCATTTTTTGCTTCTTAGTAGAGTCTGAGCACACTCTAGGTCAAAAATTATCTCTTGATGGATTTCCCAACAAACCAAAGGTTTAAACACATCTAGATGTATCCTAAAAACACCCTCCAATAATTTGAATAGATGACCAAAATCTGGAAATGGAACTTGTCCCCTGTTTGGCATTAGGCCTAGACCTTGCCAATAGGTCTACCTGCAACCTTGAGCCAAAAGACCACTATTTGCACTTACCATGCTCCTTAAAATATTAAAAACATCATTTATACCTCTTTGAAGATGACCCAAGTCATTGATATTATTGGCAAAGGCCCAAATTGAAAATGACCCTTCAATTGAGATTAGGCTTACTCCTTTCTTTACCCTAATGATTGTAAACCTCCTTGTGTAGAGCTCCTTGCTTGTCTTCCAACCTCATAGAAATGATTATCATGTTTATATTGGTATTATAAAACTATAAAAACATCAATTTGAGCTTGCTTGACCATCTGGTCCATCACTTGACCCATTTTTATGAAGTGGCAGGATTTACACAAAAGGAAAAGTGCCCCCTGTCTGAGACAAAATAGGGGGCACTTACCCTATTAGTATTAAAAAAAAAATTGAATAATATTTCACAAATCTCAAGAGTGATATAGATCAAATTTAATCATCTAATTCCAAGTTTTGACCTCTAAAATTCCCAAAACTCTCAAGCAAACTCTTGGAGTGCACATTGTCTGTAGGGGTATGAGTGTTGACTGAGTTCTATTTATTTGGAGGTTTTTGTTTTACCATATGCTCATGGATAGGGTATTATAAGTCTCATAATATTATATAATGTCTCCAAAGACTCCTTACATCATTTTTATCCCTCTAACCTTCTCATACTCCTTCATATACAAGATTAGGCTTAGTTGCTATTGATTGAGACAACCTTTTTGTAAGTGGTTGGAGGCTATTTGGAACTTGGTTGTAGTGTGTTGAGATTAATTTAATTCCATTTTTAACCATATAGTGCACAATTTATCCTTGATTCACCTTAGGCACCTTCAAACTTTCCCAAATGTTGATACTACCTAGACTGAGACCTTTTACTATACCTGTAGGTTGACTTGGCTTTGTCCAACTTTGTATTAGGTGCATTTAAGCTTTTTATCAGTTCCATAAGGTTAATTTAGACCTGTCTAAACCAAATTCAATCCATATAGTCTCTTTAAGTGTAAAGGAGACCCCACTTCTCATTTAATTTCCATATACCCTATTTGACTGTGTTCCATGCATTGGTAGACCCCTACTTGTAGATTGATTTGGATATAAATGGACTTGGTCATGTGATGTTTAGAACTATTTTAAACCTTTAGAGATCACTTAGCCCTTCATTGTTCCTATATTCACCTTGAAAGAGTCATCATCTTCTCAATTCTCATGCCAATGTCACTGTCTATCTTGTTCATTGTCTCAATCAAAATCAACTGATTTGTCTCCTTCAAAGGCTTTATCAAGGTGATTAAACAACACTTATGGATCTACCAACTTATCAAAGTATTTGGTTTCACCTTAAATTTCTCTTGAAAGTTTTGAACACTCTCAAACACACCCCTATATCTCATTGTCCACTTGTGTCTCACTTTCCAGGCCCATGTACGGACTAAGGGAAGTGCTTAGGGGTCAAAACCATGTTCGAACCTTGTTGAAGGTGATACTTCATCATTGAATATATGTTAAGGTTATTTGGATTCATTTGAGCATAGGGATTAGTCAAGGTATGCTTAATGTTGTAAGGTCCTTTTAACAAGTTTCCTGTAGATGTCATTGAAACTTTTTAGTGGTTTTATTGGCATTTTTGTGACCTTAGATGATCTCCTTCCACTTATCAACTTATTCTCAAACTTAGCATAATTATTTTCCATATCAAGGGATATAAGGCTGATGTAGGAGTCACCAAGATTATATACACCATGTCTATAAAACTCAACCAAAAGCGCTAGGAGCTCTGTTTTGGTCCTTTTGGGACATAGATCCTGAACATACAGTCCTCATTTTCTTGAAACTTTCATAGCCCTTTTTGAATCTTCTCTATCTGTTGTAAACTCAACATCACTCTCAACATGCAAGGAATATAGATAGGGTCTCATTTTACGTTTTGGAATTTCTTTGAGCTTCTTATTCCCTTGTTTAAGCCAACTTTAGATGCATCCTTGATTGTATATGAGGCAGAGAGGGAAAATTGGGCAATGATTTGCATGTTAAAGGCATTTTATCACTTCAAATGTAATTTTAGCATTTAAAAGGGATGGCCTACAATAGACAAAACTTCAAGAACAACCTCCAAAACACCCTCCATTATGTTGAAAGCACCTACCGAGAATCTGTAAGTGTAGAGAATAGACAATAGCAAACACAAGCAAGTTTAGAAGGGACTTGTGAATCCATGAGATCTATACAACCAAGAGAACTATGGAAAACCCATTTAGAGGCTCTGAGAAACACATAAGACCACTTCACCTATCAAAAACAAACATAAGAATCAGAAATAGGCTAAAAAAGAGACCCCTTAAGGTTGCAAATGTATAAAAGGCTGCCTAGAGTCTAGCTGATTGTTCATAAAGGAGGATGCACAACATTTAAAGTTATTTTTATAAAAATGAGGTACACTTAGATTATAATCCAACCCTAAAATCACTCCTCCTAACTCCACATGTATGGTCCATAGAAAGTGTTTGAACTTGCTCTTCCTTAGCTTGCCAAGTGAAAATGGAGGAAAAGGAGTTGCAGATGATTTTTTTTAGATTTTACTTGTAAAAAAATGTGGAAATGGGTGTGAGGAGGTGAAGAGACACTCTTCCCACATATTTAGCTGAAGAGCAACTCCACAAGTTTTTACAAGTGCCCATCAAGCCCTAAAAACAAGGAGAAACTCCCATTTTCTAAGTGTAACTAACCCTTGCCTGCCATCTAACAACTCTCTAACATGATCCTAACTTCTTCCACGTTTAAACTCACCTTGGTGACAAATTTTCCCTCTTGGAAATCCATACAAGTCAATTAATAGGCTAGAAAGTGGCCAAAAGACCCTTTTTTGCACATGAGACATAACAAATGACCAATTAATGAATTGTAAACACATTGAAACATGATAAATACCATATTAAGACAAATTTACATATCATTAACTTTTGACCATGTTTTACCAAGGCTTGACCACGTTTGACTTTGGTTGACTAGGCCATTTCAAGGAGGGTGAGCTTGGGCAAGGACTAAGACAAGGTCAAGTAAGATAATAGACCAACATGAAACCCCATAGGACCTATGAAATATTATTCAAAAGTATAGAATGATATGGGTTGACCTCATTTGACTAGAAGTCAAATTCGGTCAACAATTATTTTTTATATATTTCAATAAGTTATGATTGTGATAGTTATATGTTTCTTTCATAAATTATATGATGTATTATTATCTCATGCAATGGCATGGTTTACATTTATTTGAAATAAAATTAAAGATGATATAAAACTTTATGAAATATGACATATTTAGTAACATGAATTACATGAATGTTTAGTCTAAGATGCTTCTAGTTATTATTTTAATGGAAAGGGTGTGTATGGCCTCTTTCGTTCTTCCTCGCTCCAAACCTCTTGGTAGCGATAACCAATATCCATCCCCTATTATTTTACCTAGGCTTATATTAGATACAAAGGTCCATGTTATCATAACATGAAGAGGTAAGGTAAATAATTCTATAGGAAAAAGTGGGGGTAATCAAAATATCCCTGCTAATCTTCTTCCCCATTTAAGGCATTTGTCAATGCAACTAGAAATTATGATGCCATATATAAACTTAGGAATAATCATGCCAAAATATTTATATTATGGTTACCCTATACGTATAATATCTATAAGTAAATTTTTTATCCAACACTACATGATGGAACTTTACCGAACAATACCAAACTAGATTAACATCCTTTTTTTATACATTAAAGGATAATGGAGACATAATTTATTTTTAGAAATAATATTTACCTAATAAATATACTCTAGATTATAATGTTTCAATTTTTATTCAAATATGAATTTTAAATATATGGGTTAAGCATGTGCTCATAGATAATAGATCAGGTTTGAAAATTTGTAACATAACATCTCTTCACTATATTCTTAAATCAAATGAAAACATTAGAGGTTTTGATAATGTGCCTCACCAATGTTAAGAACAATTAAATTGGATGTAATAGTGGGGAAAAATACATTAAAAACTATATTTCAAGTGATTCCCAACAATTTTCATTATAATATACTACTTGGTATACCTTGGATTCATGTTATGGAAGCAATCCCGTCCACCCTACATCAATGCTTAAAATTTATGAATGAAGTATGTTTGCATAAATGTTTAGTGAATATAAAAACTTTTAAGTATCTAAAATTAAATGAAACTAATTAAGTGTTTATAACATAATTTGATTCATATCACTTTACATCATTATAGGTCATACTAATAGAATGGATACATACATATGAGGTAGGTGTTGACCACTTTTGACTTTTAGGTCAAAATATGGCACCCCTAGTTAAAAAAATTCACTTTTAGGCATATAAAGGGGTATAATATTTTGTAATAAGGTGTTTCATAGGTTAATTAGTCTCAATTTATGTTGTACTAGCTTTGGTTGAGTGTTCTCTAGGTCCATTTATCATTCTACGTCTTTTTAAGGGGTCAAAATGTTGCATTTAATTCATTGTATAAGTTTTTGGGGAAATGTGAAAGTATAAAAGGGTTTTATCATGTTCCATGTGTCCTAGGAGGTCTGTAATAATTTTTACTAACTGAAAATTATAGGTTGTTCAGACAAAAGGCAATTTTCTTGGCCAAATAGAGAGAAATGGGCACTTATACAGCTTCTTTGGGAAGCGTGCCACTTGGAAAACAAAAAAAAAGTGACTCTTCACCTCAAAAAAACATTTAAATGTTTTTTAAAAAATTATAATGTAAGAAAATACATCTGCAACTCATTCTCCTTCATTTTCCCTTAACAAACAAAGAAAGGTCAACTTCAAGCACTTGGTGTGGACGATACAAGTGGAGTTGGGAGGAGTGATTCTAGGGGTAGATTTTAATTTGAGTGTACTTAATTTATATAATATGAAATTTTATAATGGTTTATCCTCATTCATGAACCATTGCTAACACTTTAGATAACTTTTTATGGATTTGTAACCATGAGGGGGTCACTGTTTGAGCTTATCTTAGTTTTTCTTGCTTTGGTTTGATAAATTTGTTAGTTTTAGGGGTTTATAAATGATTATAAAGATATTATAATGCTTATTTTGGTTTTGGATAGTTAAAATGTCTAATAAATCCTCTTCTAGGCTTATATATGCTCCCAAACTAGTCCTTCCCACTTACAATTCTGATGACATCATGTTGATGCTTAAGGGGATGTCCTTGTACCAAAATTACTTATCATGGTTCAAGATGCATAAATAAACTTAAGATAGTTTCTCTTAGGTTTATTTTAGTGATAAATCAACCTTATTGCCTCACATATAGTCAAATGTACATCTTCAAGTGTCATTTATAGAGCTACAGGGGTGTGAATGGAGGTATTCTATAGGGTTGAGCCCCCATGAGGTTATGAAGTGAGTTGATAGCCTAAATATCATGATTAACACCCCTTAAGATTAAATTATGGTGTGGGTAATAACTTTCTAAGAGAAGTACTGATACAAGGACCCTTTCCCCTAAATGGATAGAACAAAGGGCAGGGAGCTTTTCTAAAATGGCATATTACTCATTTGACAAGGTTTTGAAGCAAACAATTGGGTAAAATTTATTTCCTCTAGCATAGAGAAGAAATTTTAAAATCATGGGGTCAAGAATATTAGTCGAGGTTGGAGCTTGAACACCTTGAAAATGGTCAAAAAACTACTGACAAGCTTCAATGACATCTATAGGAAGCTTACTAAAAGAAACCTTCTTCGAGCAATAGGCATAACTTGAGTAGGCCTTATGCTCAAATGAATATAAGTAACCCAAACATATATTCAATGACTAAATATCACCATATCAAGGTTAGAACATGGTTTTGACCTCTAAGCACTTCCCGTGGTCCGTACACAACCATGGGAAGTGAAACATAGTCTTGCTAAGGAGGTTACTTGAAGGTTGAGGTATGAAATAAAGAGTTGAGTTTCATATTTATTTTGAAATTTCAAAGAGAATAGTATGTTTGGTGACTTAAAAACATTAAATAACAATCAAAACATCCTCAAACAAGTTTCAAATAATCCCAAACACACCTACAACTAGTATGGACTGAGACAAGCAGTGAGCTGAAAATAGGTTTTCCTTATGCCAAATGAGATAGTGTTAGTGAAGTTTGACTTGGAAAAAGTTAAAGATGATCTCAAAAGAACCTCAAAATTATTTAAAACATTTTTCAAGCCTTGTTTTGTAGTGAACAAGCTCCAAACACAGTCAAATAGGGTATGTTGGTAGTGAGTGACATATAGGGTCTCCTTTGCATCAAAAGGACTATATGGGTGGAGTTTGGCATAAATGAATGAAATATGACCTCAAAGAATTCATGAAAAACCTAAGTACACCATCCAGTGGCAAAAATATTTCCAAATGTGCCTACAACAGGGGTCTCTAAATGAGAAACATAGTTAGACACTTAAAGGAGAGCTCATCTTCTAGGTTTAGGTTATTTGGTGGAAGGGTTATAGTGAGATAGGGTAATGAATAGTTGAAATTCGTTTAAAAAATTATGTTTTTACAATGTCAAAATAAATGGTCATTGTCACCAAATAAATAATTTCTAACATGCAAGAAACACTATCATCATAACACCCCTACACACAGTCGTGCACTCCAATGTCTGTCTTAGAAATGGTGTTAAATGGAGGTCTAAAACTTGGAGTTAAAGGCTGATTTTTTGTACAAAACACCCTTGGGAATTGGGGAAGAAACCAAAATATTTTTTTTGAATAAGAGGAAGGGGAACATAACCCTATTTTGTCTCAGAGTAGGGGTAGTTTTTCTATGCCCAAGGAGAAAGTTTGAAGAAGAAATGGGTCAAATCATGGACCAAAGGTAAAGTGATATCAGATAGAGGTTTGAATAGCTGGTACACATACAATAGAGCATGATAAATCAACCTAAAATATTTTAAAACAAGTAGGATGCTCTAACCAAGAATGGTTGCATAGAGATGTTGAAAACTATGGACTCCATCGGTCCAACTTTAGACTCCTATAGCTAAACTATGAACTCCAGTAGTATAACTACAAACTCCATCAAAAGAGCTTTGTTACTTTCAAAATCATCATATTATGCAAATATTATAGTGACAAGTGTCAAGGAATGCCTATTGGAGAGTGATATTGATTATAGGTGATGATTGAGCTTGTGTAAGATAATGTCATGATCAAGAAAATTCCCAATTCAGGTGAGGGCATCTTTGTAACTCCCTCTCCTCATCACACATGAGACACTTGTCTGAACTTGATTTGGAACTCTCAAAAGGAAGCATATTATGAGGGAAGTTTCATGGAAGGTACTTGAAGAGATGTTATGCCAATTTTGGAAGAGGATGATTGTTTGAAATGGACACATATGCAAATCATTTTCTAACTCCTCTTACACTTCACCTACATGCATTGTAACTGGTTTTTGCTTTTGGACACATGTCCTCATGTCTCTTGGACTTATTTTTCCTCTCTATTTTTCCAATTGCTATAAGTATGAGTTTTTTTTCCCATTATAGATGGATTCCAACTCTTGGTATGGTGAAGCCCTACCAAAATTGTACCTTAATTTATACTTAAGCTAGTGAGAAGCAAGCTAGTTATAATCTAAGTCCATTTTCACTACGTGTTGAAGTGATCCATCTTGAATGTCAAGTATAGATTGAGTTCATATTGTTTTCATGAAATCCTTAAATGTGTTACTATAAATGACTTCTCTCCTAATAGGTTTCATGAAGTGTATATTACTGCAATAGACTCTTGAAGTGTGTATGAGTTTGGTAGTGTCATATCTGACCTTCCCTTCACTTGCCTTCGTTTGTTGAGTTGTTATTTTCCTTCATGAGAAACACTAATGATAGGGAGATATATTAATGGTGTTGAGGATAGTTTGGTTGTCTTAATTCATTATGTAAATTCCAATTGTATGAATGGAAACAACTCTTGGTGTATCACCTCCAAGTTTAGGTTTCTTTTATGTATCTTTATCTCCCTTTTCACCCATAATAGGTAGTTTTAGTAGCATAAGCACATAAATTCATATATAAGGAGCTATACCTTTAAAAATATAGAGGTTTAATTCCACTATAAGTACCTTGTACACCTGGAAGTATTCCCATGTTGACTGAATCTTGAAGAGACTTGAACAACCTCTTTTAGGGTGCAAGAATTGGAGACAACAATACTGACATGCTTGTTGGGAAAATTAAATTCAATTGAAGGAATTCTTTGGGCTATCCTTCAAATCATCATCCTCCAAAGGAAATCAATGCACCAATGGTAAATTCAAATGATTTCAACTAGTGTAAGCAATCCTAGTACTTTAAAGCATCAATTTTGGTATGCACACTTGATCTTCCTATCAACATGTGCATCCCTATGAAGATGATCCTAATTGTGGTGTTCATGGATTCTCCACAAGTTTCCCTCAAGAGACTAAACTTCATGAAGGTTCATATCAACCTTTGTACCCTCCTCCAACATCAAATCACTCTTATTACCAACCTATTGTTCCTAATGATCAGTTTAAGCAAGATGAGAGCGAGTTGAACCTAGATTTAGAGGGTTTGAAAAGTGAATTGAGGGTGTTGAAATAAATTTTGAAACAATAACAACTACTACAACATCAATGTCATTTTCCTCAACAAGTCAAGGAAGTTTTTCCTTCTCCTTTCATTTACACCATGATCATTGATAATGTTTTGATTCATAATTGTGCCTTTAGTATTGCCTCAAGTCATTCTTTTATTCCTAAGGAAATAGCTGATGAGTTGAACCTGAACTATGAGTTTTATCTTAGAGTTAAATTTTGATTAGAAGTATAAGATTTAAATACTCTTGGCATTACAAAAAACATAAAGGTGTCTTTTGATTTTCCTACTTATCCTAATGTTAGAATCTCACAAGATATAATAGTTGTAGATGTGTAACCATACTTTTGATATATTCTTAGATAGTGACTTCATGGCTAAGCTTTAGGGAAGAGTGTCTAATGATATGTCTCAATTTATCTTCAAGTTTAAGCCTGGTTGGAAATGTCAAATTGAGTCAAAGCCATGTAACAAGTTTCATTTGTAGCTCCTTCCTCCAAGAAAACCAAACATTGATCATTCTCATTCTTCTACTCCTAAGACTCCTCCCAAGATTACTAAGCATACTCAAGAGCCTAACAAAGATTCATATTACAGTCCATATTAGACCAAGAACCCAAACTATGTCATGCTTAACCTTGAGAGGAAAGAAGGTCCTATACCTAGGCATATTATGAAAAAGGAGGATTGTGTTGGGGGAAATTCAGAAGGTCCTATAGGTTGTTCTAATTTTCCATCTACCCTTCATGATAGATATTCTCATAAATTATAAGACATACCAAAGGTTGACAAGGTACTTGAAGAATTTACATTTAGTACTTCTTCTCTAGTGTCTTCACAACTAGAGAATCAACTGATTGTTCTTAAGACTCTTCAAGAGCTGGAGGATGATGCTACCATAGATGATTTCCTTGAATATATTGAAGATGATTCCTTGAGAAAATATGATGAAGAGATTGTCATTAGCACACCTCTTCACCCTAGTAGATCAGTTTTTGAGCTTGAGGAAGGAGTTGATGACATGGAGCAACAAATAGAGGTTTTGGGAGAAGAAGACACTTTAGCTATAAGACAAGAAGAAATAGACCTTGAATGGATTGATGAATTTCCATGCTTCATGGGAGATGATGTTGATCAACTTGTAACATAAGATGAAGAACTGGCTCTTGAAGGTGGTTTGGTTCAAGGAAAAGACATAGGTCACACCTACATGCAAATGTTCTAATAATATGAAGATGAGATTGATAAAATTAACATGCCAATGTTGTATGATGGAGAATGAAAGCATGGTGAGATCTCTTCCCATTTGTTTGATGAATTTTCCTCTTTCTTTGATGAAGATAGTAACCCAACCATGAGACATGTGTTGGATGAAGTTCATGAGCATGTTGTTGAACAACTAGAGACCCTTGTTTTTGAGCAAGAAGGAGAGGAATCAGGTTGGTGTGATAGAGGAATTCAAGAGGAAGATTTTGAACAAGAGAGATGATTTTTGGGATAAATTAGAGGAATTTTATCTCAATTCAAACATCATACCAGCTACACTTCCTTAAGAGGATCATGAAGAGGCTAGGGATCAATTTGTCAAACTTATTAAAGAAATAAAGATAGATGAGTTGGTCCAAGATACATACCAAGAAGTATATGAACAAAATAAGCCTTATAATGATGAGATTGTGGCCTTTGATGCATTAATGGATTACACTAGCATGAAGGACTAACATGAAACATGTTTCAAGGAGGAAGATGAGTACATGAATGTTGAAGACATGTTTGAATTTGATTCATTTGGACACATGCCAATCAACGTTGCAAGAAAAAAGGATGAGTCACCAAGATCTTACTTCAACAAACTATTTGGTTACCACCATGAGGTTTCTTGTCATGAAGGAGATCTAAGAAGCTTGCCGTTTGATCCAAGAGGAAAAAAAACAAAAACATATCTATTTAGGTGTAAATATTAGTTTACTTTTAGTTGTGCCTTGCTTCCCCTAAGTACTTAGTATCATGAATGTGTTTTCTTTGGTCTTTTCATGTGTTGTTCTTTCTCTTTATGTGATTAGGGTAGTAACTAGTTATCTTGTCGATTAAAGGTTTGAGTCAATGGTCAAAGTCACTTTTTTATCTTAGTCCTTAGATGACTTCATAATCCCAATGGATTGATAAGGCTACTGGTCTAGTTAGTATAACATGTATACTACCCCTATGAGTCACTAATTTGTTGACCAATTTTGACTTTTAGGTCAAAATAGGGCACCCCTAGTTAAAAAACTTCATTTTTAGGCATATAATGGGGAATAATATGTTGTCATAAGGTGTTTCATACATTAATTAGTGTCAATTGATGTTGTACTAGCTTTGGTTGAGTGTTCTCTAGGTTCATTTATCATTCTAAGCCTTTTTAAGGAGTCAAAATGGTGCATTTAATGTTTTATATGGGTTTATTGGGAAATGTGCAAGTGTAATAGAGTTGTATCACATGGCATGTGTCCTAGGAGGTCTGTAGTAACTATTACTAACTAAAAATTACAAGTTATTTAGACAAAAGGTAATTTTCTTAGCCAAAGAGAGAGAAATGGGTACTTGTACAACTTCTTTGAGAAGTGTGCCACTTAGAAAACATGAAAATATGAATCTTCAACTCCCAACACCCATTTAAACTTTTGATTTTCAAAGAGAATGTAAGAAAGTCCATTTTCAACTCATTCTCCTACATTTTCCCTTAGCAAGCACATAAGGGTCAACTTAAAGCACTTGGTGTGGATGGTACAGGTGGAGTTGGGAGGAGTGCTTCTATGGTGGATTTTACTCTAAGTGCACTTCAGAACCATCACTAACAGTTTAGATAACATTTTATGGATTTACAACCATGAGGGGGTGATTATTTGATCTTGTCTCAATTTTTCTTACTTTGGTTTGATAGATTTGTTTATTACAAGTGTTTATACATGATTCTCAAGACATTCCCATGCTTATTTTAGTTTTGGATAGGTAAAATTCCTAATAAATCCTTTTCTAGGCTTATATATGCTCCCAAACTAGTCCTTCCCACTTACAATCTTGATGACATCTGTTAGGGTGTGGAGCTAAAAGCTTCACCAAGGAGTACACTTTAACAGGTTCGGGTCTACACAGTCACCGGCGTCGGTCAGGAGTGACTAACATCGGTCAAGTGCAGTTGTAGAGGTGCCAACGTCGGTAGTGGGTCAGCTGACAGCGGTCACAGGCAAGCAGCAGGAACCGGCGTCAATTACCTGTGCATCTAGAATGCTATTTTTGAGGATAGAAACGAGTGTTTGCATGATGAGTTTAAGTTGTAGTCTTAAGCTCGCGTCTCTATTATTAGTAATATTATTTTTAGAGCCCTTGTTCAAGTGGCTTAACTGTTTGTTGTAAGTGCATGTTCAAGTCTCCTAATTCTATATGTAGAATTAGATCTTCTTAGCTTGTTGTTGTTGTAGTAGTATTGGTATGTTGAAGAACAGTACAGAATTGAATCAATCCAAGGTTGTTGGAGTTGATTGTTCTTGAGAGAGAGAGAGCTCTTGAGGAATAGAGATCTAGTGAGTGATCTATACATCTAGGAGAGGTGTGGAAGAAAGAAGTTTCTTCAATTGTATTCCTTTTGTAAAGAGTTTGTTAATACAAGTTTTTAGGGTGGTTTCTTGTATCTCTTGTTCTTGCCATTTATTTGATTCTAGTTACTTATCTATCTGATTTAATTCGGCGTTTATTGCTTTCACAAGTGTAATCTATTATTGGTTGATCCCCAACAAGTGGTATCAGAGCTCAGGTTCATTAATAGGTGGTTCAGATCTATGTAGTGTGTATTGATTACAGGTTCTCATAGGGGTTTCTGCAGGGATTTCTATTTGAGTGGGAGAAGCAATGGTGGATGAAAGTAAACTAAGAATGGAAAAGTTTAATGGCAAAAATTACCAACATTGGAGAATGCAGATAGAGGATTATCTGTATCAGAAAGATCTCTACTTACCGTTAGGTGGGGTTGCAAAGAAGGCCAAAGACATGGAGGATGAAGAATGGGAAGTTCTTGATAGAAAGGCTCTGGGGTCTATAAGACTGAGTCTAGCATCCACTGTAATATCTAATTTATCACAGGCAAAGTCTACAGTAGAGTTGATGACTACGTTAGCAAATTTGTATGAAAAACCCTTAGCTTCTAATAAGGTATATCTTATGAAGCAGTTATTTAATTTTCATATGAATGAAGGTGGATCTATTTCTACTCATCTGAATGATTTCAATGGAATAGTGAATCAATTAAGTTCAGTCAATCTAGTGTTTGATGATGAAATAAAAGCTCTTTTAATATTATGTTCTTTGCCTGAAAGCTAGCATGGCTTAGTAATGGCAGTTAGTAATACTGCATCTGCATCAAATATTTTGAAAGTAGAGGATGTTGTTAGTGTTATCTTGAATGAGGAAATACACAGGAAAAGCACGGAAGAGACATCTGGGACCGCTTTAAGTTTTGAGAGCAGGGGAAGGCAGAAAGATAAGAGCAAGAGGAGATCAAGATCTAAGTCTAAGGTGAGAGGAAGATCCAAATCTAGGAATGGCAGGAAGCCACAATGCTAGAATTGTGGAAAGATTGGGCACATAAGCAGAGATTGCTGGTCAAAGCCTAAGGAGGACAATCAACATGAAGGAAAGGAAGAAGCCAAGGTTGCAGGTATTGCACAAGATGCTTTAATATTCTCTCTGCATAATAATATAGAATCTTGGGTGTTAGATTCTAGTGCATCTTTTCATGCTACCCCTAATAGGGAATATTTTAGTGACTATATCCATGGAGATTTTGGAATAGTGTATCTAGGGGATGATGAGCCCTGTAAAATAATTGGCAAAGGCAAAGTGCAGCTGAAGATGCAGAATAGCAACACATGGGTGTTGAGAGATGTGATGCATGTTCCTAGCTTGAAGAGAAATTTGATTTTTGTAGGAAAGCTAGGGGATGAGGGTTGTACAGTAACTCTCACAACAAAATCTTGGAAGGTGACCAAGGGTGCACTTGTTATGGCCAGAGGTAAGAGAGAAGGTACTCTCTATTTGTGTAATTGTGTTACTAACAAATCTCCTTCTGTATTATCTACTTCAGATGTGGATGCTAAATTGTGGCACTCAAGGCTTGGCCACATGAGTGAGAAGGGGATGTCAATTCTTAAGTCCAAAGGTATGCTTTCAGATTTAAAAGGCATAGATCTAGAGTTTTGTGAGCACTGTGTATTTGGAAAACATAAAAGGGTTAGTTTTCTCAAGACTGGGTCTACTAAGAAGAGGCATAAGTTGCAGCTTGTTCACACAGACGTGTGGGGACTGGCTCAGGTTGCTTCCATTGGAGGATCACAGTACTATGTATCTTTCATAGATGATGCTACAAGGAAGGTATGGATCTATTGTATTAGAAGAAAATCTGATGTATTTGAGACTTTTAAGATTTGGAAAGCTATGGTTGAGAATGAAACAGGGAAAATATTGAAGTGCCTGAGATCTAACAATGGCGGTGAGTTTTGCAGTTATAAGTTCAGAGATTATTGTTATATGCATGGAATCCGCAGGCAAAGGATGGTTCCAAGGACACCTCAACAGAATGGAATTGCTGAAAGGATGAATAGGACAATAATGGAGCATGCAAGATGTATGAGATTGCATGCCGATTTGCCCTTACAGTTTTGGGCACAAGCTGTTGACACTGCAGTATACCTGATTAATAGAGGACCCTCTACAGCTCTAAATGGTGGTATTCCAAAAGAGGCATGGACAGGTAAAAAGGTAGATCTCTCATATCTCAAAGTTTTTGGTTGTGAAGCCTTTATGCACATAGATAAAGAAAATAGAAAGAAGCTTGATGCTAAGTCTATGAGGTGCACGTTTATTGTCTATGGCTCAGATGATTTTGGTTACAGATTGTGGAATATAGAAACTAACAAGGTAATTAGGAGGCATGATGTTGTTTTCAATGAAAGAGTGATGTATTGTGATCAGCTAAGGACGCTGAATCAATTTGGGCAGAGCAATGGTGAATTGGACGAGGTAAAGGTCCAATATGAGCTCGCGAGAAAAAGAAATAATCACTTGCAGGAAAACACAGAGATTGACATCGACAGGGTAGGAACCGGCGTCGGTAGGACAGAAACCGGCGTCGGCCATACAGAGGCCGAAGTCGGCAGGGCAGGCACTGAGGTCGGTCAGGCAGAACCAACGTCGGCCAGTAACAGGTCTGGAAGTGATCAAGGTCGGTCACTGTCAGAGAATTTGGGTGGACAACATGTTGTGAACGAGTCTCAGACACCCATCAGGAGGTCAGAAAGGGTGAGTAAGCCTCCAATTAGATATTCTCCTTCTTTATTTTATTTATTGCTAACTGATGGTGGAGAACCAGAGAGTTTTGAAGAAGCAATATAGATGGAGTCCAAGAGTCAGTGGGAGCGTGGTATGGTTGAGGAGATGGAGTCCTTAAGAGAGGACCAAACATGGGATTTGGTTGAGTTGCCAGCTGGTAAGAGGACACTGAAGAACAGATGGACCTACAGGTTGAAAGAAGGTGAGAATGGATAGATGAGATATAAGGCCAGATTGGTAGTAAAAGGATTTGCACAAAAGCTAGGTATTGACTTTGGTGAGATTTTTTCTCCTGTTGTTAAAATGACTTCTATAAGGGTTGTATTGTCTTTGGTTGCTTTTAAGGATTTGCATCTTGAGCAGCTAGATGTTAAGACAACGTTTCTTCATGGAGATTTGGATGAGGAAATTTATATGGAACAACCGGAAGGATTTGAGGTCAAGGGTAAGGAGAAGTTAGTGTGCAGATTAAAGAAAAGCTTGTATGGCCTCAAGCAAGCTCCTAGGCAATGGTACTTAAAATTTGACAGGTTTATGACTGAGCATGGCTAAAGTAGGTGTCAATCTGACCATTGTGTGTATTTCAAGAGATTTGATAATGGTAGATATATTATTCTATTGTTGTATGTAGAAGATATGCTGGTTGCAGGATCACACATGCAGGATATCTCTGAGCTTAAGGTGAAATTAGCTCAAACATTTGCTATGAAGGATTTGGGAGTAGCAAAGAAAATCCTTGGCATGAGCATTAAGAGAGACAGGAAAAATCACAGGTTGATATTGTCTCAAGAAGATTATGTGGACAAGGTGTTGAAACGGTTCAATATGCAGGATGCTAAACCGGTAAGCACACCTTTGGCTGGACATTTTAAGTTGAGTAAAGAACAATGTCCTAATTCATATGATGAGGTAGAGTATATGTGTAAAGTTCCATATTCTTCCGCAGTAGGGAGTTTGATGTATGCAATGGTGTGTACTAGACTGGATATTGCCCAAGCAGTGGGAGTTGTAAGTAAGTATATGGCCAATCCAGGTAAGGAACATTGGAAAGGAGTTCAGTGGATCCTTAGATATCTGAGAGGAACCAGCAGTAAGCACTTGTGCTATGGAGGTTCAGATACTTCTCTACATGGTTATGTAGATTCAGATATGGTAGGTGATTTGGATGGCAGGAGGAGCACTACAGGTTATGTTTTCACTGTAGGTGGAATGGCGGTTAGCTGGATATCTAAGTTGTAGAAGGTTGTTGCCTTGTCAACTACAGAAGCAGAGTATATTGCAGCCACAGAGGCTAGCAAAGAGATGATATGGATGACACGGTTCATGGATGAGCTTGGTAGGGAGCATGAGAGTTGCAGATTGTATAGTGACAGTCAGAGTGTAATCCATTTGGCTAAGAATTCAGCCTTTCATTTAAGAACAAAGCACATACAACTAAGGTACCATTTCATACGATAGGTATTGGAAGATGGTGAGTTGAAGCTGGAGAAGATCCATACAGATAGGAATCCTGTTGATATGTTAACCAAGCTGGTTACAAAGGAGAAGTTGAATCTTCATTCAACTTATGTTGGTCTTCATGATTGAGTTGAAGATGGAGGAGCTAGAATATATTGCTATACAGGTACTGGTGCAGCTGTTTATCTCCAAGTGGGAGATTGTTAGGGTGTGGAGCTAAAAGCTTCACCAAGGAGCACACTTTAATAGGTTTAGGTCTACACAGTCACCGGCATCGGTCAGGAGCGACCGACATCGGTCAGGTGCAGTTGCAGAGGTGCCGGTGTTGGTAGTGGGTCGGCCGATGGTGGTCACAGGCAAGCAGCAGGAACCGGCGTCAGTTACCTGTGCATCTAGAATGCTATTTCCGAGGATAGAAGCAAGTGTTTGAATGATGAGTTTAAGTTGTAATCTTAAGCTCGCGTCTCTATTATTAGTAATATTATTTTTAGAGCCCTTGTTCAAGTGGCTTAACTGTTTGTTGTAAGTGCATGCTCAAGTCTCCTAATTCTATATGTAGAATTAGATCTTCTTAGCTTGTTGTTGTTGTAGTAGTATTGGTATGTTGAAGAATAGTATAGAATTGAATCAATCCAAGGTTGTTGGAGTTGATTGTTCTTGAGAGAGAGAGAGCTCTTGAGGAATAGAGATCTAGTGAGTGATCTATACATCTAGGAGAGGTGTGGAAGAAAGAAGTTTCTTCAATTGTATTCCTTTTGTAAAGAGTTTGTTAATACAAGTTTTCAGGGTGGTTTCTTGTATCTCTTGTTCTTGCCATTTATTTGATTCTAGTTACTTATCTATCTGATTTAATTCCGCATTTATTGCTTTCAAAAGTGTAATCTATTGTTGGTTGATCCCCAACAACATCATGCTGATGCTTAAGGGGATGTCCTTATGCCCAAATTGATTATCATGGTTCAAGATGCATAAATACACCTAAGAGAGCTTCTCCTAGGTTTTTTTTAGTGATAAATCAACCTTATTGCCTCACATACAGTCAAATGTACATCTTTAGGTGTCATTTGTAGAGCTATAGGAGTTTGAATGGAGGTATTCTATAGGGTTGAGCCCCCATGAGGTTATGAAGTGAGTTGAAAGACTAAATATCATGATTAAGATCCCTTAAGAGTCAAGCATGGTGTTGGTAAGACCTTGCTAAGAGAAGTACTGATACAGGGACATTTTCCCCTAAATGGATAGAACAAAGGGCAAGGAGCTTTTCCAAAATGGCATATTACTCATTTGATAAGGTTTTGAAGCACATAATTGGGTAAAATTTATTTCCTATAACATAGAGAAGCACTTTTCAAAGAATGAGATCAAGGAGATTAGTGGAGGTTGGAGCTTGAGCACCTTGAAAATGGTCAAAAAACCATTGAGAAGCTTCAATGACATCTACAAAAAACTTATTAAAAGAGACCTTAAAATAATTATGCATAACCTAACTATGCCTTATGCTAAAATGACTCCAAGTAACCCAAAAATACATTCAATAAATAAATATCACCTTATCAAGGTTAGAACATGGTTTTTACCTCTAAGCACTTCCCTTGGTCTGTACACAGGCCTCAGAAGTGAAACACAGTCTTGCTAAGGAGGTTGTTTGAAGGTTGAGGTATGAAATAAAGAATTGAGTTTGATATTTATTTTTAAATTTAAAATATAATATGATTTTTGGTGAATTAAAAACATTTAAGAACAATCAAAACATCCTCAAACAAGTTTTAGATAATCCTAAACACACCTACAGGCCTGTACAGACTGAGACAATCAGTGAGTTGAAAATAGGTTTTCCTTCTACCAAATGGGACTATGCTAGTGGTGTTTGAATTGGAAAAAGTGAGGGATGATCTCAAAATAACCTCAAAATGCTTTAAGGCATTTTTCAAGGCTTGTTTTTTAGTGAACAACCTCCAAATACAGTCAAACATGGTATGTTGGTAGTGAGTGACATGTAGGGTCTCCTTTGCATTAAAATGACTGTATGGGTGGAGTTTGGCCTAAATGAATGAAATATAACCTCAATGAATTCATTAAAAACTTAAGTACACCATACATAATCCAAAATATTTACAAATGCACCTACAATAAGGGTCTTTAAATAAGAAACATAGCCAGACAACTAAAGGAGAGCTCATCTTGCAGGTTTAGGTTGTATGGTAGAAGGGTTAGAGTGAGATAGGGTAATGAATGGCTGAAATTAATTAAAGCCATGATGTTTTAAAAATAGGGTCACAATAAATGGTCATTTTCACCAAATAAGGAAGATAGAAAATGCAAGAAATGCTGTCATCATAACACCCCTGCACACAGTCTTGCACTCCAAAATCTGTCTTGGAAATGGTATTAGATGAAGGTCTAAAACTTGGAGTTGAAGGATGATTTTTAGTTAAAAAAACCCTTGTGAGTTATGTAATCACATAAAATTATTAGTTTCTAATAAGAGGAATGGGAACACACCCCTATTTTGTCTCAAATTAGGGGTAGTTTTTCTATGCCCAAAGAGATAGTTGAAGAAGAAATGGGTCAAATCATGGACCAGAGGTAAAGCAAGATCAAATAGAGGTTTTCATAGCTAGTAAACATCCAGTGGATCATGATAAATCAACCTATAATATTTTCATGCAATTAGGATGCTCTAACCAAGAAGTGTTACATATAGATTTTGAAAACTATGAACTCCATCAGTCTAGCTTCAGACTCCTACAACTGAACTATGGACTCCATTAGTATAACTATGAAATCCATCAGTAGAGCTTTTTTACTTTCATAGGCCTCATAGAATTCAAATATTCTAGTACCAAGTGTTAAGGAGTGCCTATTAGAGAGTGATATTAATGATAGGTGATGATTGAGATTGTATAAAAGAATGTCATGATCAAGAAAACTCCCAATTTAGGTGAGGGCTTCTTTGTAACTCCCTCTCCTCATCACATATGAGACACTTGTCCTAACTTGATTTAGAGTGCTCAAAAGGAAGTTTATGATGAAGGAAGTTTCATGGAAGGTGATTGAAGAGATGATACACCAATTTTTGAAGAGGATGATTGTTTGAAATGGACACATATGCAAATTAGTTTTGAACTCCCCTTACACTTCACCTACACGCATATTAACTAGTTTTCACCTTTGGACACATGTCCTTGTGTCTCTTGGAATTTCTTTCCCTCTCTCTCTTTCCAATTGATATAAGTATGAGCCATTTTGGCTATTGTAGATGGATTTCAACTCTTGGTATGGTGAAACCCTACCAAAATTATACCATGATTTGTACTTAAGCTAATGAGAAGCAATCTGGTTATACTCTAAGTCCATTTGCACTACGTGTTGAAGTGATGAATCTTGAATGTCAAGTATAGATTAGATTCATCTTATTTTCATACAATCCTTGAATGTGTTGCTGTAAATGACTTCTCTCCTAATAGGTTTGATGAAGTGTATGCTACTACAATAAAATCTTGAAGTGTGTATGAGTTTGGTAGTGTTATATCTGACCTTCCCTCCACTTGCCTTCATTTGTTGAGTTGTTATTTTCCTTCATGAGAAACACTAATGCGAGGGATCTCCATTAATGGTATTGAGGCTAGTTTGGTTGTCTTATTTTATTATGAAAATTTCAAGTGTATGAATGGAAACAACTCTTGGTGTATCACCTTCTAGTTTAAGTTTGCTTTATGTATCTTTCTCTCCCTTTTCACCGATAATAGGCAATTTTAGTAGCATAAGCACATCAAGTCATATCTAGGGAGCTAGCCCTTTCAAAACCTAGAGGTTTACTTCCACTATAGGTACCCCACAGACCTAGAAGTATTCCCATGTTTAAGAGGCTTGAACAACCTCTTTTAGGGTACAAGATTTGGAGACAACAATAGGAGAGATAAGAAAATCCAAGTAAAATTAGTCATCTCCAAACATACCATCTAACCAAGAGTGGTAAAAGAATATTTCCATGTGAATGAAACACAAAACTTGGAGAAGATACTATTTTGGTAATATTTTGTCCCATACTATGTTGATATATGTTCACATATTATATGAATGATTTATATGCATTTTTTTTCATTTTAAACTAATTATTTTTAGATAAAATAGTATGATTTAATGGTTTTGTCATTTGGCATTACTAATGGTCAGTGAAGAATGTCTAAGATGTTTTATACTTAAATCTATAAATGGAAGTAAATCCATTGATTTCATAGCCATCCTATAACAACTAAATGTGTTCACCTACAACAATTGATTGTGTTCACCCAAAGTAACTAACAATGTTCACCCACATCAACAAACTATGTTCACCCATCACAATCGTTAGTTGGAATATTAATTAAAAAGTATCCCAAGGTATTTTGGGCATTAATGGTCCTTTAAATAAGGGATATACTGATTAAATACAATTTAAAAGATTGTAATCCTTCCTTCATTGGACCAGTTCATGTCTATTTCTCTTATATGGCTAAAACATCCTTATTTTACCACAACTCTACTGATTTTTACTAGTTCAAGTTTTGCATGGTTTTGATTGTTGTGACTTATATAATTAAAAAAAAAAACTATAACCCTTACTTCTCTATATAAATAAAGAGTTATAGGTTGTAAGTAGTTAGAAACTAGAATTATAAAGATGAACAATCATTAAACTTTGAGCAAGGTTGCAATTAGATAATTGTAAATGCTCCTTTAAAAATTCATTTATTGTTAAAAGTTAATATCAATAGAAGATTGTTAAATTAATCATGCCATATAAAGGAAGGGATTTTATCTCTAGTCCAACTAAGGTAAGGCCCATTCATAAGGATTTGGTGGTTATGATTCCCATCCATTAGTTAACTTATTTCTATCATGTATGATGAGTAATTGAGTTCAATTGATCCCTCTTTCAAAATTTATCAAAATACGTAAAATTGTGTTCATTTTTAGGGGCCCTCTTCTCATTTTTGAAACCAAACATTATAAGAAGTTGAATGAATGGGTCACTTTTTATCTATCTATTTTCTCCATCTACTTTACCAATTATAGGTTCTTCTTCCTCAAATTTGTAAGATTCATATATTACTCAAGTTTTTTCCTAAGGATATTATGAATGTAATCCATTGTAGGAAAACATGTGGGTAGATGTCAGATAATGGGGGAAAAAGGGAGGGAGGGGGTGGCTTAAAGTGACACTTTTATTTTTTGAAAATAACAATAGTTGAACTTGGAGAGAGTTTTTGAGAAACTTGGATTTTTTTTTGACAATAACATAAGAATATGAATTGTGGCATTGTGAATGTAGTTTATAAATATATTTTTTCATTTAATAACCAGATGATAAAAATGTGTGAAATCAATGCATTTATGATAATGTCTTGAAACTTTTTTGGACAAAGATAAGGATTTTGCATTGTATGACACACTTTATTGAGTAAAGAAATGAATTGTTGTATGAAATTTCATATATGGATAGATGAAATGTTAAATATTAGTTAGAATGCTTTTTATTAAAATTTTAATATATATATATATATATATATATATATATATATATATTAAAATAATTTTACAAGTCAAGATAGCTAGAAAATTAGAACTACAAGTGTACGAACATAACTTTTTGACCTTGACTTCATGATTTTTTTAAAGCATAGCTAATGATAAGTAGATTAGTCAGGTATAATTTATATAAATTTTTGATTAATGATCATAAAGTTATAAAGGTATTTTTAATGATATGTATATAGTCCATGATGAGGTATGGTGTGTAGAAATTAAGTAATAATTAAAAATAATAATTTAACATTGAAAAAAATTATATATTAAAAAACTATGCCTTCCCCTCTACAAACCCACACACACACACACACACACACACACACACACACACAATTTTTACACTTTAAATTTATTTTACTAAATATAATAAATTAGGGCCACTCTACATATTTTGGAATCGATTATAGAGTTGTAGGAGTTACCATTTAGAAGTTAGTTTTTCAAAATCTATTCTAGTCAATACTTAGTGTTCAAAATTTTAGGATTGAAAGATATAATGATAAATTAATTTTTTAATCATGTTATTTATATAATAGATATATACCATTAAGGATGATCTACATACTTTACCTACTCGAGTATGCCCTACCTACTTTAACTACTTGAGCATATACTACTTGATTGAATAATCGAGCCATATCTTGATATTGAGTATGCCTTAAATAAATATTTTATCCACATCTTGATCTCGATTCTTACCTACCTACCTTATTTTACTTGAGTATGCCCTACCTAATTTAACTACTTGATTATGCCCTACCTAATTTACCTACTTGAGTACATGTCATACCTAATTGAAAACTTGAGCCATATCTTGATCTTGACTATGCCCTACCTACCTTCTTGTACTTAAGTATGCCCTAACCTAATTTACCTATTTGAGTATGCCCTACCTAATTGAGTATTTCCTACCTAATTGAGTATGTCCTACTTGATTGAATACTTGAGCCATAGGTTGATCTTAAATACCCATATATAATCCTTACTATATTTATCTTACCTGAGCCATATCTTAAATGCTTGATACCTGATTGAATACCCAAGTCATATATTGAAAGTAGTGGGGCATTATCATGCTTGAAAATCAGTATATAGAGAGATAAAGTAGGAGAGGGTGAATTATAAAATTTATTTATTTTATGACATACTAAGTTTACTTGAGAATATTGTCTCCATATTTTCACTACCAAAAAATTATACCCTAGTAATTGTATTTCTTAACAAGATTTTCTTATTCTTACACTTAAATGTTTATGTTCCTTTTTATATGCTTTTGCATTTTATTTTGAAATAAATAATGGAGATATAATCAATTTTTTTTTATTTCATGGTGTGTACATTCAAAACTGTTATAAACTTCATGGAAAACACATATAAAGAGGGTGCCTCAATGGGTCTCTTAACTTATTTAAAGTAATGCTTGAACACTTCTCAAAAAGACTGGAAACTTTGAAACTTATTTATTCTTTTCATTCTTTTGATTTAGGTGCATTGTTAAAATTGGTCAAAACTCATTTGGTATTATTTTATTTGTATCCTATTCCTCATACAACTATTCCAAAGCTCATAAACTAAACTGATGAAAATATGGTTCTGCAAGGCCCAAGTGGGCAAGAGTGGATTGTAAAATTATAAGGTATGTTCCACTCAACTCAAATTTCCATAGGGTTGGAAAGAATTTGTTCATCATTATGCATTATAATTTTAATATTTTATGGTTTTCAATTATATATCTAGGTCTTATTTCAAGGTTTGCATATTTGCAAGAAGTGTATTTGAGAAACACATTAATAATTTTGATTTTAAGAAGAAAAATTATGACTTAGGGAAGATATGCCTTACTATTAGGTTAAAGGATTTTAATACACTAATATAAAGTAAGTTCATCATTGATTTGGTTTATGAAGATAAAGATAATGATGAAGATGTAACAGTGGGAGAAAATCTATGGAAAAAACACAAACCCTCTACCCATGGTAACTAAAAACTTTTCCATTTATAATATTATAGACATCTTTCAAGTTTGTAGGTTTGGTTTCATTTATGAAAATAATATGTTTACTAGATTTGTGAGTCTCATATATACTAATTCCACTATAGGACAACCATCTCTTGTGAAGACTATGATTGGAAAAATGAGTTATAACAAACCTTAATATATTTATTATAGGCTTCCTCTTACCAATGTAGAAAGAGATAAGGAAGAGACTAATTAATGATGATGAGGTACAATGAGGGCCAATGAAGGTATGACTAGGGATGAGGGATGATGATGGAGTGTTTATATATGATTAAGGATGATGAATATTTATGAGGGAGTGACTAGGGATGATTTGGGATAATGAGGGATGATGAAGGAGTGATTAAGGATGATGAGGGTTAATGAAGATGTGATTAGGCACAATGAGGGACAATGAGGGAGTGATTAAGGATGATTAGAGATGATGAGGGATGACTAGGGATGATGAGGGAATGACTAGGGATAGTTATGGATGATGAGGATTAACGAGGGTGTGATTAAGGATGATGAGACATGATGAATTATGATGAGGGTTAATGAGGGAGTGA
This sequence comes from Torreya grandis, assembly GCA_037957365.1. Taxonomy (NCBI): domain Eukaryota; kingdom Viridiplantae; phylum Streptophyta; class Pinopsida; order Cupressales; family Taxaceae; genus Torreya; species Torreya grandis. The sequence goes on from JARHVA010001208.1 coordinate 1,306,289, forward strand.
TTAGGGATGATGAGGGAAAATGAGGGATGATGAGGGAGTGACTATAAATGATGAAAGATGATGAGGGCTAATGAGGGAGTGATTGAGGTTGATGAGGGATGATGAGGGTTAATAAGGGAGTGATTAAGGATGATGAGCTGTAATGAGGGATGATGAGGGAGTGCTTTTAAATGATTAAGGATGATGATGGTTGATGACAATGTGATTAGGGATAGTGAGGGCCATCAAGGGAGTGATTAGGGATGATGAGAGAGTGACTAAGGAAAATTATGAATGATCAAGGTTGATGAGGGAGTGATTATGGATGATGATGGAGTGATTAGGTATGTTGAGTAATAATGAGGGATGGTGAGGGAGTGACTAAGGATGACAAAATATGGTGAGGACTAATGATTGTCATTAGGGATGATAAGGGATGGTGAGGGATAATGAAGGTTAATGAGAGAGGGATGAGGGATGATGATGAATGATGGGGGTGTGATTACAATGATGATTGATGATTTATACACTTGAACCCCTCTTTATATATGGTTTGGGGAAAGGGAGATAGTGATATGAGTTATTTTTATATGAGATTGATAATTTATTACTTATAAAATCACTCCCCTCCACCCCAAATGGTAGTGGTAGTGTCTTATGTGAGTTTGTAATGATAGAAGATGACTCTATTTTATGTGATTTTGGAATAAATTAGTTAGATCATGTATATGTGAGATTAGAATTTAAACATGCATATATTGATCCATCCATATATCATTTGTTTTGGAGTGAATGATATCTCTTTATGATGACTCATGAATGGTGTTTTGATTCCTTTTATTCCATGTAAGGGTTTAGGGTTTGAAGTTTAATGTTTAAGTTTTAGATTTTGGGGTTTAGGGTTTATATTTTAGGGCTCAATATTTAGGGTTTAAATTTTAGGATTTGGGGTTTTGGGTCTTAAGTTTTGGGATATAGGATTTAAGGTTCATGGGTTAAGGTTAAAATTGAGGTTTATAAGGCTTAGTGTTTAGGGATTAGGGATTAGGGTTTTGGGTTTAAGGTTTGTATTTTAGGGCTTATTGTTGGAGGCTTAGGGTTTATGGTTTATAGATTATGTTCTTAGGGTTTATGGTTTAGAGATTATGTTTTAGTTTTTAGGGTTTAGGTTTTTTTATTGAGTATTAAGATTTATAGTTCAAGGTTTACAGTTTCAATTTAGAGTTTGGGGTTTAATATTTATGTTAGGGTTTAGGTTTTAGAATTTTAAGGTTTTTGGTATTAGATTTTGTGTTTGGGTTTAGGGTTCAATGTTTGGGGTTTAGGGTTTAAAATTCAAGGTTCAAGGTTTAGTGTATAGGGTTAAGTGTTAAAAGTTTAGGGTTTATGGTTTAGGTTTTAGTGTGTAGGGTGTATATAAAGGAAAATATAGATAAATTGGTAATCAATATTATCTTGGAGAAGATAAATCCTACTTACACTTTTGTTTGTTGATACATTACACATTCGAGGTCATGACCAAGATGTATTGTCTAGACCTAAATAAGGTGTATCTTAGCATAATAACATCACTAGAGAGGGTTCTAAATCCCTGAGTCAAGCAACACCATGCAATATCCCTAGCTAGGTCCTATGTTTTCATATTAAAAAATTATATGCAAAGTAAAGTAAAATATAATCTAGTGCTCACCAAAGATTGTGGCACAAAGTGGGGGTAATGAACATAAAAACTAAACATGCATTGAATATATATACTTAAGACAATGCATATGAAATCTTAATGCATTGGAGATAAGTAAAAATGTGAATCTATCTACTTTAACAAAAGAGAAAAAGTTAGGAATAATTACCTTGTTAGGTTGTGGAGTTAAAAGTTTCAACTATGCAGACATGGAGGAGGTTGCTGAAGTTCTAGAGACACCGACGTCAGCAGTATAACTGACATCGGTCATGATGAATGCAGAAGGTAACCGGCATTGGTAGGGAGTCGTCTGACATTGGTCAGCACCAGTCAGATAGGGACCAATGTCGGTCGCCTGTGTGTTCCAAAATTGTTCATTGCATGAATAGTTAGTTTGTTGAACTGATTGTTTGCATGTAAAGGCTATTTTGAGTCTTGAGCTGCGTGTCTATTATTAGTAAACTAAGAGTCTAAGTTATTGTTTAAGTCTGTGATCTATTTATATACCCATTGGCATGTATTGTAATTATGAGCTAAAAAGGAAGGCAAGGAAGATCCTTCCATTGTAAGATCATTGAGTTGCAGGTTGTTGCAAGCTCATAGGAGATCTACATGTGTAAGTATGGTCTGTTGAATTGCAGGTTGCAGGGTCATGGGAGATCTACTTGAAGTAATTTGAGTACTTGGTGTACTAGCAGGGTTATTATTGACTGGTTGGAGAGGTGAACACCAATTCTGTGTGTGAGTTGTGTGTTGGGACCATTTTTGGTAGGAGAGTAAACTCTTGATTGAGAATTACTAGGAGCCCTTGAGGTGTGGGAAGCCTCTGAGAGGTGGAAGAAGAAGTGGCATCTTCTTTATTGTATTTTATTTTTGGATGAGTATTAATACAAGATAGTGTATTGTCTCTCATATTCTGTGTCATTTGTGAATTCTAGTTATTTGTACTTTTGGTTAATTTCGCATGTTTAATTACTTATATTTGGTAATCATATTGTGCTCTTTCTGAGGAGCAAGATCCTAACAAGTGGGATCAGAATAGGTGTGTTGTTCTTGGATTCCCCAAAAACTAGTATCAGAGCTTTTGGTTGGGATACTAATAGGTTGTATTAGATCTGGTTAGTGTGTGTTGATTACAGGTTACTCACAGGGATTTCTATTTGAGTGGGAGTAGAGCAATGGCAGAAGATAGTAAGCTATGAATGGAGAAGTTTAATGGCAAGAACTATCAATTATGGAGGATGTAGATTGAAGATTATTTGTATCAAAAAGATTTGTACTTACCGTTGGGTGGGGTTGATTTCAAGCCCCAGGATATGAAGGATGAAGAATGGGAGGTTCTTGATCGGAAGGCTCTGGGATCTATAAGGTTGAGTCTTGCATCGTCTGTGATTTCCAACTTATCACATGATAAGATAATGGTAGAGTTGATGGAATCTTTGGCAAATTTATATGAAAAACCCTCATCTTCGAATAAGGTATTTCTTATGAGGCAATTATTTAATTTGCAAATGTTGGAAGGTGGATCTGTTCATAGTCATCTTAGTGATTTCCATGGTTTGGTAAACCAATTAAATTCAGTCAATATTGTTTTTGATGATGAAATTAAGGCTCTCTTAATCTTATGCTCATTACCTGAAAGTTGGGAGAGTTTGGTAATGGCAGTTAGCAATACTACGTCTGCTTCAAAAATCTTAAAAGTGGATGATGTAGTGAGTGTAATCTTGAATGAAGAGATTCGTAGAAAAAGCACAGGTGAATCATCAGGGAATGCTTTGAGTGTTGAAGGCAGGGGAAGGCAAAGAGAGAAGATTGAGCATGGGAGATCAAGGTCAAAGATAGGCAGGAGATCCAAGTCTAGGTATGGTAGAATAACCTGTTGGAAATGTGGAAAGCAAGGGCACTTAAAAAGAGATTGTTGGTTGGGTGAAGATCAGCATGAAGGACATGAAAAAGAAGTAGATGTTGCGGATTATGTTGCACAGGATGCTCTGGTATGTTCCTTAGATAAAGTAGAATATTGGGTTTTAGATTCTGGTGCCTCTTTTCATGCATCCCCAAATAGGAAATTTTTTCATGAGTATGTCCAGGGTGACTTTGGAGAAATTTGTTTAGGGGATGGTAAGCCTTGTCACATGGTTGGCAAAGGGAAAGTGAAGCTGAAATTGCAGACAAGTAACACATGGGTGTTGAAGGAGGTCATGCATGTCCCAGTTTTGGAGTGGAATTTGATTTATATAAGAAGTTTGGGTGATAAGGGTTGCACAGTAACTCTCACAATGGACTCTTGGAAGGTTACCAAGGGTGCACTTGTTGTAGCAAGAGGTAAGAAAGTAGGTACGCTTTATCTATCTACTTGTATTACTGATCCCTTTCTGGGTTATCTACTTCAGCTGTAGATTTGAAGGTGTGGCTTAATAGGCTTGGTCACATGAATAAGAAGGAGATGCATGTTCTTGAGTCAAAGGGTATGCTTTTAGATTTGAAAAGCATGGATCGAGATTTTTGTATGCAGAAGAAGAAGGTAATGTTTTTTGAGGAATTTGATGTTCGTGACAAGAACAAGAAAGCCTTGGCTTTCAAGGAGAAGGTGACGGACAAAGATCAGTGGAAGGGGCTGAATAATTTTGAGCAGAGTAAGGGTGATTTGGACAAGGGTTTGATCCAAAAAGAGCTTGCGGGTAAAAGTCATTTCTCACAAGAAAAACATAGAGACTGACATCGGTTAGAAAACTGACATCAGCATCTAGACAGGGACCGATGTCAGCTATGTGCAGCCCAACATCGATGACTCAGGGACAGAGAAACACTAGCGTCGGCTAGGGGGAATCGACGTCGGTGATGAGGCAGTCGCATGGAATTGATGTTAGTCGAGTGCAAACTGAGATGTGACTGGCATCGGTCACTGAGATGGATTTTGGGTGGACAGCAAGATGTCAAAGAGTCTTAAGTGCCCATATGGATGACTTAAAGGGTAAGTAAGCCTCAAATTCATCATTTCCCTTCTTTACACTACTTGTTGCTCACTGATGATCAAGAACCAAGAAGTTATTAAAGAAGCAGAGTAGGTAGATCCAGGAAACAGTGGGAGCTTGGCATGGATGAAGGATGTGATTCCTTGGAGAAGAACCAAATGGGAGTTTTGGGTGGAGTTGCCAGCTGGAAGAAAGCACTAAGAGACGAATGGATGTTAAGGATGAAGAAGAACAGAAATGGACATGTGAGATAGAAGGCCAGGGTATATGGTCTTGAGTAAGCTGTAAGGCAATGGAGGTTTGATCATTGTGTTTCTCTTTACCAGGTTGGATAATATTAGCTACATTATCTTATTACTGTATGATGTGCTTGTTTCAGGGTTACATATACAGGGAGTTGCTGAACTAAAGGTAAAGCTAGTTCGAAAGTATGTCATGAGGAATCTGGGAGCAACAAGGTTCTTTGGCATGAGTGTGTTCTAGGGACATGGAAGGTCATAGGTTGACTTTGTTTCAGGATGATTGTGTGAGACTGATTAGCATGCTGATGGTTGGACAGTTCACAGAACAGTGTCTTGATTCACATAATGAGGTTAAGTGCATGGTATGTACTAGACCTGAGTTTTTCCAAGCAGTGGGAGTTGTCACAAGTTTGGAGCCAATCTGGGAAAGAAGCATTGGAGGGCAGTTCAGTGGATTCTTAGAGGGACTAGCAGTAGGTGCACATGCTATGCAGGGTTAAGTTATTTTCTACATGGTTTGTAGATGTGGATGTGGCAAGTGATTTGGATGATAGGAGGTGCACCACAGGTTTTGTGGTGGTTGGTCTTCAAGAGTGATTTTTGAAGAGGGATACAAAGCCAAGGGAACAAACTAGATGATGTACAAGTATAGGTACATTTACAACTATTTATCTCCAAGTGGGAGATTGTTAGGTTGTGGAGCTAGAAGCTTCAACTATGCAGACATGGAGGAGGTTGATGAAGTTCCAGAGACACCGACATCGACAGTATAACTGATGTTGGTCATGATGAATGCAAAAGGTAACCGGCATTGGTAGGGAGTTGGCTGACGTCAATCAACACCAGTCAGATAGGGACTGACGTCGGTCGCCTGTGTGTTCCAAAACTGTTCATTGCACGAATAGTTAGTTTGTTGAACTGATTGTTTGCATGTAAAGGCTATTTTGAGTCTTGAGCTGCATGTCTATTATTAGTAAACTAAGAGTCTAAGTTATTATTTAAGTCTGGGATCTATTTATAGACCCATTGGCATGTATTGTAATTATGAGCTAAAAAGGAAGGCAAGGAAGATCCTTCCATTATAAGATCATTGAGTTACATGTTGTTGCAAGCTCATAGGAGATCTACATGTGTAAGTATGGTCTATTGAATTATAGGTTGCAGGTTCATGGGAGATCTACTTGAAGTACTTTGAGTAATTGGTGTACTGGCAGGGTTATTACTGACTGGTGGGAGAGGTGAACACCAATTTTGTGTGTGAGTTGTGTGTTGGGACCATTTTTGGTAGGAGATTAAACTCTTGATTGAGAATTACTGGGAGCCCTTGAGGTGTGGGAAGCCTCTGAGAGGTGGAAGAAGAAGTGGCATCTTATTTATTGTATTTTATTTCTGGATGATTATTAATACAAGATAGTGTATTATCTCTCATATTCTGTGTCATTTATGAATTCTAGTTACTTGTACTTTTGGTTAATTCTGCATGTTTAATTGCTTGTATTTGGTAATCATATTGTGCTCTTTCTGAGGAGCAAGATCCTAACAAGTGGGATCAGAACAGGTGTGTTGTTCTTGGAGATAAGTAAAAATGTGAATGTATCTACTTTAAAAAAAGAGTAAAAAAGTTAGGAATAATTACCTTTGAAGATAAACTCATTGAGTCTCAATCTCTCCCTTGTCCAAGGTTCTTCGCAAGAAGCTATTATGAATTTTGAAGAATCTAAGGATGGATAATGGAATATAGTTTAGGCAAGGGCATCCTAATGAATCCCAAGTTTTCACAAGACAAGATTAATATTTCAAAAATAAGTATTGGAACCCTAAACAATGCTCCTCAACTAGAATGGTGGATAAGCATATGTGCAATATAATATTCTTATTCTTCTCTTCTTTATAAATGGTAGAAATAGATGTGTATATATAACTGAATCTAACCCTAAACCTATATAAAATTTTAGCCATTAGGGTTAGCCTGATTTGACCTTGTATAGTTAATTGATAAAAGAAAGTTAGGTCCTAGTTTGGGTTAGCCAAGGCTAACCTTGACTCATAATGTGATAATATTAATTTGAATATAGGGTTAGACTAGGCTGACATTATTTGGTAAATGTCAAAAAGGGTTTTAAGCTTAATTAAGGGCTAAATAAGGTGGTAAAATGCTTAGAGTGTGTAAGGGAGGTGTTAAAGATTAGGAAACAATATAGGATATGGTTGTGTAGATAATAAGTTGGTTATAGGCATCCATCAAAAAAGTAGTAGACAGAAATGTAGTGACTAAAAACATAGTGTGAAAAATGTAGTGAGGATAAAATGTAGCAAGGAAAAAATATAGAGAGGACAAAACATCGCAGGAACAAAACATAGTAAAGGATGCACTCACACAGAAGACAACATAATGTTCAACCTCATGAAATCACATTTTCCTCTGTTATTTTACTTGTAAATTTGGTGCATTAATTTTCCACCATGAAATGTTAACTATTATCACCAAAATGAACTAGACAACAAATAAACAATGTGATAACCATTAAAATGTCCCAAATATTCTCTTCACAACATTTTTGTGATATTACCAATACTGGTACATTTTTATTCACTATGTTTTATCCTCACAATGTTTTTGTCATACTATATTTTTGTCATACTATATTTTTATTGCTACATTTTTTACCATTAAATTTTTATCCACTACATTATCACATAGAGTCATGTTATAAGGGATAAAAATCTTGATAAGCACCAATGGTTTCCCACCCCTTTCCCATTGCATCCTTTAAGGTGTGCACTTAGAGAGATTGAGAATCAATGGATTATTGCAAGAGAGAAAGCATTAGTAGTTGATAAAGTTTGAAAATATTATGTGTATACATATGCCCCACTTGAAGCTCATCACATGTCATGTAGGTGTAACAAGAGATGGTCCTTCAGGAAAAGAACATAATTATACACAACAATGAAGCTAAATAAATTGTAGTAAGAAGTGAATGAGATAAATGAAAGGAAAAAATTGAAACATACATACATTTACGTACCTTAGTATTGTAGATAAAGAATGAAGTGAAATAAATGTGAAGGTGTCTAATATAGAGAACATTAGGTGAAATTTTAAAACTTAGCAAAAAATTGAAATTTTTGAAAAATATATATGTAATATGTGGAAATATTCTATACAATGTCAAGATTTCAGAACATCTTACAGTTCAACAAAAAATCTAGTACAAATAAAGATATGGTTGAAAAATAGAATATGATTGTAAATATTTGACTAAGTAAATAATTTTGAATAATAAATATAAGTAGGGTGAAAATTAATTCATTTGTTATTTTACTATTATAAGAAAATATTACTCTAAGAGACCCAATTTGAGCCTAGACAATGATCATGATGAGGGGATGACAACTAAGATGTGGAGGATGCATAGTGGCTGTAGTGGGTGCAACACAAGTAAGAAAGTAGTAATTTCAAAATTTTGATAAATTTTAATTGAAATAAAGCTAAATATAGAAAATTAGATGTTAGGTAAAATAAAGTCACCTAAACTAACCTTAGTAAAATTTTAGGTAAATTAGGGGTAGAATGGGGTACTAGGTAGGAAAAGATCAGACCAATAAATGACTAAGGCATTTATGGTAAATGGTCAAAATGTCACCACAAACTAAGAATATAGTTGACCCTATCAACTCAATTTGCAAGGAAAGAAAATAATAAGGGGCCAATTACATAGCAGTGGTTTGATTTAATATCACCAAATATGGTCGACTGCATAGTAGTAGGTTGATATAGTTGGAAATAAGAAGATGGCTAACAAAGGACCCATTGGCCAATGCAGTTTGTACTATGTGGCTAATACAATTTGCTAAATGAGGTCAATTGCATACTAGAGGGTTGATATAGTATGCTAAAGCTTAAAAAGAGATGATTTAGTATCAAATAGTCTAATAGCATCTAAAAAAAATGTTGACTACATACCAATGAGCTGATGTAGTATGGTAAGACTGTGATTGGGATAATTTAATATGAAATAGGCTGATTATGTATAAAAATAAGAAAACTAGATCAAAAAAGTTGATAAAGTAGTTAATTTGTAAATATTTAAAAATGTATTTTATTATTATGACATTGACATCTAATACATTCTATTTTGTTTGATATTTTATAGAGATGCAAAAGATTTTGGTACCTAGTGGATGTGTGCTAGCTACCAAATCTATTAGAGTAGTTTTCATATGTGCATAGAGTTTGACTAGTCACCTTGGGATTTAGAGGTATTATGGAGATGAGACAGATACCGTTGAGTATTGATCTCATTGTCATGTTCTTAGGAGCATGGGAATGATTGACCAACACTTTTTGATGAGAGGTGGAGTGGGATACCATAGAGGTGAAAATCACCTTGGAGGATATTCATGTGTTGCTTGGACTTCATATAGATGGGATGTCAATGATTTATGATACACTAGAGTTAGAGGACAAGAGATGGGCCTTAAGTTAGTGGATTATAAACTCAAACAAGATCTATCCTATATTATGTGTGAGTTTGTTCAATGCGTATCTCACCTAGATACCTGAAAGGCCATGATAGGGATTATGATAACATGAGTATTATGTTACAAGTTAGATGGTAAGGTAATACTATATATGTTAACTTTATGGTAGTTAATTTTAAATTAGGGAGGGTTAAATGATATCATTTCTATCATTTGGGTCCAACTCATGCATGACATGTATGAGATGTTGTCCCAGGGATAAAAGAGGATTAGACTTGTGATTTTGGTGAGTGCATGAATATATGAGGGATTACTTATGTATCAGCCAACATGGTTACCCCATGAAATCAATGATAGGTTATCTCAAGTTGTTTGATAGAGGAAGGACCATGTAGCATGGGTTGTGCCCCATGTTATAGGTTTTTAATTTATCACACAAGGGTAGATAATGTGGAATTCATACACTCACAAAACTGTTATATGAACAAGTTGGGGTATCATTGCTTTAAGTTTGACCTATGTGTAGATCATGAGGCACTACACTTCATAGGTGGTGCCTCATCTAGTGGTTCATGTACCTAGATAGCTAGGACTTCCTCATCTAGTGGCTCTTCTAGTAGTGCTTACTTATTGGGCATGAAATGCTAGAGATCTAAGAGGGAGAGGAGGCAGAGGGGTACCTATTGAGATACTAGTGATTAAGCCTCAATGAGATAGACCATGGGCTAGTCAGGCATGCTAGTAAGAGGAAATGAGGTTGGGAAGAGATGATGTAATGGATGTGGATGTATGGGATGAGGGAGTGCAACAAGGACCATAAGAAAGGTAATAATGACTATCATGAGCTTATTGGAGATGGAGACACCATTGATGTGAGGAAACACAGGCATTAAATATCATATAAAGGGATCTAATAGTGGTTATTAAGACAGTTGGTTGATAGAGAGGCCATTAAATAGAGGATGATGGTGGGATCGAGTGGTGACTCCTGATTTTGCATTAGTATGAAGGTAGTTGATGGAGGAGGTACTTGGTGGGTGAGCAAATGGTGAGATCGTGGTTGGTGATACCAACACTAATGATAAATATTTTAATTTGTTTTAAGTTTTTGATATAATATACTAGTTGTATCATTGATAACGATAGATATATGGTTTGAGATATATATACATGCGATCTGATGCCTATTTGGTTTCTAATTTTACAAAACTTGATGCATAGGAGGTTATATGGGGAGCCCTAATTATGGATGCACATCATGACATTTTAGATGGGGTGTTGTCACCATATGACCATACCACTTTAAGTGATCTTATGATTTCATCTACCCTAGATCATGAGAAATAGTTTAGATTAGTGGGAAAGGCTGTGTGACAACTACATGTATGAGGTGATGTGTTGTAACCACTGATAGGGGTAGAGGCTAGAGAGGCTCAATCTTGGAAAGCCTCAGTATAGAATTGAGCCATTCACATGGAGATTATGTTCTAAATCAAATAGGTATAGGGATAGGTGGCCAATCTATAGGCATAGGTTACTAGCTTGAGATCCCAAACTACATTTTTATAACATACCATTTAGAGGGGTTGGTCACATGTATCCATGGGTAGCATGGCTGGATCACATGATATATAGATTGGAGCATAGCCTTAGAGTTGTTTTTATTGTATTTTATAATTGTATTATATAAACACATTATATATATATATATATATATATATATATATATATATATATATATATATATATATTGATGTTGATAGTTCATTGATCTTATGAGTTATACTTGGATTTGGATGTGGGATGCATTAATATATTTCCTTTCTACCACATGTATTTTTCTTTTGTTGTAAATGCTATGGGAAATATGTGATGTATGTTTTTTTTCTAACATTATGTGATACACATGTGATTTTTTTAAAAAAGGCAAAAATTATTTGTAAAAGTATAATTAATCAAAACAAATGTAATACACACTATATCACGATGGAAAATGTGTAAAAATAAAAGATGAATAAAATATAATAAGCCAAAATGGTAAAGTGGGGAACAAATGTTTTCAAACCATGTAAAATATTTGCACCAAATTAAAAAAAACATAAAATCATACTATATCTAAATGGGAAGTATGAAAATTTGTAATAAAAATGGAAAACACATGAAAACCAATGGTATAAAAACAAAAAAAAAAAAAGGTCAATTGATCATACTAAATCAAGCTAGGAAGTATGAAAAGAAAAATAAAATGTAAGTGAAAATCAAATTAATCCCACTAATTCAAACTGGAAAGTATGATAAATTTAATAAAATGGTTGTAAACATACATGTAATCAAAAAATAAGAAGATAAAAGTGAAGGACTTATGACGTAAGCATAAAACATACTAAATCAAGATGGGAAGTATGTTAATGATGTGTAACTCACAATTGAATACAACTTATCTCAAATTTGAAGCATGTAATTTCATTGTGACTTGGATAAAGTAGGAACTAGGTATTGGAATATTTTGTGAGGAGGGCCTGGTCTTATCTATGGTCTTATATTTTAACTCAAAAAGGTAACACCAATGAGGTGGAAACAACTATGGGAATTAAAAATATGTTTGTAATATGGTAATTTGTGAGGAGGTTCTAGTCCTATCCATGGTCTTACACTGTAACTCACAAGGGGAACACCAATGAGGTGAATAGTAATAAGAAAATGTTGTATTATGGTAATTTGTGAGGAGAGCCTGGTCCTATCCATGGTCTTACATTAAAAATCACAAAGGGAAACCTAGGGGGAATGATCAATTAACAAAACAATGTTTCTCAAGAAAAAATATTAGGGATGTTGTAATAAAAGAGGGAATGCAAAAATCATGACATAGGCATCTATGAGAAGACCTTAGGAAACATGAGGCATACTAGGTATAAAGGAGAGACACTAAGAGTCTAGTGACCATCAAAATACAAAAGATACCTGCTCACAATAAACACAAAGTTGTATAGGCAAATATGTGTGATACTAAGATCGACTCATGTTGGTTATATGAATAAGAAAATTAAAATAGACCAACCTTCCCACAACATGTTACCCATTCCTTAAGACCTCTTACAAAGCCATCAATATACTATAAATATTGGGTACTTGTGTGAGAAATTAAGTAGCACTTATAGTTTTTTTTCCTCCTATCCCAATCTACTGGCCTACCACACCACAATGGAACTCAATTCTAACATGAGGCCAATTATGGAGTTTGGTCTTTGATTAAAAATAGGAGATGTGATATGAATCATGTTTTTTAGTGTGATTAGACTTTTGAATTTATATATTGCCTTTTGTTTAAATGATTTGGCTTTTAACTTTTTTATGGCCTTTATGATTCTTCCTCCATACAGATTTAGAATAACCAACATGAGTGATACACATAAATGTGATTTAGAATTTGGTTTAAATGAGGATAAGTATCTAAATATATGATTGAATAAACATTTAGGTTTACCTATGAACCAATATGTAATCTCAAGGTTTAATTGTATGTATGCTTATTATGTGAAAGGAAGATAAAAGAATAAAGGGAAATCCAAATTAGATCGGTAAATAGTAGTAGTACAATGAGATGCCCTATTTTCTAACTGATCATATGATAGAGAGATATTACTAAGGGAATCAAGGTTTGTATAACAAATTCACAATAATAATTATCTATTTTTTGAGTGAGATAAGGAAGAAAACAATCATTGTAAAAGAAAAATAATCCATAAAAGAAGTGAACTCATAAAAATAAGTGTGCAATCATGAAAATAAAAATAAGGAACCATAATAAAGAGGAAAGTAAATGAAATCATATAGAACACAAAAATCATAGTATAATGATCCATGTAAAATAGATAATTGAAACCAAATTTGACACATAGTCAAGTGTATAAGATATATAAAGATGGATCACACCAATCCATATTTGACACAATATGGGAAATTAAATAGGTGTATAAGGAGTAGAGGATGCAATTTTAGAATTAAAGGCATAAGAGGCCTTGGAGTAATCTTACCAACATGAATGAGATAATTCTCATATCCTATTTCCACCTCATATACATCAGATAATGTATCCATTGATTGAATCGTCAGTACTACATAACTGTTCGAATCCCTCAAGTAGTACAAGAATGCATAATTTGTAATGGGTTTGACTATGGATGGGATCCTATCCAGAGTATTTTGAAATATGGAGTTGAAATCCACCATGAATTATTAGGGATCACTCTTTATATTAGTCAATTACTCTACCAAGGATAAGTGATCACTCTTGTCTTCAAAGTGCTTGCATAATTGTTCTCCCAATTCATCCCAAGTAGTAATAGAATTAGGCCTCAAGCCTCTTTACCACTAGAGAGCCTTCCCTTTGAATGAAGTAGCTATTAATCTAATGCCACATTCTCTTATATCACATGATGCATATAATATATTAGTAATGTCTCTTATATGATTAATAAGAGTGGTATAATTCTCTCTAGTGAAATGTGGGATGATTTTAAGGGCAACAATAGGGATGTCATCATATTGACCTAGGTTGAGGGGTCAACCACCATTAAAAGGAACAAAAAACTGATTTAAAGGCACTGCCATCTTGAAAATTGAAGGTAAATGAAACTTTTTTAATTGATAAGTTTACAACAAAAGACTTTTTCAGTATTAAATCTCTTTTTCTTAGCAAAATGGTAAGGTAATTCTATAAACTCAAAAGGACTACCCTTAGTAGAGGATATTTTAGTTACCTTTGTCATGAAAAATAGACACTAATCTTGCAACCAAAATGATTTAAATCTTTTTAAATTCACTATATGTTAAATGTAGATGCTATAAAAATTATAAGTATGTCAAGAACAACACTAATCTTGAGCAATATTCTTGAATTTTGGTCCCATCAGGTGTGCCAAAAACTATTGTCACTTTGATTTGAACCCTTTGAGGAGGTGTTTCAAGTCTCTTCACTCAATTGACACAATAATAACTCTTCAAGGATATGGGTGGCCTATGACTAAAGATAACCTCTAGAGAGGATTGGCTCTCTTGATGCTACACTTAAACTAACACTACACCTATTCAAATTACAAGGAAAAGGGAGAAAGATAGCTGAAAGCAATGGAATAAAGGGGTGATGCACCAAATTATACTTCTACTCTACTTTTCTATGATTGTTACCATGGACTAAAATAAGTCTGAAATTTGATTTCACAACTCCAAACAATCCTTCCAACATAAGTGTTTTAATATAAAAGCTATAACTAATTCATCAATCAAGAGCTCTAGAATAAGACACTACTAAAGGTTTTCCACACTTGAAATTTTAAAAACTACTTGACACACACCATATGGCCTACAATAAGATTACTTACTCACAAAGAGACAAGAATGAAGAGGACAAATGTAAGGAATTTGAACATTATCACTACCATTCATCAACAACTCATCGTAAGAACACTAAATGCAATATGGATAAGGCATAAATTAGCTTGTTTTCACTTCCAAAAAAATAATCAATATCAATTTTGGTAGGGATATGCCATAAGCAACAAGATTATAATTTCAACTTCAATTACAAGAGTATATATAGGGGAAAAGAAAGGAAAAAGAGAAGATGGATGTGTAGGAAGCCTATGACGACTCTCATACAATCATAAGACTAGTTACAACATCAATATAAGGTGAAAAAAAGTCATATCATTCATCCTTAACACATGTTAACTTGATTGATGATGGAATCATGGAAGGTTATGTAGGAGTCACTCTTTGCCTTCTATAATTCACTATTGATCTCTTAAAACTACCCTCTTTTCTTGATTAAGGAGTTATAAGTTCACATCTTGAGATAAATTACAATTTAGGTCTTGACACATGGCCTATTCACTCCTCTTAACATATATATATGACATTATTTAATATTTCAATTCATATTTCATATTGATTAAGGTGGGACTTGAGGTTTAGGCCTCTTCATTGGTTGTGATCTCTATCCCTAGAACCTGCAATTTCATGTTTAAGATTATTTGATCCAATGAAATGTAATAAATATAGGTCTATCCCATCATAAAAGGTATATTATTTGTTTTAATACTAAAATAACAACTTGAAAATCTTCAATAATGTGTTATAAAGGACATGTAACCTTTGCCTAAGTTTGTAGACCATCTTCAAGTAGTTATCTATCCATTAGGTCTACATAGTCTACGAGCAAGATGTTTGGAGAGAGTTGTAGGTATTCGTCATGCTATGGAAGATTTGTATGGACTTGATAATTATGTAGGGACCTTGACCATTCTTTGGGACCCTCAACATTTATGTTACAAGTGTATTAGGTCCTTTTAGTGTTCTTCAAGAGCACTTTCAACTACTATAAGGTCTCCATGAGAACACTTGATAGAACTCAACTTCTAAAGATATCCTCTAAGATTTTTAGGACTATAGAGTATGGGTTTCAAATTTATATCCTTCATCACTACCTATAAAACTTGGTATAGAGTGTAATTACCCTAATACAAGCTTGAAAGAGTTGATAAAGTTTGTGTTTGTCTTTGAGGGTTCTTAACACCATGAAGATAACAAATTGGCTGTGTATAAGTCCTTAAAAATTGCCTATAATCATTGGAATGGGATTTTATATGACCTATATATTCCTCTAAGGATGACATTATATGTACACTAAGATGTTATTAATTTTATTATTGCCATTGATGACCTTAAGAAGGTCTACAACTTCATCTTTTCAATGCCAGTGAGAGGGTAATCTTCATCTAGGTTTGGTTCTTGTTTGATAACCTATTATAACACCATGAGATAATATTTAATGGATTTTGGAAGGTCATTATACCTCTACCCAATCTTGGAAAATCTCTTCAGCTAGTTAAGAATCTCAAATACATCTAACCACCCTATAAACTAATAAAAATGTAGTTTTAGGCCTCTTTTTATGTTTTTATATCCACAAGTGCCAAATTATTAACCTAATATGTTACCATGAGGTTTTAGGATGTAATTAAAATGTTTATAAGATAAATTATGAGCATTGGAGTCATCTATAAGGTGTTTATAGTCATCGAGCTCTTTTAAGGGCTTTTTGACAACTTTGGGGTCTTCATCTTCTTAACGATTGTTTATAAAACTATACCCCATGATGGATTGAAAAATAACATAAAATTGGACTATTAAAAACCTATAAAATTCACCTAGATTCATTATATCCTATGCACTTTCTTATCTAACTTCACACATGAGGAAGATGACCTTCCTGAGCTTGCAGGCCTGTAGGTGCCTATTCAAGATGCATTTTTTGGACAAAAAGGGATTCAAGTTTATTATTTGTGATTGGAAATGTATCCTATGGGATTGATACATGACCTATAATGTTTTAAATTTGTTATCCAGATATATTTACCCCTTCAGCCTCTTAGAACTTGCTTTAGCCCATCACAAGGGTTTGTAGGCAATTTAAGAGTTTTGATCGTAATAGTATTATTTTAATGGTTTATTATTATGACCACATATAAAATCATTATTTGAATATATATCATGGTACCTTAGACCCTGTATGACCTTCCAACCTTCAATTTCCACACAAAATTGACATCTTCTCTTCATGTTTATACCTGTAACATTGACACAATCAAGCCGATCATACATGCTCAGGTTGTTTCTTTGCATTTTTGAATTTGATGGTGCCTTGAAGAATTATTATGGGGATTAATTATGCTGAATAAAATGTGGATTAATAATTTACAATCCCCATTCATGCTTGAAAATACTTCACAACCTCTAAACCTTCCTATCATTTCAAGAAACAACAAAACAATGAGATTTCTTATTGATTTTGATGTTTTAGGGACTCTTAGAAACCTAGGAGATGATTTTAAACCATTATCATTCATCCATAAATCTCAAACATTTTTTCACAAGGATAAAACTGAGATGATGGGTTTTTATGTGGTTTTAGAGGCAACAAACTTCTTAATGATTGTTCATAGAGCTTTGCCCCTCAAACCCATAACTTTTTACACAAATTTTTAGGACATAGGGGTACCATATAACCACTAAGAGCATTGGTATTTTTTTCTATTATCTTACATGAATCAACATTATGAAACTAACCTTTCATCTCTTGCCTATGACTTGATGGAGGACTTGAATGATTTCTATCTTGTTTTGGACCTGTAACTTTTATCTTTGCATGGTTTTGGTCTTGAGAAGGCTAGAGGAGGTTGTGGTAGGCTATTTTCACCTTTTTAATTGATCCACTTGGATTCTATATGCTCTGGTTGAGTGTATAAACTCACATGATCTCTTGTCCATCAAGGGATTTGTCTATTTGGAAGAAAATACATTATTGTGGCTATGTACCATATGTCAATGAACTTATGCTTGACTTGTACAATGACATTGTAATATACACATACCTATTTTGATTGTATTTATTGAATTATACTATGTTTGGATGTTATACAATGAACAAAATAGTTTAAAATATGAGTTATACTATAAGAAAGGATGGAATGACATCTTGGCTAGGTGTATGGGCAGCATAAGGTATCTTCAACAAATGCCAAGTGGCCTAAAAAGAACTCCTTTAACCTCAACCATGGTGTTGGATCTTTAGACATGATATTAATTAAGGGAGTTACTTTGGAACATTAAAAAAACAACATAAAAAAACAACATTAAATCTTAACTTCCACAAAAATACCTTAAACTTTGTTAAGGCTTGAAGTGACAATCTTGTTATCTCACTAGCTTGGCTTTTAGATCCAATATCCATTATAGAACACCATGTGGATATCATCAGATCAATGATTTAAATGTAAATCAAACATACCTTAAATTTTTTAAAATAACCTTAAATTTTCCAAAGTTACCTTAAACTTTTCAAAATGCTTATAAAAGACTTCATAAGTGATCATGTTAAGGAGATTGATTGGACAAGTCACATGTCATAGCTTGTCTTCTTGATAAGACCTCACTGAGACTTTGAAACAACTTGATACTTGAAACCATGACATGATAAATATGATACCAAGACAAGACTCTCAACTAAACCATTTACAAGGTTAGATGACTCAAGTACCTATTTTGAATAGACCTTAATCAAGGGTGGATGATTATCTAATAGGAATGTAAAGTTAACCATTTTTGTAGATGCATTGAACCACAAATACCTACTATTGAATGAATCAAGAGTGAAAGAATTATGATTTGATCTTATGATGGAACTATTGTCATCAAATTATGCACCCTAGGACACTCTATGAAGTTCCATCAATTTGATGCAACATTGAATCATCTCTTAAGTTTGTGGGAACTTGTAAGAGAGATGAATCTCTAGGATTGAAAGGGCTAGCTCCCTGAATTCTTCTCTAAGTGCCTATCACCTAATCTATGATTGTTCATGAAAAGAGTTAAGAGTTTGCATAAAATGAAAACTATACTAGAGAGGTGATCCAAATATATATATCCCATAAACTATCATACTTATACTAAGCAACAATGTTTTCCAAGACTAATTCCATGTATTGAAATATCCTAACATAGTGTTTCAATGTGAAGGTAGCATACTTGGGACAATCAATAAGATACTTGACCTAGGGGAAGGTTGCACACCATATAGATAATTGTATACTTTAAATAGGGCTTAGTACATTCAACACACTTCACATGACCTGCTAACATTAGAAATCTTGCTTAAACATGAAGGATAAAAGGAGCAAGGATGATATTATCACTTAGCTCCACTATACATCACTCACACACTTAGATAAAATGTTCACAACTAAGAATTAGAATTGTATTAAATGTTCAAAAGAAAAGTTTAATGTCATTTTATCAAGGCTTCACCATACATAAAATGTGGTCTCTTTACAATAGCCAAAAATGGCTCAATTTATAGAACCTTGAGGAAGAGAGAGAGAGAAGAGAAGTTGAAGAGGCACAAGGACATGTGTCACCAATGTGAATATGAGTTAAAAATGCATGAGAGAGATGTATGGGGTGAGCCATATAATTTTAGGAGTTAAAAATGTCATTTACAATCATCCAAGACCTGCAAATAGTCAAGAAACTCCTTTTCTATGCACATACAATTACCCCCCATGATTGGCCTTACAAAACTATCCTAAATATATAAATGATAAATTTTTATGATAAATTTTAGTAGGAGGGGTTACGAATAATCCCTCACATTCATTGGGGAGGCTCTTGACCCTTCCTATTATTCTGGCCATGCATGATCATACTTGGTAGTCTCAAAATAGCCCTTTTCCATTCACCTCTCACACTTGTCACCTTAAAGATATACAAACCTATAATATGATCCAAAAAATAAGAGGAATGACATGTGTAAGGAGTGTATATACCATCATTTATAATAAATTAGCCTTAAAAGACTCCCAAAATGAAGATTCACCATTTTCTATAAGTTCTCTCTAGTTGGTTCATTAGACTGGATGAATTGAGAGAACTAGTAGGAAAAATTAGGAGCCTAAAAAATTGATCCAATGAACATGAGGACTTATAATAAGTCCTAAATCTTCCTCCAAAAGTGATTTGGCCTCTTTAAAGTTCACCATACTTGTAAAACACTAAAAATGGTCAAATTAAGCCATGTGTTGTCCTATTTTGTATAGGTCCATACAAAAAATTGCATTGGGGGGTGTATGGGAGAGTATTTTACATGTATTAAAATTTTCATGGAATTTTCATTCCATCTTCATGCTTACTTTTCAATTTCTCCCTAGTTGAGTCCTTGAGAAGGGTTTGGAAGGGTTTTGAAGTGATTTTCATTCTTAGTATTCGTTCATAGCCATGGTAAATTGTAATTTTGATAAAATGCCTCTTATGGATCCTAAAGACCTCCTTAAACTTCCTTAAATGGCTCAAGGTCCCATACAAATCTTAGTGGAAGTTCTAAGCACTTGAAGTTGACATTCGAACTCATTTTTTGCTTCTTGGTGGGGCCTAAATGCTTCCTAAGACAAAAATGGCTTATTGAAGATTTTATTTGAAAAAAAATAGTTGTAACATATCTTTATATACCCTAAAAAATTCCTCCAAACATTATAATTGATTTACAAAATCTTTAAATGAAAATTGATCCCTGTTTGGTTGTAGGTCTAGACCTTGCCAATATGTCTGCCTACATCTTTGAGCTTATCTTGACCTTCCAATGGTTTTATTTGAAATGTGATGGATTAAAAACACCAAAAATACCTCTTTAAACATGTAATGATCACTTGGAAATCATATATTGGGTTGAAAATGTATATGACCTTCAATTTGGCTTCTATCCCTAAGGCTTTACTTCACATTTGACTGTAACCCTTGTTGTGTAGGGTGCCTTGTTTGATCTCAAGCCTCATAAAAAGGCTTATTAGGTTGTGTTAGGAATCCTCAAGATTATATAACCTTTATTTTTTCTCTTTTTACCTTGAGATCATCAATTCATCACTTTTCCCCAAAATAATCATTCTCATGTATGAAGGGACTGCGCCTGCTCTGAGACAAAATAAAGAGCATTAGGCCTATTTTTTTGGGAAAAGTGAGTATTTTAAGATATTAAAAATGTCCTAGTGACCAAATTTACCAAATAATTTTTTTTATTCCATGGTCACGGGGTCTAACCATCCATATTTAATTTCTTTAAAAAGGGGGTATAAAACCCTATTTATGCATATTCTTGTCCAAACCTCCTCATGTATACTCCTTCAAAACTTCCTTGATTCATACATGTTATTTATGTATGTTACTTACCCTTATTTACTTCTTGTGGAACCTAGGTGTACACTAAAAAACTCTCTCTTAGGTGGAATCCCCAAACTCATCTCTTAAAACAAGGTTTTCCCTACCCTGCATGTACGGACTGAGTCTATTTTGCTATGAGAAAAGGGCCTTGGGTAGATTGAGGATGTTTTGGATATTATTTTTTATTCATTTTATCATTATTAATCCACAATATATGGTTTTAAACTCTCCTTCTCTTCCTTAGGTACCAAATTCTCATCATGTCCATTTCTTGTTTATGACCCTTTCTAATTGTGACAATGAATAGGGGTACTCTTTCTTTTGGGTGCCTTTCCTTGGAGATTTTTACCAAGGTTTAAACACATTACATAGTAATTTTTTACCCATATATTTATTCAAATGTGAACCATATTTAAAACCTATAATCTTGGCCCTTTGAGGCCTTCCAATTGCTCATTGTTCTCTTGGACTGAGACAATCCTAGGTCTCTGCTTGTAGGTTGTTTTAGGATGGGAATGACATGAAATTGGTATTTATTTTGTATTTTCAACCTATTTTATCCCTAAAATTCTCTAATCCTCCTCCACATGCCATAATTTCACTTCAGTGTTGTCCCAGTTGTAGGTGACTATCCCTTCCTTCATTTTAGGCCTGTAGGTTGTTTTCTAGGTCAAGAATGGACTTGTTCATGGTGAAATTGATGGCATGAATGTATTTTATTACATTAAAAACATAAATTTTCCTTCATCTCATTCATGATCATGCCAATTTAAAAAACTTTGACCTTTTTGCTTGTAGGTGGCTCTTCACAGCCCTGTGTATGAACAAAGAAGTATGCATTAGGGGTTGAAAACATTGGATTTATCTTTCTCTCATGGCCTCTTATCATGCAAGCATCATTTTAACTAATAAAATCATTCAAATTGATAACATATTCCAAGATCATCAAAATGGGATGCAAAGTTAACTTTATGAGCAATAACTTGTAGTTAACACTATAGACACCTAAATCTGGCCATCGATAACCTCCAACTAGGATTTTGACCAATTTCCACCAAAGTGAAAAATTTGGTCTAAAAAAAATAAAACACATTAAATGAGTTGAAATTTATATATTCAAGTGCCGATTTTGGCTAGAGTATCATATTTATGTCTCATTATGGGCTAGCTAACTTTGATCAGATCATTTTGAGTCAAATTGCCAATTTCACACTTGGGTGCCCTGGATTGCTCTTTTCTATCAAATCTCTTGGATGAGACACGTGCCTTTGTTATTTGGTGTTGGTAACATCCTAAATGGGATAACGTATCCAATGAATCAAACATTGACTTCCAATTCCAATCCAGTCAAATTTTGAACCAATAATAAGACATTTTGACCAATTTGATCAATTTGTGCACCAAGAGTCAAAATTTGCACCAAAGTTGACTAATCATATTTTAGGTTAATTAAACCAAATTAGGGCCTTAATTTAATTTTCCATGGAACTTATTGAATAAATATTTATTGGAAATTGATTTCTATTAATTATATCATCAGGTGACATCATCATATGGGGTGGCATCCATAAACCATACATGCATAAAATATCAAGATTATGGGTCTCCCATGTTTCATTAAGAACCTCCATGCCTCATTAATACCCTTCATGCCTATTCAATACCCCTCTATCCCAAATATTAATGGGGATATTTGTAGAATGAATTTCATATTTAGATTTATTCATGGCCACACATCTTAATCTTAAGTTGGGCAGTCATGGTTGATCCTTAAACTATTCCAAAAATCTATAAATAGGAAGCCTTGCCTATTGAATTTTAAGCTCTCACATGCCAAAGTTATAATGGTAAATTGATTCCAAATATTCATGCAAATTAGTGTTATAATGTCCAAATATTGAGCCAAGCCAAAGACACAAGGTGCCAAGGAGAGATGGAGATATCCAAGCTTTCATTGATGCAGACTTCATGAGAACAAACCAAGCAAGCCACTACAACAAAAGCATTTGGAACATTCAAAGAAGGTGAAGGATTCTTGTTTTTCCTTACTTTTTTATTGTGCTTTTCATTTATTTTTGTTATTAATCTCACCTTAGTAACTAGGCATAAAGGTGTTAATTTAATGTGATTTTGATTTGTTTTTTCCACTAACATAATACTAATCTCCCATTCATCATCAAATTCATAGTCTAAAACACTACCTTACTTTAGTGGTTTTTATCCATCTTTAGGCTTTGCAACATCCAATCTCCATTCACCCTTTGCTTCTCAAAATTGGCACAAGTGTTGTAGGTGAATAGGGCTACCACGTTGTCCAATTTGAAATCTTGGATCACCTAGAAAGTTAATTTTATGAGGTCCTAAAAAACCTTCAAGGCCTTTGTTTGCCACTTTTAGTGACAAAGGATGCAATATGGCCTGATCATAGTCTAACCTTATATTTGATGCTTTGACACTTTCCTCATCAAACTAAGATGATCAATAAGTCTATCTAGGCCTTTACATAACAAGGAACCTTAAATTAGATTGATTAATTGTTGAAACACAACTAGAAGGCATATCTATGGCATCAACTGGAGATGGTCATCTCTTCTATACAAGCAAGACTGAGAACACTCTCTAAGTTTGTAAGTTTATAACACCTACACACCTCCATCAAACATTATAATGTAAACTAGTGGTCCCAAGAGCTTAAAGACCATGTCAAACCCTCCAAATTTCACTTGTGACATCAACTTGCTTCTATAGGTGGAGTTTTTATTGTGATATGTAATGAAGTCATGAAATGACAAGAATCATGTAAGGAATGCTCTCAAAACACCTCAAGAGCAATTGTCAACACTTGAATTCCCAACATACACTAGGATAATTTCCAAAATAACATTAAAACATCATATCCAATGTGAAGGAAACGTTTTCAAAGCAATTGAGATGACTATGAATGTAAAGTAGTCATTTTGAAATCCTAAAAGAGGCTTCTTCAAAAAATTGAACTCTCAAAAATAAAAGAATGGAAACATCTTTAAAGTCATTTGGAGACACCTAAAACACACAAATCCATCAACCCAAAATAAGAAACTCTGATATAAGCTCAAATAGTGACCCCCTCATGGTTGAACATGCATAAAAAGATGCATGGGATCAAAATGATGGTACATAAAGGATGATTCACCAAATCTCAACTTATTGTTATGAAAATTAAATTCACTTAGAGAAATATCCACCCCTATAAGCACTCCTCCCAATTCCACTTGTATGGCCCATGCCAAGTGCATGAAGTTGCTCCTTCTTTGTTTGCCAAGTGAAAATGGAGGGAAACAAGTTACAGATGAAACTTTTTAAATTATTCTTGAAATAAAATAATCTAAATGTATGGTGGGATGTGAAGAGTTACTTTTCCCATGTTTTTAGCTGATTTTAGACTTGAAAAGTCTGTACAAGTGCCCAAAAACTCATATTTTTGATGAAAAAATACCATCCAATGAACATAAATGATTCCTTCCTAGTAAATAACTATTAATAAAATTAATTTTACATGATCCACATTTAAACTCACCTTTGTGTCAATTTTTATTGTATGAAAATCAGTAGAAGTCATTAAATGGGCTAAAATATGACCAAAAGGTCATCTTTTCCACATGAGACAAGACCTATGACAAATTTATGAATTTTAAACATATTAAGGACCACTATAGGATATTCTAAACATAATTTAACACTTTAACTACCTTCTTCCAAGGTTGACCAACCTTTGACTTTAGTTGACTAGCCTAGAACAAAGAGGGTGAACTTCAACAAGGACTAGGGAGAGGATGAGTGAGAAAATAGACCAATATAACACCCTATAAGGCACATTATAATCTTATTAAAAGTTAAAAATAGTATGGTATGACCCAAATTTTACTTGGGGTCAAATTTGGTCAACATTCTTGCTGATTCCTAGGGGTGGCATATTAGTTATGCCTAAGACTAGTTGCCTAATCCTTCCATTGGGAATGGAGTCATGCATATGAGCACTTAGATTAACATGAACAAACCTTGAATGGAAAAAAATACAACTAAAATTACATGAAAGACACAAATAAATAATAACACACACAAGACAAAATTAAAACATAAAACAAAGACACACTTGTGCTACTAAGCACGTAGGAAACACAAAGCACAATTGAAAACAAACTAGCATGTACATCCATCTTGATCATACTACCTTCCTAGATCAAAATGGGAGTATCTTGAATTTACCTCCTCATTAGGTGAATGAGGATTTCATGTATGCTTCCTTTTGGGTGTGATGTTATATGACTCACATTTTCTCTTTGTTCCTTGACTTGTCATGTCACTTGATGAAGTCATCTCAAATAGGTCTCCCAAGTAGCTGAATTCATCTTGGTTTTGGAAACATGTCTCACATTGTTTCCCTCTTGTCTCTTCATATCAAATTTTCATGTATATATAGGACAACTTGTTGCAAGTTTGTCTCCTTGATAGATCTCATCTTCTTTCTCAATCATCACACCTTCTTCAAACTCTCCAAGAAGTGTTGTATCATGGAAGTTTGGAAGTATATCTTGCTTAAATTACTCTTTGATGATGGTAGAAGTAGCTTTATGAGTGAATTTAGAATCAATCTTCAACTCACCTTCAATAGGACTAAGATCATCATATATCGTCTCATCTTAATCTAAACTCTCTTGGTGATAATATGCTTCAACACATACCTATTTTCCAATTTATAGCTTATTATGTCTTGTGGTTAGTTATATAGGACTTGTAGGCCATTTTTGGCTTTCAAATTTATTGCATATGTATTCAAACATATGACATAAGACATCCTCTTTTGATTGATCTGCATCATGGAAAGGAATAATGAGAGAAAACATTTCTTCTTCAGGATTCAAAAGAAGTCCTTCTAAAGCATCCTTTTCAACACAAGGATCATCACTTTCACAAGGGACTAGATCTTTCTCATCATTCAACTAGTCTGAAACCTCTACTCCTTCTTCACAATATTATCCACACAAATTGACTTGTTCCACCATGGTTTCTTCCCTCTTTTGGTTGTTCTCTAGGATAGACTCCCAAGAAGAGAAATTTTGGGCAATGGACAAAGAGTTTGGGACATCTTGAGAATTTCAAGATGGATTGGTTTCGTGGGCTATCAATTTCTCTTATAGATTTTAAATTAGGTTACAAACCTCAAGTACCTCATAGGTATAATCTAACCAATTAGCCTCCTCCATAGGTATCCACTCCTTTTTGATTTGTTTCAACCCATTCCTTATGCTCCTAATACAAACACTGGGAATGATTTGAGCACCACTATATCTAGTATCAAGCTCTATCCTATATTCTTGGAAGCCAATAAGAGATTTTTTAAAACTAGCAATGGCATGACTTGGAGGAGAACTAGTTGGACTAGGTAGGGAACAAGATGGAGAGGATTGATTATTGGCCACATGGGACTCATTACAGGCTTGTACAAGTGCTTGTTCATCTTGAGGAGGAATAGACAAAGTAGGACATACCTCTTCTACTTTATGATCTTTATTTGCAGGTGGAGGTATAGGAGTATCTTCCTCATGTACACAATAAGTCCCCATATCAATATCTTCCATGGATGCATAAAGATTATGCTCAAATGTTTTAGTAACATACTCATCGAGGAAAAGGTCAGAAATACCTTAAAGAGGAGAAGATGCTTCACCTTCTATGACACCTTTTTCTTCTTCTTCAATAATTACACAATTCTAATTTGAACTTGACTCCTCATATGGTTCAATATGAAACCTTACCAAGGGATATGTTGTTATGGTCACCTTGGTTCCATACCTTGTTATGAAATTTAGAAAAGTCCAATCATTATAAATATATTCTTGTATTTTAGCCGTGAAGTCCCTTGATAAGCAAATAAAAAAGTGAGCTAGGAGGTCTACTACCACAATGTCTTACATAATGGGAAAGCTTGGATAATCATGCAGAAAAACTTTCAAATATTTAATTATTCCCACTATCTTAGTTGGAGTTCCATCAAGTTTCAACACTCCCTTGCTATGTGGTTCATACCTTAACCCCAACTTATCCACAACCACCTTAGGCATAACCATGGTACTAGCCCCATTATCCACAATTTAATTGTGAACTAATTTATATCCTATAATGAGTGTGAGGTAGAAAGGTGGAGGCTTTCTAGATTTGGTGGAGGAATCTAAGACATGACTTGGTGTGTTAGAAAGGGCCACACCATTGTACCTTGGAGCTTGAGGGGCTACATTGATATTAGCAAATTGTTCTTGTAGGAGTTCTTTTTGACTAGGCATTTGCAAGACTTCCCAAAGAGATATGTTAGTCTTGGTATTCTTCAAAGAGTTAATAATGTTTAGAGGGGAATTATTTAACTTTTTTAACATCCTTAGAAGTAGTGAGGAAGATTGAAATTGATGTATTTTAGTCTTGACAACCTTGCTTGCATTTTGATTTTGATGAGGAATGTGACTAGTAGGAGGTGTTACATTAGGATTCACACCTTGTGGCCTTGGAAATGCATCATTTGGAGTCACATGTGCTGCAATAACATCTCCCACAACTCTCTTTTTAGCTCTTATATTGGCTACTACTAATGTCATTTGATTCAACACATAGTCATCCTCCTTTTGAAAGTTTATGAGAATAGTACCTTGACTGCTACCTTTTCCATGAGTGTCCATTTGCATGAGATGTTATTATTTTGATGTAAGGTAAGGAGTAGCTCCTTCTTATGCCACCAAATCATGACAACCTTCTCCACCATCATACTCAAATTGACCTTGAGATTGTGCCCAATGGTCCATATGTTTTTTCATTTGAACCAAATTAGTATGGACTAGAACAATAGCCCTTATGGATGGAATAAAATTAGGATTATAGGCATTAGGTTGCCTATTGAAATCTTGTTGACCTTGTCTTATTCCTTTGTAGTTGTATTAGGGTGGAGGTTTATAGGCTTATTGAGGATAGTATTGAGGATTGGGTGGAACATTTTCATGTAATTGGGATTGTTTAAGTTGGGATTGCAATGATATAATCATTTCATCCTTATCTATGGCATTATCCACCTTCTTGAGAGTGGTTTTAGGCTTAACATTGGTATTAGGAACTTGTGTTATGCTTGGATTTTAAATTGGATAACAAGGGCATGGAGACCCTTGTAAGTAATTTCCCAGCTTGTGTCAAACTATTCTCAGCTTCAATGGCTATCTCATATGCCTCGAGTAAACTAAATCCTCTCATTTATTGCAACATGATTGCCACATCAATCCCAATAACCTTGAGATAAGTGGGGAACAAAAATATTGGAGGAGGCTTCATGATAGGTGGCAACCTATGCCATGTTATTTGGAACCTTTCATTTAAATCTCCCATGGATTCATTAGGACCTCTCTTTATCAGCTTTAGCTATTGGATTAGTGAAGTATGATCAATCTTGTTCTCAAACCTATTCACGAACAATTCCCCAAAGTCATCCCAATTTATGATGTAACCACCTTCCAAATTTATATACCAATCAAGTGCCTTACCTTTTAGAGACATGGAAAGAAATATAACAGATATGTTTCCTTGAGTGACATTTTAAAAGTTGCAAAAGTTTGAAATTTACCTAATGTGCTCAAATGGGCTAATAAGACCCTCTCCATTGAAGCTAGGAAGATTTTTGGTAGCATTGGGAGGAATAGGGTCATATACATGAAGGCTAATTAGATTTTGGGTGTTAAATATTGGGAAAGGATGTTACCTAGACATCTATTCTCCTTCCTCTTGATTTCCTATCTCTTCAATTTCTTCTTCTTCCTCTTCAAAACCTCCTTGTTCATGATCTCTAAAAGTTAGGAATGGTTCGGGGTGTTGTTCTTCAAGAGGAGTTTCAGGTAGAGGGACTTGATTGAAAACTCTACTATAAGATTATCTAGTCAGGACCATGAAGTAAAATTTGGAAAAATTGATCTACAACCAAATATTTTCACCTTTTGGAGTCGCTAAATGCTAGATTAGAAACACTTCTTCAATGTTAGGCTTGTCAAGGCTAGCATTCACCTTGACATGTAAATAATTAGGACCAACGATTGCACCAGGCATGTCAAAATTGTTGTCATAAAATTGTACACCCTATGACACTCTATGAATATCCCTAAATTGATGGAACATTGAATCATATCTCAAGTTTGTGGAAACTTGTAAGAGAGATGAATCTCTATGATTGAAAGGGCTAGCTCCTTGAATTATTCTCTAAGTGCCTATCACCTAATCTATGCTTGTTCATGAAAATATTTAAGAGTTTAAATAAAATGAAAATTATACTAGAGAGGTTATCTACCAAGATATATCCTACAGACTATCATACTTATACTAAGCAACAATTCTTTCCAAGACCAATTCCATGTATTGAAAGATCCTAACATAATGTTTCAATGTGAAGGTAGCATACTTGGGACAATCAACAAGATACTTAACCTAGGGTTAGATTTCACACCATATAGACAATTTCATACTTGAAAGATGGATTATTACATTAAACACACTTCACATGACCTACTAACATCTAAACTCTTTCTTAAACATGAAGGACAAAGGGAGTAAGGATAGTATTATCACTTAGCTCCAATATACATCACTCACACACTTAGATAAAATGTTAAAAAAATATAATTATAATTGTATTAAATGTTAAAAATAAAAGTGTAATGTCATTTTAGCAGGGCTTCACCATACAAAAAATGTGGTATCTTTACAACAACCAAAAATGGCTCAATTTATAGAACCTTGAGGAAGAGAGAGAGATAAGAGAAGTTGAAGAGGAAAAAGGACATGTGTCACCAATGTGAATATCATTTAAAAATTCATGAGAGATATGGATGGGGTGAGCCATATCACTTTAGGAGTTAAAATGTCATTTCCAATCATCCAAGACCTTTAAATAGTCAAGAAACTCCTTTTCTATGAATAGAAAACTACCCCCATGATTGGCCTTAAAAAACTATCCTAACTCTAAAATTTATCAAGTTTTATGATGAATATAAGTAGGAGAGGTTACTAAAAATACCTCACAAGCATTGGGGAGGATCCTAACCCTTCTTATCATTTTGGTCATGCATGATCATACTTGGCAGTCTCAAAATAACCCTTTTCCATTCACCTCTCACACTTGTCACCTTCAATCTATACAAGCTTGAATTATGATACATAAAATAAGAGGAATGAATTTTTTAAGGAGTGATCATACCATCAGTTACAAGAAATTGGCCTTAAAAGACTCCCAAAATGAAGATTCACCATTTTTCCAAGTCTTCTCTAGTTGGTTCACTAGACTAGCTAAATTGAGAGAACTAGTAGGAAAACTTAGGACATTATAAACTTAATCAAATGACAATTAGAACTTATAATAAGTCATAAAACTTCTTAAAAAAGTTATTTGGCCTCTTGAAAGTTTACCATGCCTGAAAAACACCAAAAATGGTCAAATTAAGCCCTATTTTGTATAGGTCCATATAGCAAAATTGCATTGGGGGGTGCCTATGAGATTCTTATAAATTCACTAAAATTTTAATGGTATTTTCATTCCATATTCATGATTAATTTTCAATTTCTCCCCAGTCGAGTCCTTGAGAAGGGTTTGCAAGGGTTTTGAAGTGATTTTCATTCTTAGCATTCATTCATATCCATGGCAAGTTGGAATTATTATAAAATGAAACTTATGGATCTTCAAGGATATACTTAAAATTCCTTGAATGTCTCAAGGTCCCATTAAAATCTTGGTGGAAGTTATAAGCACTTGAAGTTGACATTCGAGCTCTTTTTTTGCTTCTTAATGGGGTCTGAATGCTTCCTAAGACAAATATGGCTTCCTGAAGATTTTATTTGAAAACCAAGAGTTGGAAATATATATATATATATATATATATATATATATATATATATATATATATATATATATATATATATATATATATATATATATATATATATATATATATATACCCTAAAAAATTCCTCCAACAATTATAATGGACTTAAAAAAGCTTGAAATGAAAATTGACCCTTGTTTGGTTTTAGGCCTAGACCTTGCCAATAGGTTTGCATACATCATTGAGGTTTTCTTGACATTGCAATGGTTCTCTTTATAATGTGATGGATATAACACACCCAAAATACCTCTATAAACATGGATTGATCACTTAGAAATCATATATTAGGTTGAAAATACACATGACCTCCAATTTGGCTTTTATCCCTAAGGTTTTCCTTCACACTTCACTGTAACCCTTATTGTGTAGGGTGCCCTATTTTCTCTCAAGGCTCCTAGAAAGGTTTATTAGGTTGTGTTATGAATAATATAGATTATCTAACCTTTATTTGGTATTTTTTTCGCTTGAGATCATCAATTCATCACTTTTCCCCAAAATAGTTATTCTTGTGCATGAAGGGATTGCCCCTGCTCTGAGACAAAATAGAGAGAATTAGGCCTATTTATTTGGGAAAAATGATTATTTAAAGAAATTCACAAGGTCATAATGAAAAAATATACAAAAGTGTTTTTTTATTTCATGGTTATGGCGTCTAACCATCCCAATTTCTTTAAAAAAGGGGTAAAAAACCCTATTTCTGCATGTTCTTGTCCAAACCTCCTCATGGATACTCCTTCCAAATTTCCTTGATGCATCCAAGTTATTTATGTATGATCCTTACCATAATTTCATGATTGTGTAACCTATGGATGCACTCAAAACCTCTCTCCTAGGTGGAATCCCTGACTCACCTCTTGAAACAAGGTTTTCCCTACCCTACCCGTACAAATTGAGTCCATTTTGCTATGAGAAAAGGGCCTTGGGTGACTTGAGGATGTTTTGGATATGCTATTTTCTTCATTTGATCATGAGGAGTTTATGTTATATAGTTTTAAACTCTCCTCTTCCTTGGGCACCAAATTCTCATCATGTCCCTTTCTTGTTTATGACCTTATCTAACTGTGACAGTGAACAGGGGTACTCTTTATTTTGGGTGCCTTTCCTTGGATATTTTGACCAAGGTTTCAACACATCCATAGTAATTTTTGACCCATCTCCTTATGCCAATGTGAACCATATTTCAAACCTAACACCTTGGCCCTTTTAGGTATTCTGATTGCTCACTATCCTCTTGGACTGAGAAAGTCCTAGGTCTCTACTTGTAGGTTGTTTTAGGATGGGAATGACTTGAAATTGGTCTTGATTTATGCTTTAGAAGCTTATTTTGATACCATAAGTTATTAGGTTTGTCTTTCCAACCTATTTTAGCCTTAATATGCTCCAAGACTCCTCCAAATTCCATAATCTCACTTCACTATTGTCCCAACTATAGGTGGTTATCCCTTCATTTTAGGCATGTAGGCTGTTTTCTAGGTCAAGAATGGACTTGTTCATGGTGGCATTGATGGCATGAATGTATTTGCTTGAATTCAAAACATAAACTTTCCTTCATCTCATTCATTATCATGCTTATTTCATAAACTTTGACCTTTCTACCTGTACGTGGCTCCTCACAGTCCTATGTACGGACAAATAATTATGCATTAGGGGTTCAAGACATTGGATTTATCCTACTCTCATGGCCTCTTATCATGCTAGCATCATTTGAACCACTAGCATCATTCAAATTGATATAATATTCCAAGATCATCAAAATGGGATTCAAATTTAACTTTTTGATCAATAACTTATAGTTAACACTACCTAGCTTTAGTGGGTTTTAACCATCTTTAGGCTTTGCAACATCCAATCTCCATTCGCCCTTTGCTTCTCAAAATTGGCACAATTATTGTAGGTGAATAGGGATACCAAGTTGTCCAATTTGAAATATTGGATCACCTAGTAAGTGAATTTTATGAGGTCCTAAAAAACCTTTAAGGCTTTTGTTTGCCATTTTTAGGGACAGAGGACCTAATATGGCCTAATCATAGTCCAACCTTCTATTTGATGATTTGACACTTTTCTTGTCAAACTAGGATTATCAATAGGTTTATATAAGCCTTTACATAACAAGGAACCTTAAATTAGATTGATTAATTGTTAAAACACATCTAGAAGTCATATTTATGGCATCAGTTGTAGATGGTCATCTCCTCTATACAGGTAGGACTGAGAACACTCTCTAAGTTTATAGGTTTATAACAACTACATGCCTCCATCAAACATTTCAATGTACACTAGTGGTACCAAGAGGTTAAGGACCATTTCAAACCATCCAAATTGCACTTGTGATGTCAACATGCTTCTGTAGGTGGAGTTTTTATTGTGATATGAAAGGAAGTCATGAAATGACAAGAATCATGCAAGGAATACTCTTAAAACACCTCAAGAGAAATTATAAACACTTGAATGCCCAACATACACTAGGATAATTTCCAAAACAATATTAAAACATCATATCCAATGTGAAGGAAACATTTTTAAAGCAATTGAGATGACTGTGAATGCAAACTAGACATTTTATAAGCCTAGAAGAGGCTTCTTCAAATAATTGAACTCTCCAAAATAAGAATAAGCATGAAAAAATATTTAAAATCATTTGGAGACACCTAAAACACACAAATCCATCAATTAAAAATAAGAAACTTTGAGACAAGCTCAAACAGTGACCCCCTCATGGTTGAACATGCATAAAAATCTACGTGGGATCAAAATGATGGTTCATAAAGGAGGATGCACCAAATATAAAGTTATTGTTATGAAAATTAATTTCACTCAGAGCACTACCCACCCCCAAAATCACTCCTCCAAATTCCACCTATACGACCCATGCCAAGTGCATGAAGTTGTTCCTTCTTTGTTTGCCAAGTGAAAATGAAGGAAAACAAGTTGCAGATGATTTTTTTTGAATTATTATTGAAAAATATGAATTTAAATTGATTATGGAATGTGAATAGTTACTTTTCCCATATTTTTAGTTGATGGTGGACTTGAGAAGTCCGTACAAGTGCCTAAAAACTCCTATTTTTGAGGGAAAACTACCATCCACTAAACATAACTTATTATTTCCTAAAAAATAACCTTTATTGAGATGATCCACGTTGAAACTCACCTTGGTGTCAATTGTGCTTGCATAAAAATTTGTACAAGTCATTAAATGGGCTAAAATATGACCAAAAGGCCCCCTTTTCCACATTAGACAAGACCTATGACCAATTTATGACTTGTAAACATATTAAAATATATTAAGGACCACCTTAGGATATTTTAAAAATAATTTTACCCTTTGAATACCTCTGACTAGGGTTAACCAACCTTTGACTTTAGTTGACTAGCCTAGAACAAAGAGGGTGGACTTCAACAAGGACTATGGAGAGGATGAGTGAGACAATAGACCAACATAACACCCTATAAGACACATGGGAATCTTATTAAAATTTAAAAATAGTAGGGGTTAACCCAAATTTGATTTAGGGTCAAACTTGGTCAACAAGAACAATATGTAAATGATGGAGAATTCTAATAAGCATGTGCAAAGTTGGTGAGTGAAGACAAGATACCTATTATGACATGAGATTTCACCCTTGTGGAGGAGTTATTCAAGCTCCCCCACTCCTAGTCACAATATATGGATAACCTCAAGATGTGGGTTTCTTATGGTGAGGTTGAACCTTTGGAGAAGGCCAACTTCATTTTGGTGAATCAGCTAAACTAATGTTGTCACAGGGAAAAGGGTTAAAAAGGGGGAAAGGGGTCCTAAGAAGGCTAAAAGGTGATGCACCAAATAAAAATGGGAAACTACAATAAGATTTAAGCCACACTAGATCTATAGAAGACAATGCTAGCTCACATAACCTCATAATCTAGCTCAGTGCATAAGTGTTTCATAGACTAGGTTCAGGTAGAACACTAATCTAGACATGCAATAGCTTGAAAACACCCTAAAGGAGGTCATAAAGGAGGACAATGGACAAGGAAGATTCTCCTTCATAATGCCATCATGTAAAACTCACTCAACATAGATCTAAGGCAAGGGATAGGTAAATAAAGTCTTTTATTACATCAAGAGGTAGTTACAAATGCTTGACATGGTTTAGCCTAATCAAGAAGAGAATATCTTGCAATATCTAAGAGAGTCTCTTGCTCTTCAAAATCAAAGAGTCCTTGTGAGAATCTAAAATTAGAGAGAGAACTTTTACAAATGAAAAATAATGGGGTGATATAGGAGAAAGGGAGAGAAGAGGGAACATGATTACCGAAATCAATAAATGAGGTCCAATCACTTGATAGAGTCCTAACCACATTTATTGAATTATTCACCACCTTTTGAGTCAATATGACTAAGCCTTCCTCAACAAGCTAGCCTTCATTTATCCCAATTAGTCTTCAAGTTATTCTCATTTGCTGAGAGATCCACTAGAAGACAAATGTTTGTTTTTAATGATGAGTCATGACTAAGTCTATTGGAGAAAAGATATTTATGATTCTAAATAGTATTGAATGCTATGACTGCTTCTCTAACCACCATATGTATTTTCTTTGCTCTTCCATGCTGCTTCCCACTTGCTTTCACTACAAGGACAAAGCCCTCATATCTTTAGACTTGACAACATAATAACCATGTTTACCTTAAGTGATTATAGGTACCTATTTTTTGAGGCTATGACTATATTGGAAGATGAGACACTCCTCCATAATCACATATCTGCCCTTAGCCCAAACCTGAACATAGGTCTTACTATAGATTTAAAACCAATCCAATTTATTGGTTTTCACATATTCATAATATCTATGAAAAACTGCTATATGTTTATTCTTGATTCAACAAACACGAGTCCATATTTGATCTCTGTATTAGGCCTTAAAAGACCTATTCTACCTCTACTAAGCTTTAATGGTGACATTTGATCCTGAAATATCTACTCTAGTTCAACTTTAAATTGTATTTCAACCTCCAGTTGAAGTATCATAACTTTAAACTTTAATTTTTACCATTGATCTTGATCTGGGTCTTTGAGATTATAACACCTTTGGACTTCATCATTGGCCATTGATCTATGATCCATATATAAGATTAAGACACTTGGAAATTGCACATTTATCCTCAAGATACACTATCAATTTAATCTACTCCTATGCTTGCACCACATATCGACGTAATGTTTAATCTAAGCTCATTGACCCTTTAACCCTATACACACCATTGATCTCCTTGGTTTGATTGAACACATGTTGTTGATCCCTTTTCATTTGATCAAACACACACTATTTATCTGCCAAGTCATTTTGATCATGACACTTATTATCCCTTCACTTGATCTTAAGATCCTCTAATTTTTTGACTTGATGCTTGCCATTAGATCTTAGGTACATGATTGAATGTGATCTATTAGATCTTTGGGACCTATTGATGTCATCAAGTTGTTGCTCACCATTGGATATTTGATCTGATCAAACACCAATCATTGATCTTATTCTAGGTAATTTTTAACTATTTGACCTTGCACATGCCATAGATCTTCTACACAAGCTCCCAAGATATTAGCACTTGTGAGATCTGCATTCAACCTTAGGATCATTTGAACCCAAATGCTTACTTACCATAGATTTATCTTGATATCTCCATGTACATCCTACATTTCTAGTTTAACTTTGAAACTTTATATCTTTAGATAGACAAGACATCAAGATATGAAATTTTTAGAGGATGATCTAGGCATGAAATACATCTTGTCCATGTGATCTTTTGGCTTGAGAGGCTTTCGAAGCATACATATAAAATGCACAATCAAGCTGACTAGTCCATTTATTCATGATGTTTGAGATGGTATGGCTCTTCAAAGCTTGATTTTTCCATATTTTAATCATTTATGGGTCTGGAACTCTACTTAGCTTCTCTATCTGGGTATAAGCTTGATATGTGAGCCAAAATTGGCTAACATCTTTGGTGACTCACATAGAAGAATGCCTGCTATGATTGAAAACCCATACTAGTCACCTTGTTTGATCCATTAGGCATGGAGTCGCAAGTCTTTACTCTTAATTAATATGAAATGATTCAAGGCTACCCCTCTAGACAAATTTATCTTAAAGTAATTAGAATAACAAACAACAAAACAAACAAAGTGCTCAAGGCACTTTGGAAAAGGAAACACACAATAGGAAAATAATGTGTACAAGGCACTTAAAGGAAAATAAGAAAACTATTCTAATATGTACAAGGATATAACTTAAAAGTATCTTCCTCTTGGATCAAATGGAAAATATTTAGCATCACTCACTTGTGGTGGACCAAGATGTAAAACACCTTAATTTTGAGAGCTCATGATAGGTGAGCTAAGATGCCTGATTGCTGACTCTTTTGGCATGCTCTCAAGAGGATCAAATAGGAAAAACATGTATCTAATGTAGACATATTGGTATGTTTCTTCAAGGATTGATCCATAATGGAATATAATATCACCTACAACCTCCTCATCTGATGGCTCATTTGAACATGAAGGTTGACTATCTAGGCTTAGGCAAAAAAGCTTTAAGTCATCCTAAAAGGTAGTTTCCTCTTGGTCATCTAAGACAATGCCAACTTCAACACCATCCTTTCTTTACTTACTTTGATAAGATCCATAAAGTATCTTATCAACCCATCTAAGTTTGAAATTCCATGTTCTTGTGGCTCTGGATTTGACCATTCTCCTTCATTTTTGAAGACATCAGTACTTGCTTCAATAGACAATTCATCTTGAGACTGATCAGATTCTTCAAACTAATTTGTAATTTCATTTTCATGCTCTAGAGGTGGCATATGTTGGTTAAGTACCTCTATTTTATCCATGAAGTCATGGTACAGCTATTGGCATACTTCATCCTAATCTTCCTTTTTCTCTATTTCTTCCTCATCTTCATCCTTAACCATACCAAATGGAAGTTCTTAGAACAAATCAAGATCCCTTTGCTCTCAGCTACATCCTGAATACACTTCCCTTCAAATATGAAGGCATCACTACTACCTTCATGATCTAATTCATCAGTGTCAAATCCATGACACAACAACTAGTCCAAACTTGAATTCTCCTCCTCTGAATGGAGTGGGATACCTATCATGATCTCCTCATCATAAACACTTGTGTAGTCTTATTTAGGTTCACCTATGCCCACAATCTCCTCCTCTATTCTTGGAAAAATAGGCTCTTTATCTAAGTGGGAGATGGTGGGAGGGTGAATAAGTTCACCTTGCATACAGTTTAGGAGAGTATCCTTCCATCTAGGGACTTTGAAGGCTCTCTTTGGTGGATCTTGGAAGAGGGAGATAGAGTCATGGAAATTTTGTATGACAAGCTCATTGAGCTAAGATAACACCTCATTTTCTTGAAATGGTTCTTGGACTACCTTATATAGTACTTCTTCTCTCTTCTTTGTGCCCTCCTTGATTTATTTCCATGAGGGAAAAGCATAAGGATTCACCACCTCCTCCTTTTTTTGAATGGGTGTAGGAGAGGGTGTTTTCACAAGAGAGGTTATGACATAGTCAGGCTAATTGGCATAGGGGAAGATCTAAGTTGGAATGGCTTCATGTTCCTCAGCTAAATGGTTTTTAGTGACTTGTTTGGCTCTTGATGAGGATGAGACTTGAAAAGGTGCACTAAGGGGTTGGGTTTGAGAATAAATAGGAGTATGAGAGGGAAATTGGATTCTAGGGTTAGATTCTCTCATTCCTAAGAGTAACTGACAGTTTTTTTCTTTTCTAGATTGGTCTTGCCTAACCAAGCATTCTTCCTA
Source organism: Torreya grandis (assembly GCA_037957365.1). Classification (NCBI taxonomy): domain Eukaryota; kingdom Viridiplantae; phylum Streptophyta; class Pinopsida; order Cupressales; family Taxaceae; genus Torreya; species Torreya grandis. Next base: position 1,345,170 of record JARHVA010001208.1, read on the forward strand.
AAACCTCCACTCCTACTCCTAAATATAAGCTTGGTGTTCAAGATTCTATTCTTGTTTATAGTAACATATTTCCCTATCAACATCTCTTAATTCATTTTCAATATCAAGCCACATCTCCCTAGAGATATTTTCTAGTTGACTAGAGAGAGGCAAATTATAACAAGGCTGATACATTAAATCTTGAGGGCCACTTAGGGTGAAGCCATGAACATTGCTAACTTGATATAAAGGATAAGGAATGAAAGAACATGTATTTTAATCAAATAGGGGATGATACATACCAAATAATGGTGATTAGGCACCTGGGTTGCTTATAGCATCTGATGTTCATAGTGGAATCACCATTGGTATTTGTAAATGTACCTCTAAAGGCTGATTGGATGAATAAAACACCAAAACACCTCACCAATGAATAATGTAGTAAGTCCCAATGGATGTGCCATAAACTATTATGATGTGAGATTGTACCCTTTTGGAGGAGTTATTTAGGCTCCCCCACTCCTAGTCACAATATTGGGATAACCTCAAGATGTGGGTTTCTTATGGTGAGGTTGAACCTCTGGAGAAGGTTGGCTCCTTCTGATGAATCACTTAAACTAATGTTGTCATAGGGAAAAGGGTTAGAAAGGGGAAAATGGCTCCTAAGAAGGCTAAAAGGTGATGCACCAAATAAAAATGGGAAAATCCCATAAACTTGAACCCATACTAGATATATAGAAGATAATGCTAGCTCACACAACCTCACAATCTAGCTCACACAACCTTACAATCTCGCTCAGTGCATAAGTATTTCATGGACTAGGTTTAGTAAAAATACTAATCTAGACCTGAAATAGCTTGAAAACACCCTAAATAAGGTCAAAAAGGAGGACAATAGATGAGGAATATTTTCCTTCATAATTCCATCATGCAAAACTCACTCAACATAGATCTAAGGCAAGGGATAGGTAAATAAAGTCTTTTATTGCATCAAGAAGTAGTTATTACAAATGCTTGATAGAGTTTAACCTAATCAAGAGGAGAATATCTTAAACTATCTCAGAGAGTCCCTACTCTTCAAAATCAAAGAGTCTTTATGAGAATCTAAAATTAGAGAGAGCTTTTACAAATGAGAAAGAATGGGGCGATATAGGAGAAAGGGAGAGAGAAGAGGGAGCATGAGTACCAAAATCAATAAATGAGGTCCAATCACTTGGATATATTCCCAACCATTTTTATTGAATTCTCCAGACAAATTTTGAGTCAATAGGACTAAGCCTTCCTAAAAAAGCTAGCCTATATTTGTCCCAATTAGTCTTCAAGTTCTTCTCATTGGCTCAGAGATCAACTAGAAGACAAGGGTTTATTTTGCATGATGAGTCATGACTAAGTCTATTGGATAAAATATATTTATGATTCTAAATAGTATTGAATGCTTTGACTACTTCTCTAACCACTAGATCTCTTTGCTCTAATCTTCTACATTGCTTCCCATTTGATTTTGCTATAAGGATAAAGCCCTCATATATTTAGACTTGACAGTGCCATAACCATGTTTACCTTGAGCAGTTACAGGTACCTATTTGTCAAGGATGTGACTATATTAGAAGATGAGAAAATCCTACATAGTCACATATCTGCCCCTAGCCCAAACCTGAACATAGGTCTTACTATAGATTGAAAACCAATCCAATTTATTGGTTTTCATATAGTCACAATATCTATGAAAAACTACCAAATGTTTAGTATTACTTCAACAACTATTACTCCATCTTTTATCTCTGCATTAGGCCCTAAAATACCTATTCTACCTCTAATAAGCTTTAATGGTGATGTTTGAACTTGAAATATCTACTCTAGTTCAACTTTAAACTATATTTTTGATCCAAAACTCAAAATTTCTAGTTGATAAATATCTGAATAGCATAGAAATAACACAGTAACAATGATTTCTCTGAGAAGAGATGTAATATTACTCAAGATTGCAATACAAATATATGCTTATCTCTAGGAAGAGATGTCTGTCTTCACATTTCAAGTTACCTCTTCATTTATACATATTTTGAAAACATGGGGAGGATGTGGAAGGTCACCAATCTTGAGGTAGATTAAGTGGTTTGACTTCCAAGATTTAAAACAATACAGAATTCGAGGAATTACTATTTCTAGAAACTTACTATTTCTAGACTGCACTATTAAAATTGAAATTTGAGTCACTTCCATTGGGTTTTGAGGGGTAAAACTTCATTGAGTGGAGTTCAATGCCATTTCACGACGTTCTCCTCATTCTTATCTTTCCAATGGTTCAAACGGCGAGTCAATTGGAGCTATGGTGCAAAAGTTATGGCTCTCGAAAGTTTCGTCATCAATTGGGGTGGAACTGTCACCCGAATTGTCACCTAAATTATTGCCTGAATCATTCCTCCCTCCTTGAAAAGAAATTTTCCCCATTACATCAATGTTCCCCATCAAGTTTGGTAGTTGTTTCTTGATTTGATTCTCTATGAGCCACTCACCTTGATGCCTAAGCTGGCCCCTTTTGACCACTCAATAAATCAGAATAGAGCGTCCTCTTGTTGTCTTCATCCAGGTATCCACAATCTGATCCTCTTCCACTAGAGAAAAACTCTGTGGATCAAGCTCATCAATGTCAAGTTGTTTTGCTACAACTAAAGTGTCCAAGAGAGGTGGGTGATATGGTTTGAGGAGCTCCATATTGAATATTGGATGCAGACCAAGGTAGGCTGGTAGGTTCAACTCAAAAGCATTTTCTCCAACTCTTCTGGTGATGGTGTAGGGACCATATCGCAAAGGCTGAATCTTTTTGTGTGGGCTTGTAAGTCATTCCTTTTTAATCCGCAACCAAACTTTGTCACCCACAGCAAAATGGTGTGCAATCTTGTGTTTGTCATGGCGTTGCTTATACTTCTGATTCATCTTCTCGAGGATGTCATGAACTTGTTTCTAGATTTGTTGCATTTGTTCAATAAACTTTGTTGCTTTTTCTACCTCAGATCTTCCATGAGGTGTGTATCATTCTTAGCTTTCCAATGGTTCAAACGGTGAGTCAATTGGAACTACGGTGCAAAAGTTATGGCTCCTGAAAGTTTCATCATCAATTGGGGTGGAACTGTCACCCAAATTGTCGCCTAAATTGTTGCCTGGATCAATTTTCATCTCCAATCTAAGTCTCATAACTTTGACCTTTAATTTTTTACCATCAATCTTGATCTGGGTATTCAATATTATGACCCCTTTGACCTTCATCATTGGCCATCAATATTTGATCCATATTTGAGATTAAGACACTTGGTAATTATGCATTTATCCTCAGGATACACTATCAGTTTCATTTACTCTTGCACAAATGCCACATGTTGACCTTGCATTTAATTTGAGCTCATTGACCCTTTGACCCTATACGCACTATCAATCTCTTTGGTCTGATTGAATGCATGCCATTGATCTCCTTTTTTTATCAAACATGCACCATTGATCCACTAAGTCACTGTGATCATGACACTTGTCAGACCATTGCTTGATCTCAAGATCCTTTGACTTTTTGACTTGAAACTTGCCATTAGATATTAGGTGCATGATCAATGCATTATGTTAGATATTTGAGACCCACTAATGTCATCAAGTTGCCGCTCACCATTAGATCTTTGATCTTATTGAACATTGATCATTGATCTTATTCTAGGCACTTTTAAATCTTTGACCTTGTGCATGCCATAGATCTTCTACCTGAGATCTTGAAATCTTGGCATGTGTTGGATCTATGTTTAACTTTAGGATCATTTGAACCCAAATGGTTATTTTTCATAGATTTATATTTATGTCTCCACACATGTCCCAGACTACTAGTTTTACTTTGAATCTTTATAACTTGAGATAGAAAAGACATCAAGATATTAAATTTGTAGAGGATGATCTAGGCATGAAATACATCATGTCCATGTGATCTTTTATACTGAGAGGCTTTATAAGCATACTTATAAAATGCATAATCAAGTTGAGTAGTCTATTTCTTTATGATGTTTGAGATGATCTAGCTCTTCAAATCTTGCTTTTTCCATCTTTTGATGATTTATGGGTTAGGAACTCTACTTAGCTTCTCTATCTAGGTAGAATCTTGGTATGCAGGCCAAAGTTGGCTAGCAATACCATGATTAGATTATTTTATTCAATATGGTTTATTATTTAGTGGAAGATAATTATGTATAGTTATAGGTTCAATGCAAGATAATTTGATCAATCATAATCATAGTGGAAGCTTAGAATGACATTTTAGTTATGCAAAAATATATGCATAGTTGGTTGAAAATTGTTATTAGCCATAAATGATAGTGGATGTGAGAATGTTTAGGAGTGTAGATTTTTCAAGTTGTTAAAAGAAGTTTAAACATAGATTTTTATCAATCATTACCTATTTTAGATAAACCATGGTAGGACATAAGTATGGATTTTATTTTAGGGTTTCTAATGTTTTAGAGAGGAAATGAAATAATATTTGTGGTATTCAATATATTTTCAAATATGACACTTTTTATACCTTATCAGAAGACTAGTGATCGCACAAACATTTCTAACTTTGTATAGGGACACTGTAAGGCGACATGGTTTTCCACATGACATATTATTAATCAAATGTGGAAATTATGGGACATTTTAAGAGGACATTGTGCAAGAAGTTGGATGCTAAGTTTTAGTTTATTTCAACATATCATCCTTAGATGAATGAAAGGATGGAGGTAGTCAATAGGGGTTTGGGTAATCTATTGAAATGCTTAATTAAAGGTAAGCTAAGAAGATGAGATAAAATTCTAACACAATTTGAATCACATATAAAAATTTAGTTAATTAGAGTTATGCAAATTTCATATTATGTATGGGTCAATTCAAAGAGAAAATTTAGATTTGTGTGGAATTAGAAGCGAGCAAAGGAAAAGTGCAGATACATAGGATTTTATTGAACATATGAGATATTTTCATAAGTAAATGCATGCACAATTGGAGAATATTACAATTCAATATAAGTGATGCCCATACATGAATATAAATATAATTAGAATATAAAGTTGGAGCCATAGGATTAGCACATTTGAGGAAATAAATATTTCTAAAAGGAGCATATAATAAGCTAAAGTCCAAAATAAAAATAGACTATGTAGAGTGTTGAAGAAATTTTTAAAGAATGCATGTGATATTGAGTTACTTGAGTGAAATGACAATTTAGATATTTTCAATATAGCATATTTATATTGTTATCATGAAAGGTCATAATAACAAAAGCTTAAATTTAGATTCAAAATTAGATTCTAGAGAGGTAGATTGGAGAATACAAATGCTAGAAAATAAAAATGAAGAGATAGAACAAGTGACTAACATAATAATTAGCAAGAGGACATGAAAAAAAGTATAAATAATATCCGGTCTATTGGAAGGGTCGTGACATTCAAGGTGTGACATGGATAAGTGCGTCAAAAACTATAAAGCATAGAATATCATTAGCAGAAAGAAAATGAATAGGAGAACATGTTTTTTGTAATAACCAAACACGTATGATGTAGGACAATTAAGGTTCACTTTTTATCCAACACCAAACAAAAATGTCATAACAAGAAAGTTACTTAAGTTTAGTTATAAGTCATTGATTCATGCAATTATTGTCTTAGTTTGAAAAATCTTTCAAAAATTTGTGCAAAAGGATTTTTTGGGAATTTTGATCACAAATAGTAATGCAAATACTTGTAAGGAACTCCTAAAGTTATATGGCATCTTTTGGAGCAACATAACATTCACTAGTCACTACATAATATAGTTATTTTTCACAGAATTATAAGAGTTGTTATGTTTCAAGAGTACTTAGAGGAGCTATATCTCACCCACACAAGTATTATGATTGACTTCAGAAGTGGGTATAAAATCAATACACTTATTTCAAAGGTTTTATATTGATTCAATACCTTGAGATAATACATAGTAAGATTCATGTCAGTTATGAATCTTATGGTTAGACAACATATTTAGTTGATGATTTATGCCTATCAGTTGAATTGCATAGCTTATGGGGCCATTTACGGGTCATAGTGATTTAACAGATGGAAAAATGGTCTAATTTAATTTAGCTAATCTTATTGGATAAGTTACATTAATGATACCTAAATAGGATAATACATTACCTATGATGTCTTATAATGCATCGAATTATGTTACTATGTAATGTGCTCTTTTGTGATGTATTGTCATTGATATTGTTTTATACATTTAATGTTGTTAGTGTGTTTCTAAGCACTTAACATAATTATGTAAGCCTTGCACCTTTATAAGCATTACCATACACTCATTCTATAAAATTTTTTAGGAATAGAGTGAGATCTTAGATCATAGGGAATATTTTGAGATACAAATATACTTGCAAAGACTACAAGTTAGAAAATAAATATTTATCGATCTAGTGTTGTAACACATCTCATTAGAGAAATGTTATTGGTGTTATGTGAATTTAAATTATTAAATATATGTATTACTATTTCATTTATTTACATAGTTTATTATGTAATCTATGAGTTGTGTGGTAAAAGGATTCATTAATTGAGACCCCTAACTAAGAATGCATCTTTGTTCCTAAATACTAATCTCATAATTTTAAAACATAATACATAGATTCTAAATAGATATTATATTAAATTCTAATCCTTGAAACTCGAGGTCCCTAAAACCTAAATTCTTTCCTTTAACCATATGTTTAGAGTATGATCAACATGAATTTTATAATTTGTAAATAATGGAGTATTCAATTGATGGATAAACTACTATGTACTTGGATGAATTTTAGGACATCAATTTTAATCATAATTGAATCTCAAATTTTTTCCAATTCAACTTAGATGTGATCATTAAGTGGTGGGATTTAAAATATTAAAAAAATATAACAATTAGAACGTGCCAATAATGAGACAAATGATGATTGATAATGAATAAACAATGTCAAATAATCAACTTACATATATCATGGTGAAGTATTACTACACACATCATTATTCACATAAATATTAAACATCTTATTTAGTGGTTATATGTTTAAAAACATAAAAATCATAATAATATACTAGTTATGTAACTTTTTTTTAAGAGTAAAAAATAATTTATATGACATAAATATGATAAAAAATAAATTGAAAAATTTTCTACAAAAAAAATTATCAATAAAAATATTATAGTTAAATAACCTACAAATTCATCTAACACTTATTTAAAGATTTTTTCATATACAATATATAATTAAATTTATTTTTACCCTCTTTCCAAATATCTTAAAATACCAAAATTGTGTTTCTTTTCAGTAATCCTTTTCTCATTGATAGAGCCAAACATTTCAGGGAGTTGAATGAATGGATCTCTTTTTTTTCTATCTATTTTCTCAATTTAATTTACCAATCTAAGTTCAACTTCCTCAAATTTGTTAGATTTATATCTTACTCATTTTTTTCCTAAAAAACTTATGGATATCATTTTTTTAGGAAATGATGTCCTTTCATAGAGATTAAAAATTGAAAATTGAAATTGATGGTTATAATAAACGGGTTCCTTTACCTTGCTACTCAAGTGAAGGAATAAAATCCCCTATAGTTCTCCAAATATGGAAAAGTGAAAACATATATTATTCAATAATTATAGCTCTCACAAAGGAAAGATATCTATCATCATGTAACATAAATCAAACTCTCATGTCTCATATAAACACACCATAGATCTACATACTCACCCTATATGCAATCATAAATGCATCATGTCTATAAATCAATCCTAGTTCGAAGAAGATAGAGCATACCTACACTTATGATTGGGAATACATTTGTTAAGCAGGGACATGACCATATGGAGATCCATTAAACTTGATTAGGGGATAACTTGTCATAATACACCATGCTAGGAAGGGTTTCAAAGCCTACAGTTTAATACAATCATGCAACAATGCTAAAAGAATCCTAGGTTTAATTTTCATTCTAAATCTAATAAATAAGAAATTAAATCTAATCTAGTGCACACCAAAGCTTGTGGCACAAAGTCAGGGTTAGAAACAAAACAAACTAAACTAAACATGCATAAAAGACATATACTCACAATAATGTATATAAAATCCTAATACATAGAAGAAAGAAGCACAACTACATTATCTATCTACTCTTACAAAGGAGAAATAAATTTGGGAATACTTACCTTAAAGATGAACCCATCGAGCCTCAATATCTCCCTTGGCCAAGGTGCTTCACAAGAAATTGTTGTGGTATGTAAGGATAATAAAGATAAATAAGCTCTAAGCTACACAACCCATCTATGCATCTAAGAGACTTCTCCACAAGACAAGATCCGTATCCCCAAAGAAAGTATGGAACCCTAAGATTTATTCCTAAAGTATAATGGTCAATAAGCAAATGTTCATTCACACTTATTCTTCTTCACTTCTCTTCTTACAAATGGTTGGAAATGAACTTGTATATATAGGCAAATGTTGCCCTAAATCCTTTCAAATATGTTAGATGTAAAAATTTGACCCAATTGAACCTCTATATTTTTGAGATATAATTCACTAGGTCCTGAGCTAGGTCGGTCGAAGGGCTGACGAAGATCCTAATGAAAAATACCCCTAAATAGTAAAGGTCAACCTAGTACAATCAACTCATTAAAAGGGGGTCAAGGCAAGAGCAAGAAGGATAAAGCATGGAAAATGACTAGAGTGGGTAAGGATAAGAAGAATAATCTTAGGGTAAATGGTTTTAGGAGATGAGTGTGTAGATGGAAAGTGGAAAAAGGAACAATAATCTTACGAAGCACCAATGGTCTACCCACCCCTTTCCTAGTGTACCCCTTAAGACATGCACTCAGAGAGATTGAGACTCAACAAGTTTTTTCAAGATACAAAGTGTCAATAATCAGTAAAAGTTTGAAAATATTGTGTATACATATGCCCCATTTTAAGCTCATCATGTGTCACATAAGTGCAACATGGGATGGTGCTTTAGGAAATAGAACATGATAACACACAATGCTGATGCAAAGTAGAGTGTAGTAATTAATAAATAAGATAAAGAAAAGGACAAAATTGAAAACACATACGTTTACTTACCTTAGTGTTGTAGATAAAGAAGTAGACTGCAAGAGAAAGTGAAAGCATCCAATGTGAAGAACACTAGGCGAACATGTAGAAGTTAGTGAAAAAATAGACAAAAATTGAAATTTTTGGAAAATAGGAATACAATAATGGAAAATATTTTTTACATCATCATGAATCCAACTCATTTTACGGTTTGAAAAATGGATGAATAGAAACAAATATATAGGCAAAATAAGGAATTTGCAAGAAAGTAATTGAAGAATTTGAATTTTGAAAAGTGTTTTTAAATAGGGGAAAGAGAAGTCATTTTGTTATTTTGAATTTTGAAAGAGAGAAAAAAGTGCTTTGGAGACCAAACGAGCTAGGATTATGAGGATATGATAGACTAGATGAAGAGGGGCTCCAGGAGCAGCATCAAGTGCACTACAAGTATGCAACTATGAATCTTAACCCAGTTTTTGAATATTTTATTGAATTTAGTGAATTTTTAGAAAAATGTAATTTTTAGCATATCTAGATGTTAGAATGAAGAAAAATTAGATTCTATAGGTAGGAAAAACCAATTAGGCAAATGGGTTTTAAGGAATCAGGAAGAAAATTGCAAAAAGGCACTTTTTAGGAAAATAAAAGGGGTCAGTAGCTAAAAGCAACTGGGTTGACCCAATCAACCCAGTAGGTTTAAAATAAGCAAAATCCACATTGCTGACCTAGTAGGTGTGTGTTGACCCTGTATATTTTGTAGACTATCGACCTCGTACAATTTTTCCAACTAATTTGAAAAGTTTAGAATGATAACATAGTACTATGGAGGGGAAAATAAGAGGGTTGACTTAGATTTTTAAGTCAACTAGGCTAAAAATTGAGAAATTTTGGTCAAACTAGTTTGATCAAAGAACCAAAAGTGTATAAAAATGTGTGTAAATGGCCTAAATAAGGCTAGAATGGCCCAAAATGACCAATTAAGAGCAAAAAGGACCAAATAGGCTAAATATAGGTAAAAATGAGTAAAATAAAGAAGTTTAGGCTTATTTTTTACTAAAAGTGTAAAAAGAACGTATTTTAAATATACATGACATAGAAGCTCTAATACATATTTTGTTGTTTCTTGGTTGCAGTGATGACCCATGTTCTAGAGATTGGTAGATGTGTCTTGGCTACTAGATATACTAGAGCATCTAAACAAAGGTGATAGAGCTAGGCTAGTGGTTGTAGGCTTAAGATGGATAGCTGACATGTGTAGGATTCCCCTGAACACAAATATATTAGTCATGTTCTATGGATGCTAGGAATGATTAACTAACACATTTATATGGGAGGTGGATGGAGATGTGGTAGAAGTAGCTATCACTCTAGAGGATGTGCATGCCATCCTAGGGCTACTGGTAATAAGAGAACTAGTGACTACAAGCATACCATATAACCTAGAAGAGAGGAGAGCCTTAGCCATGTGGGCTACAAGCTTAGATATGATATTATCAGGTAGGTAATTTAGTATGTTTGATGTATATGCATCACATATTTTAGATATACAAAAGGATATAATAGGACTTGTGACACAACAAGTGATATGTCATAAGTTGGATGTCAAGGTACCACTATTCATGGTAACCTTGAGAAAGATGATCCTAGAGGAGGATGTGTTATATGATCTCAGCTCTATCATCTGGGTCTAGCTCATACATGATCTATATGAGGTGTTGGTTAGAGGTCAAAAGTCGATAAGATTGGTCATATTATTGATGGTTTGGATCTATGTGAGGTTTCCCATGTATCGATTAGCTAGGTTACCTCATGCGATTGATGATAGGTCACCTTGAGTGTGAATATGGAGAAAGGAACATATAGTGTAGGCCATGCCCCACATGCTAGTGCTATAAACATTGAGATGTGTAGATATAATGTGGTATCCATATGGGAACATAACAACTAGATGGTTGAGTTGGTACATAGTTACACCAACTACATTAAGGACAAAGGTGATTGGATGTTATACTTGGTGGAGAGAGCCACATCTAGTAGTATGAGTGCTAGGATAGATGGGCTTAACTCATCCAACAACATCAATATTGACTCTTAAGTAGCGGGCTTAGTATGTGAGATAGCTAAAGGGGAGGAGGAGACTAGGGCCACTAATGATGAGATTGACACTCAAACCACATCATGAGTGACCATGGACTGGGTGAGCATGATAGGGTGCAGAGGTAGTAGAACTAGAGATACCACCTCCAGATCCATAGTGAGATGAGCTACAACCACCAAAGATATGACATCGATGAAGGTAACCAGAGTGAGAGAGAGTGGAGACTATCACCATCCCTAATGTCCCAATAGGGGAGTTAGAGGAGAGATTGATGATAAAGAGTGCAAGCTAAGGTGGATGCAAGCCATGAAAACTAGATTTGAGCTAAGGAGGCAACCTAAAAAGGAGGTGCTAAGAGGTTTCATAGATGGAGAGACTATGCTAGGCAGTCACATGGATGGAAAGACCATAGTGGCTGAGACACAAATAGTTAATAAAGATGATTAAATTATTGCTTAATTTTTTATTTTGAAATAGAGACAAGATGTAGATAGATATTTTGAGATATGATAGTGATCTAATATCTATCTGGGTGTGATTTTGAAGGTATGGTTGAGGATGAGGAGGAGAGATGGGGTCCGTTGTGAGGGGATCAATCCATGACATCCTAGATGAGACTTAGTGGCCATATGAACCTACTGCATTAGAGGACCCCAATGTAACGTCTACCCCAGCATAGGCAAGCTAGTTTAGATTAACTAGAGAGGCAATGAGGTAGATACAAACATAGAGAGAGAAGATGCAACCACCAATAGAGATGGGTGTAGGTGAGATATGGGCATAGTAGGACCTGGTAGAGGAGAGAGATGTACACATGGATACATTGATGCAAATTACATAGGCACATATGGTAATGCAAACCCAATTAACGTAAGCACATTAGTGACCCAGACCAAGTTGGCATAGACATAGGTGTAGATAGCACACCTATAGAGATAGGTAGAGGGATTGAGATCTTAGATGACCTCTTTACAATGTAATATTTGGAGGATTTAGACCAAGGCCTCAATAGGTAGTGTGGCCAGGCCATAAGATATATAGGATGAAGCCTAGCCATAGAGTTGGATCATTATATATATGGTTATATTTGTTGTATCAAAACTCATGAGATGTATATATATGATGTATCATTTTGGCATATTGATGTTGATTGTGTATGTTGTTGTTATCATGGTTGTGGTTATGGATGCTTTAGATATATTTCTTTCTATCACATATATTTAGTTGTTTGTTGTATATGCTATAGGAAATATATGAGATGAGGTTTCTTTTCTGGCATTATGTAGGACACATGCATGGTGAAAAAGAAATAGACAAAAATGACTTGGTAAAATATAATCAATCAAAAATGTACTACACACTATTTCAAGTTGGGAAATGTGTAATAACAAGAAAATGACTAAGTATAAAGAACCAAAGGATGGTAAAATAAGATGGTAAAAAGGAATTATTCTTAAAACCAAAGTGAAATATTTTTGCATCAAATTAAAATAGGTAAAATCATACTAAATCATGTTGGGAAGTATGAAAATATTGTAATAAAATGGAAGGTATGTAAAAGGGAACAAATGGTATAAAAAATAAATAAATTAAGTCAATCAATTATTCTAAATCACATTGGGAAGTATAAGAGAAAAACAAAATTAGAAAAAGATTGGTCTTAAATTTATCACACTAATTCAAGCTAGGAAGTGTGAAAAAATTCAAGAAAATGGTTATATCCTTACATGCACTCAAAAAAAGTGAAAGAGAAATTAAGTAAGCATAAAACATACTAAATCAAGCTAGCAAGCATGTCAATGATGTGTAACTTCATGATCAATCACATCTTATCTCAAATTTGACACATGTAATTTTGTTTGTGATTTGTATTATTCAAAAATTTTGTGAGGAATTTTGGGTCCTATCTGTGGTCTTATACTGCAAATCACAAAGAGAACACCACTAGGGTGGAAAAATTAGGGCAATCAGATAACAAAGGATGTGGGTAATAGGAAGGAAAAATGTGGTAATTTGTGAGGATGGTCAGCTCCTATCCACAGTCTTATAATATAACTCATAAATGAAATCCCAAGGAGAGTGATCAGTAGACAAAACAATATTTCTTAAGAATAAATATGAGGGATATAGGGAATGAAAATGGGAATGTAAAAATCAAGACTTAGGAATCTTATGATAATACCTTATGAGACAAGAGGCATACTAAGGACATGAGAAGACACTAAGTGGCTAGTGACCATCAATGTACAAAGGAAACCTATTCACTATCGACACCAAGATTTGTACGCAGATAAGCATGCAACTAAGATCAAAGCATGAAGGTAGATTGGTATAAGAAAAGGAAAATGGACCTACCTTCCCATGACATGTTTCCTATTCTTCAAGACCCCTTACAGAGCCGTCGATCTACTATGAAGATTGGGTACTTGCATGAAAAAGTAAGTAGCACTAAAAGATTTTTTTTAATTCTCCTCTTCTAATCTACTAGCTACCATACCCCAAAGGACCTCAGCTCTACCTTGAGGGAAACTGTGGATTTTGAGCTTTGACTAGAAGAAATAGATGTGCTTTAAATCACATCTTTTAGTGTGATATGACTTTTAAAAATATTTTTGCCTTCTATATCATTGCCTTTTGTAAAATGATTTGGATTTTAACTTTCTATGGCTTTTTAATATTCCTCCTCCATAAGGATTTAGAATGACCAATCATGAGAGATGTAGTGATACACACAAATGAGCTTTAGGCTAAGGCTAAAGGAATCCAAGTAACCAAAGACAAAGACTAACTAGGGCACTTAGGCCTAACAATGAACTAGCATGTGATCTCAAGTCTCAACTATGTATATGCTTAGTTTTAAAAAAATGAAGGGAAAAAGGAAATCCAAAGGTGGACCGGTGAAAGGAAAGTACAATGAGATGTATTGTTTGCTAACTGATCACATGGTAAAAAGGAGAAAAGGAACAAAGTCACAATGAGAATTATTTGTGAAAAATAGAGATAAGAGAACAAACAATCATGAAGACACTGATAAGAACTGGGTTCACAAAGCTCTGACACAACTTGTCAGAATTAAGAGCACACTTGATTACCTTTGTATTAGCAACTAAACATGGAATTTAACTAGAAGCAAAGAGTAACTAGAAAAAAGAAATAACACAAAATATGAGAGGCAACACACAATTGTATTCAACTCATTCTAAAAGGACATTAAAATAAAGAGATCACACTCTTTCATCCACTTCGTGGGCATACCAGTAATCTTCCCTCAAGAGTTCTCTTCTCTCAATACAGGTCACAACAAACAACTCAAACACAGAGTTGTTCACCTCAACTAGTCAGTAACAATACTACCAGTACTCAACATACTCCAAGTAGATCTCCTTGATCTTGCAACAACTTACATATCCCAGATCTTACTTACCCATGTAGATCTTCTCCCTAATCTTGCAATAACTTGTAGATCAACCTGATCTTACACACCATGGAAGAACCCCTGTGATTCCACCATCAGAAGAATTTTCTAGTTCTACACTTTACAATACAACCCCATGGGTCTATTATATAGATCCCATGTAAATAACAATTAGACAAGCAACTCAAGACTAAAATTAGTCTTTAACATGCAAACACCCAGTTTGTTAACAAATTATTCATGAAATCGATAGTTCTAAAACTGCACAGGCGACCGACGCCGGTCCCCATCTGTCTGGAGGTGATCGATGTCAGCCGACTCCTAACCGATGTTGGTTGCTATCTATCCACCACTAACCGATGTTGGTTGGCCTACCGATGTCGATGACTGTGACACTTAGCAACCTCCATGTTTGCATTTGGGTGAAGCTTTTAGCTCCACAACCTAACAATCTCCCACTTGGAGATAAATAGCTGCACCTGTACTTGTACCAGTACATTGTCTAATCTATATCTTGGCTTGTATCCCTCTTCAAGATCAATCTTGAAGACCAACCACCACACAACCTGTGGTGTTACACCTGTGACTAAATTTCTCCATTCTCAGCTTACCTTCTTCTGCCATTGCTATACTCCCACTCAATCAGAAACCCCTGAGAGTGACCTGTAATAAAAAAACACTTAACACACTCTATGACCAAGGTGTTAGTGAACCTCGCTCTGAGAACCTACAACTTGGCTCTGATACCAACTGATAGGAACTGGGTTCACAAAGCTCTGACACAACTTTTCAGAATTAAGAGCACACTTGATTACCTTTGTATTAGCAACTAAACATGGAATTTAACCAGAAGCAAAGAGTAACTAGAAATCAGAAATAGCACAAAATATGAGAGGCAACACACAATTGTATTCAACTCATTCTAGAAGAAAATTACAATAAAGAGATCACACTCTTTCATCCACTTCATGGGCATACCAGTAATCTTCCCTCAAGATTTCTCTTCTCTCAATACAGGTAATAACAAACAACTCAAACATACAGTTATTGTTCACCTCAACTAGTCAATAACAATGCTGCCAGTACACAAGTACTCAACATAATCCAAGTAGATCTCCTTGATCTTGCAACAACCTGCATATCCCAGATCTTACTTACCCATGTAGATCTTCTCCCTGATCTTGCAACAACCTGTAGATCAACCTAATCTTACACACCATGGAAGAACCCCTGTGATTCCACCATCAAAAGAATTCTTCTGGTTCTAAACTTTACAATATAGCCCCATGGGTCTATTATATAGATCCCATGCAAACAATAATTAGACAAGCAGCTCAAGACTAAAATTAGTCTTTAACATGCAAACAACCGGTTCGTTAACAAACTGTTCATGAAACTGACAGTTTTGGAACCGCATAGGCGACCGACATTGGTCCCTATCCATCTGGAGGTGACTGACATCAGCCGACTCTTGATCGATGTCGGTTGCTATCTGTCCACCACTGACTGACGTCGGTTGGCCTGCTGATGTTAGCGACTGTGACACTCAGCAACCTCCATGTTTGCATCTGGGTGAAGCTTTTAGCTCCACAACCTAACAGACACAATAAGAGAGTTTTGAGAAAAAATCAAGAAAGAGAAAAAAATGATAAAGAAATATAATCATATGTGAATATAAATGACAAGATAAGCAATATATAATATAAATGTTAAGATCACTATATAATAAAAATATGAATTTAACACAGTGTCAAATGATATAATAGATAGATAGGAATGAAATTGGAGCATATGTCCAATCAAAATTTAAATGTAAAGGCACCATGAATGTGCTCATAAATACTAATAAATATGCCCACACACATTATCTAAGACATTAGATAAATCTCTATGAAGCTAGATACAAACTACTGCTAATGTCTCATCAATATTAAATGAAAATTAGGAAAAGAATTCTCTTCTAATTTTCTCAACTAAAAAAGTAAGAATACTCAACTGATCATGCTGAGGAAAATTAGGAAAAATATGCTCAGGAGAATGTGTGGGAGTGAGATCTATGGGAGATGCAGGGATCACTAGTGGAGAAGGATCCACGGGTGGAGAAGGATCCATAGGTGATGGAAAGCCCACAAGTGAAGGAATCATGGGTGGAGGCATAGAAGGTGATGAAGGGGACACAAGAGGGGATGGAACCACTAGAGGTGGAGCCATGGGAGAATAAGGAGGATCCTTCTTGTGGGAATGACCTATGAGAGGAATGGAAGAAGGTTTAGGAATAGCTATAAGGTGATCTTTAAGGTGTTATTGAAGGACATGATAATGATCAGTGTGATGAGTGCCATATTGGTGGCATAGATAATATACCTCACCATACTTAGGTATATATTTAGGTAGAACTTTTAGAGGAGGTATGGCTTTATCTGAGGTAAGAGATGAAGAATGCAAAGTATCAAGATATTAACATAACTTGAGACAATGGGTATAATAATTATTATCTTTTATATGAAATTAACATATATGCTTGTGAGTGATCCTAGGAGAAACACTCATAGAAGTAGGTGTAATAAGAGTGGAAAAAGTTGGAGAGGACTCATCAGCCCATTTGGAGGGCAATAGAGCCATCTTAGGCAAGGGAAGAAAACCATCACCAAGGGAAGGTGGTGATGGAGGAGGAATGAGACTAATCTCAATGAAAGGAATAAGAGGATGAGAAGTAGGGGTAGGCTCAACAAAAATAGGAGTGGGAATAGGCTCAACTATAGTGGGAGAAAGAATGGGCTCAACTATAGCAAGAATGGGAATGGGCTCTAATAAGGTCTCTATTGAGGGAGGGGTGGGATCTATAGAAGGTCTAAGAAGGGTTGCACTAATCTTAGGAGTAAACTAACTAATGTGATTAGGGAATCAAACAAAATGGTAAGGCTCAATCATAGCATAATCCATGAGCATACTCCTATGAGGCTCCTTATAAATTGGAGGTGTTGGCACCATATCTACCCTATGATAAAAAGTAAAAATACTAAAATTAGGAACTATAAACAAAGGAATATGGGAAGATACATAAAAATACTCAAGTAAATAAGAATGATAAAAAATAATCTCAACATCATGGGCATGTACAAGACTACCTAATAATGGATCATCTAAGGAATAACCATCATTGTAATTAGGGGTATAAATATCAATGACATAAATAGGGATAACCTTGTCATATAAGGAAGTGTGGTGAATAGAATGTTGAGTCTTGGTCAAGACTATATGAATATCATCACAAGGAGGCTTGAGAGAATGAAGCTATAGGGAAGCAAGAAGCTATGAGTTGAGATAAGGTGAGAGATTAGAAGTTTTAATCTTTATGTTAATCTCATTAGGCTCATCATCATTAGAATCTAAGAGGTTAGGAGGAATGTTCCCAATGAGTTTGGGATGCCAATTGTAACCTCGATTTGAATTAATGAGAAAATTAAGATGCTGTGACTCACGGAATAGAACATTGGGTAAAGGTTCAAGAGTAGGAATCTTGAAGACACTGTGGTCTTGGAATTGTTTGAAATTCTAAGGGTTAGTGTCACCCTAAATCCTATAAATGGATCCATTATGAGAAAATTTAATGCATTGGCAGGTAGAAGAAGTAGCGACTCTCATACATGAGTCTATGACCTACCAAGCAAGATATTATAAGAAAGGGGGAAGTTAAATATCATCACCTTCACATGGATGGTGATAGGTGGGATAGTAATGGGAAGCCACACACAACCTAGAGGAGGTATTTTCCTTCTATCATATCCTTGGTAGGTGTTGCGTGTAGACTTGAGACTACATTTTGAATATCTAAGGGTCTTAATGAAGTTAAGAGAGGCAAAATAGGTGATAAAACCCTCATCAATCAATGCACACTTAACTTGGATATTGCCTATTTAGACAATAATGAATAAGGGAGGATCATCCACATGAAGCAGAATCTCATCAGGAATCATAGTAGCTAAAAGAAAGTTTAAGGAAAGAAAAGTGTCCATAGTTTCATCAACATTAATAGACATCTCTTCACATTATTATAATATATTATCCTTGGATCCAGATAAGGCTACCTCCCATCCTGTTAAGGGAGGACAAGGGACATTCATCTCAAATAATAGTTGTATAATACAATCTCTATGATGTGGATAAGTCCTTATAAGTTCAAGGAATTAAATTTCGGATGGGAGATTAGTGATTTCTATGATGGGATCCCACTCATATAACCCATAATAAGGTTGTTAGATATAAGTGCATAATGATTAAATTGGTCCTCAGAAGGAGGATATGAAGTGCATTGGAATTTATGTTGGTAAGAAGATGAAGGTTTAGAACAAGGTTGAAAATCATGTTGTGATGATGAAATAGTTGGTTCAAGTTGATTTTGAGAATTGGTAGAAGTGTTGTTATAAATTTGAGTATCGTTAGTGTTAGAAGATGATGGAAGAGTAGTAGAAATAGAAAAGAAAGTGATATCCAATGGAAAATTGGAAATTGGATCATAAAAAGTAATAAGTTCATCTTTTCCCAATTCATTTAAATGATTTAGAGAAGAATCTTGGATAACATGATATGTTCTAGATGAAGGAGGAGTGTAGATAGGTTGAGAATTGATAAAGGCAATCACCCTTGGCATATTAGTCATATTAACCACATTCTCTTCAGAAGTGGGTTCAACAAGACTTTCTACATTATTGGTGAAAGGGGTGAGTTTATCTTGATTATCTTGAATAGGTTGATGAATAGGAAGAGGGTATTTGTAGATATCCAAATGAGCATTGGCTTGATTTAATGTTGGGGATCAACCAACAATGATTACACTTGTTAAAGCAATAAATGCAGAATTAAATCAGATAGATAAGTAACTAGAATGATAAATAGCAAGAACAAGAGATACAAGAAACCACCCTGAAAACTTGTATTAACAAACTCTTTACAAAAGGAATACAATTGAAGAAACTTCTTTCTTCCACACATCTCCTAGATGTATAGATCTCTCACTAGATCGCTATTCCTCAAGAGCTCTCTCTCTCTCAAGAACAATCAACTCCAACAAGCCTGGATTGATTCAATTCTGTACTATTCTTCAACATACCAATTCTACAATAATTCACACAAAGCTAAGAAGATCTAATTCTACATATAGAATTAGGAAACTTGAGCATGCACTTACAACAAGCAGTTAAGCCTCTTGAACAAGGGCTCTAAAAATAATATTACTAATAATAGAGACGCGAGCTTAAGACTACAACTTAAACTCATCATGCAAACACTCACTTCTATCCTCGAAAATAGCTTCCTGGACGCACAGGTAACCGACGTCGGTTCCTGCTGCTTGCCTGTGACTGCCGTCGGCCGACCCACTACCGATGCCAGTGCACCTCTGCAACTGCACCTGACCGACGTCGGTCGCTCTTGACCGACGCCAGTGTCTGTGTAGACCTAAAACTATTCAAAGTGTGCTCCTTGGTGAAGTTTTTAGCTCCACACCCTAACAATCTCCCACTTGGAGATAAACAGTTGCACCAGTACCTGTACAGCAACATTTTCTAGCTTCTCCATCTTCAGCTCAATCATGAAGACCAACAGAAGTTGAATGAAGATTCAACTTCTCCTTTGTAACCGGCTTGGTTAACATATCAGTAGGATTCCTATCCGTATGGATCTTCTCCAGCTTCAACTCACCATCTTCCAATACCTATCGCATGAAGTGATACCTTAGCTGTATGTGCTTTGTTCTTGAATGAAAGGCTGAATTCTTAGCCAAATGGATTGCACTCTGACTGTCACTATACAATCTGCAACTCTCATGCTCCCTACCAAGCTCATCCATGAACCGTGTCATCCATATCATCTCTTTGCTAGCCTCTGTGGCTGTAATATACTATGCTTCTGTAGTTGATAAGGCAACAACCTTCTGCAACTTAGATATCCAGCTAACCGTCATTCCACCTACAGTGAAAACATAACCTGTAGTGCTCCTCCTACCATCCAAATCACCTGCCATATCTGAATCTACATAACCATGTAGAGAAGTATCTGAACCTCCATAGCACAAGTGCCTACTGCTGGTTCCTCTCAGATATCTAAGGATCCACTGAACTGCTTTCCAATGTTCCTTACTTGGATTGGCCATATACTTACAACTCCCACTGCTTGGGCAATATCCAGTCTAGTACACACCATTCCATACATCAAACTCCCTACTGCGAAAGAATATGGAACCTTACTCATGTACTCTACCTCATCATATGAATTAGGACATTGTTCTTTACTCAACTTAAAATGTCCAGCCAAAGGTGTGCTTACCGGTTTAGTATCTTGCATATTGAACCGTTTCAACACCTTGTCCACATAATCTTCTTGAGACAATATCAACCTGTGATTTTTCCTGTCTCTCTTAATGCTCATGCCAAGGATTTTCTTTGCTGCTCCCAAATCCTTCATAGCAAACATTTGAGCTAATTTCACTTTAAGCTTAGAGATATCCTGCATGTGAGATCCTGCAACCAGCATATCATCTACATACAACAATAGAATAATATATCTACCATTATCAAATCTCTTGAAATACACACAATGGTCAGATTGACACCTACTGTAGCCATGCTCAGTCATAAACCTGTCAAATTTTAAATACCATTGCCTAGGAGCTTGCTTGAGGCCATACAAACTTTTCTTCGATTTGCACACTAACTTCTCCTTACCCTTGACCTCAAATCCTTCCGGGTGTTCCATATAAATTTCCTCATCCAAGTCTCCATGAAGAAACACTGTCTTAACATCTAGCTGCTCAAGATGCAAATCCTCAAAAGTAACCAAAGACAATACAACCCTTATAGAAGTCATTTTAACAATAGGAGAAAAAATCTCACCAAAGTCAATACCTGGCTTTTGTGCAAATCCTTTTACCACCAATCTGGCCTTATATCTCATCTGTCCATTCTCACCTTCTTTCAACCTGTAGGTCCATCTGTTCTTGAGTGTTCTCTTACCAGCTAGCAATTCAACCAAATCTCATGTTTGGTTCTCTCTTAAGGACTCCAACTCCTCAACCATGCCATGCTCCCACTGACTCTTGGACTCCACCTGTATTGCTTCTTCAAAACTCTCTGGTTCTCCACCATTAGTTAGCAATAAATAAAATAAAGAAGGAGAATATCTAATTGGAGGCTTACTCACCCTTTTTGACCTCCTGATGGGTGTCTGAGACTCGTTCACTACACACTGTCCACCCAAATTCTCTGACAGTGACCGACCTCGGTCACCTCCAGACCTGTTACTGGCCAACGCCGGTTCTATACTGCCGACGCCGGTTCCTAATCTGCCGAAGTCGATCTCTGTATGGCTGACGCTAGTTTCTATACTACCAACACCGGTTCCTAATCTACCGACGTTAGTCTCTGTGTTTTCCTGTAAGTGATTATTTCTTTTTCCTGCGAGCTCATATTGGACCTTCACCTTGTCCAATTCACCATTGCTCTGCTCAGATTGATTCAGCTTCCTTAGCTGATCACAATACATCACTCTTTCATTGAAAAAAACATCACGACTCCTAATTACCTTGCTAGTTTCTAGATTCCACAATCTGTAACCAAAATCATCTGAGCCATAGCCAATAAACGTGCACCTCATAGACTTAGCATCAAGCTTCTTTCTATTTTCTTTATCTATGTGCACAAAGGCTTCACAACCAAAAACTTTGAGATATGAGAGATCTATCTTTTTACCTATCCATGCCTCTTCTGGAATACCACCATCCAGAGCTATAGAGGGTCCTCTGTTAATCAGGTATACTACAGTGTCAACAGCTTGTGCCCAAAACTGTAAGGGCAAACTAGCATGCAATCTCATACATCTTGCACGCTCCATTATTGTCTTGTTCATCCTTTCAGCAATTCCATTCTGCTGAGGTGTCCTTGGAACCGTCTTTTGCCTACGGATTCCATGCATATAACAATAATCTTTGAACTTATAACTGCAAAACTCACCGCCATTGTCAGATCTCAGGCACTTCAATCTTTTACCTGTTTCATTCTCAACCATAGCTTTCTAGATCTTAAAAGTCTCAAATACATCAGATTTTCTTCTAATACAATAGATCCATACCTTCCTTGTAGCATCATCTATGACAGATACATAGTACTGTGATCCTCCAATGGAAGCAACCTGAGCCGGTCCCTACACGTCTGTGTGAACAAGCTGCAACTTATGCCTCTTCTTAGTAGACCCAGTCTTGAGAAAACTAACCCTTTTCTGTTTTCCAAATACATAATGCTCATAGAACTCTAGATCCATGCCTTTTAAATCTGAAAGCATACCTTTGGACTTAAGAATTGACATCCCCTTCTCACTCATGTGGCCAAGCCTTGAGTGCCATAATTTAGCATCCACATCTGAAGTAGATAATACAGAAGGAGATTTGTTAGTAACACAATTACACAAATAGAGAGTACCTTCTCTCTTACCTCTGGCCATAACAAGTGTACCCTTGGTCACCTTCCAAGATTCTGCTGTGAGAGTTATTGTACAACCCTCATCCCCTAACTTTTTTGCAGAAATCAAATTTCTCTTCAAGCTAGGAACATGCATCACATCTCTCAACACCCATGTGTTGTTGTTCTGCATCTTCAGCTGCACTTTACCTTTCCCGATTATTTTACAGGGCTCATCATCCCCTAGATACACTATTCTAAAATCTCCATGGATATAGTCACTAAAATATTCCCTGTTAGGGGTAGCATGAAAAGATGCACCAGAATCTAACACCCAAGATTCTATATTATTATGCAGAGAGAAAATTAAAGCATCTTGTGCAATACCTGCAACCTTGGCTTCTTCCTTTCTTTCGTGCTGATTGTCCTCCTTAGGTTTTGACCAACAATCTCTGCTTATGTGCCCCATCTTTCCATAATTCCAGCATTGTGGCCTTCTGCCATTTCTGGATTTAGATCTGCCTTTCCCCTTAGATTTGGATCTTGATCTACCTTTCTTGCTCTTATCTTTCTGCCTCCCCCTGCTCTCAAAACTTAAAGCGTTCCCAGATGTCTCTTCTATGCTTTTCCTGCGAATTTCCTCATTCAAGATAACACTAACAACATCCTCTACTTTCAAAATATTTGATGCAGATGTAGTATCACTTACTTCCATTACTAAGCCATGCCAGCTTTCAGGCAAAGAACATAATATTAAAAGAGCCTTTATTTCATCATCAAACACTATATTGACTGAACTTAATTGATTCACAATTCCATTGAAATCATTCAGATGAGTAGAAACAGATCCACCTTCATTCATATGCAAATTAAATAACTGCTTCATAAGATATACCTTATTAGAAGCTGAGGGTTTTTCATACAAATTTGCTAACGTAGTCATCAACTCTACTGTAGACTTTGCCTGTGATAAATTAGATATCACAGTGGATGCTAGACTCAGTCTTATAGACCCCAGAGCCTTTCTGTCAAGAACTTCCCATTCTTCATCCTCCATGTCTTTGGGCTTCTTTGCAACCCCACCTAACGGTAAGTAGAGATCTTTCTGATATAGATAATCCTCTATCTGCATTCTCCAATGTTGGTAATTTTTGCCATTAAACTTTTCCATTCTCAGTTTACTTTCTTCTGCCATTGCTTCTCCCACTCAAACAAAAATCCCTGTAGAAACCCCTGTGAGAACCTGTAATCAATACACACTACACAGATCTGAACCACCTATTAGTGAACCTGAGCTCTGATACCACTTGTTGGGGATCAACCAACAATGTTTACACTTGTGAAAGCAATAAACGCGGAATTAAATCAGATAGATAAGTAACTAGAATGATAAACAACAAGAACAAGAGATACAAGAAACCACCCTGAAAACTTGTATTAACAAACTCTTTACAAAAGGAATAAAATTGAAGAAACTTCTTTCTTCCACACCTCTCCTAGATGTATAGATCTCTCACTAGATCTCTATTCCTCAAGAGCTCTCTCTCTCAAGAACAATCAACTCCAATAAGCTTGGATTGATTCAATTCTGTACAGTTCTTCAACATACCAATTCTACAATAATTCACACAAAGCTAAGAAGATCTAATTCTACATATAGAATTAGGAAACTTGAGCATGCACTTACAACAAGTAGTTAAGCCTCTTGAACAAGGGATCTAAAAATAATATTACTAATAATAGAGACGCGAGCTTAAGATTACAACTTAAACTCATCATGCAAACACTCGCTTCTGTCCTCGAAAATAGCTTCCTGGATGCACAGGTAACCGACGTCGGTTCCTGCTACTTGCATGTGACCACCGTCAGCCGACCCACTACCGACGCTGGCACCTCTGCAACTGCACCTGGCCGACGTCGGTCGCTCCTGACCGATGCCGGTGTCTGTGTAGACCCAAAACTGTTATAGTGTGTTCCTTGGTGAAGTTTTTAGCTCCACACCCTAACATTTAAGGCTTGATTTTTATCATGTGATTTATAATATTTAAAATAAATTTATTAAGCTTTGTAATGCTTTCAAATGATAGAATCATGATCAAAATTAAGACCAAGAAGAAAATCCATATCTAAATTATGAAGTTGTCTACAGGTCTCATGAGAATGACGCCAACTAGCATGAAACCAATAAAACTTGTTAAGATTATACCAATATTTCATAGGATGGGTAGGGTCAAGATCTCATGGAAGAGGCCTAGGTAGATTATTAACCAATTCATCTAATGATAGAGGTTCAAGAACATTAATGTTATTTAGTGAAGATAAGTGAGGATTCGTATATTGTTGAGAAGGGGGAGCTAGTTTTGGTGAAGGTGTAAAAATGACATCTTGAAAATTGTGAATGGTGTCATAAGAATCTGTATCACCATTATTGGTAACATTGTGATTTTTTTCTTAAGAGATGAGGACCCACATAAGGTTGGGGTGGCTTGAATTGATGCATAACGAAATCTTGTCATTTAGCTTGTTTAATATCCTCCTCCAAGATATGTGGAGAGAGAGTGCGGACCCAATATTGAAGTTTAGGAAAAAAAGGGCATTAGTAAAGAGATGGAAAATATTATCATTAGGCATGTTATGTTCACATTTATTTGACAAAGTTTTCCATCTTTTAACAAAGGCTTGAGCAGTTTCATTTTAAAGTTATTTGCAGTTTATGAAGTGGGCCAAAGTGTTCTTAGGAAGATCACTAGTTTGGAATTCTTAAACTAAAGCATTAACTAAATCCTCCAAACTAGAAATGGAATGAGTTCTAAGTTGGTTGTACCAATCCAAGTCATCACTTGTGAGTGTTTTAGTTAAGATTTTGGTAACGGTGAAGGTGTTCAATTTGGCCCAATCCTTATAAATATTTTCAAATGTTTTAAGATGAAGGGTGGGATAGGTTGATCCATTATAATAAATTGTAGGTGTGATACCTCCAATATCAATATTAGCAATTTCAGTAGTGAGAGGCTCATTTTGGAGATGCTTAATGGTTTTGTTTACCAAAAGAGGTTGAGGAATGAAATTGCCTTGATAATCTTGAAGAGGAGGAGGGGGAACATTCTGGCTATGCATACCCCAAGTTGTTGGTTGAGGATGAGATTGAAGATGAATAAGATGGTTTTGTATTCTCATCATTTGATTTGTGTTATGAGATTTAAAGGTATTCATTTTATTGAGTGTTTTTAACAATAGTTAGTGTGTTTTGTTAGCATTATTAGAAGAATTAGAGTTGATATTAGTGGCTTGGGTACCACTATTGGTGTTGGTAGGAGCTTGAGAGGAATTTTGAGAATGTGAGGCACTAGTGGAAAAATTTGCTTGTGTTGAAAAAGATGGACTAGTAAATGGTTGAGAAGAAGAAGTACTAGTAGCATGATTACCTTGGGTAGAAAATGATGCATTAGTGGAAGGATTAAGGATAGTGTATCTTATGAGAGGCCTACTAGATGTAGAACCTGACATGTTAGTGGATATACTAGGCATAGAGGTGAAAGAAGTTAGAGAAGAAGAGGTCATGGTATGAGAAGGGATCATAATCGAAGGAAGAGGTTGAGAATCAAAGAATGTGGCACCCCCAAATCTAGTTGAGCATATAGGAGTAGGTGAATGAGGCTCTTCATCTTGACCACTAATCATAAGATTGTAAATGGTAGAAGGATCCTTTCCTTGATGTTGAGGAAATTCAAAGATAAAGAAGAGAATTTTGGGGTTATACTTTAATTTGGGTTGGTCTTCCAATGAGAATAAAAGATTACACTGTGAAGAGGTATTAGGAGGGGTCCCATAGTTAATTGTGTGAGTGTCAATATGAACATTACTAGCATCCAAGAGAGGAGCTTGAGAGACCCTATGAGGGTTGATAAAATTCATAATGTCTATTGACTGCAACTTAGTGTTATCATCAAGCAGAAAGTCCATGATGAATGGAAGGAAAGAGAGATGATAAAACAAGAAAATATGAAATGAAAAAAAATTTACAAGGTCGATTGGGTTGACCTAACACAAAAAATAAGGTTTGTAAACTATATAGGGTCAATTGGGTCAATCTAATACAATGAATTAGAACTAAAAAAATAATAAGTAGGGTTTGAAAACTATATAGGGTCAACTGGGTTGATCTAATATAGTGAATAGAGGATGGAAAAAGTTACAAGGTCAACTATGTCGACCCAGTATAATAGATAGGGAAATTAAGAAACTTATGACATATTTGTGGACTAAAATAAGATAACTTTTGCAAGCAATTTGAAAAAAAATGATAAAAAGGAAACAAACAATCAATTGGATTAACACTGGCCAATCCAATTGAAGCACACATCATAAAACCTTGCACCAATGATGGCTAATGCAAATTTTTTAAATACAAAATATAATTGAGCAAAAAACAAGTAATCAACTAGGAAAGTAAAGAGCTAATTAATTGGTTAACTTGAATATTTATTAGATTATTAAGATATGATTTTAAATGTGATGGGAAGTTGGTTGTAAGCAAGGAACTATAATAGCAATCTAAGGATGGTTTCATGTAGTTTGAGCTAAAAAAGACTGTAGTGGTAATGATACAACATTAGTATTGGGGCTTACCCCCTCACTTTACACATTATATTGATAAGGGTACCGGGTGCTTAGCCAAAATACACCATTAACCATGTTTTATACTTGACCAGAGTATCAAGTCAACTTACCCCTTGGTGATAAAATCCAAGTAGGTTGGCCTTGTGTAGACAAATGTTAAAATACTTGTTTGGATTTTATGATTTGGCCATGTGTGCATAAAATAG
The DNA here is from genome assembly GCA_037957365.1 of Torreya grandis. NCBI lineage: Eukaryota > Viridiplantae > Streptophyta > Pinopsida > Cupressales > Taxaceae > Torreya > Torreya grandis. Next base: position 1,373,041 of record JARHVA010001208.1, read on the forward strand.
AAAATAATGAAACTAAATTATCAATTTAAAACCACCTAATTAAGCTATGTGATCTATTCTAATTATGCAAGAAACAAGGAAAGAAAGTGTGAACTAATTACTAGCATATAAGGTTAATTCCAACTTTGAAACAAGGTAAAATATCGATATAGGCAATAGTGTATTCACAAAATATAGAATAAGGTCAACAAGGTTGAAATTTTACTATGAAATTTGGGTCTAAAAATGAATAGGGTCGGTAGAGTTGATCTAGTTATTTAGACAACACATAGAACATAGAACTGGGTTGGCAGGGTTGATCCAGTTGACTGTGCAAAGGTAGTTTTATAGACTGAAAACTATAAAAGGAAAGACTATAAATAAAGAGATAAAGAGATAGAAAGGAACCTTGATGGATCAAAGATGTAGAGAATGAATATTCCTATTCAAAAACCTTGATATATGCTTGAAAATTATGCTAACTAGGTCGATTGGGCCAATCAAACTTGACAGAAACATGTTGCTAAGTGCCTAAAATGTATAGGGTCGACTGGGTTGACCTAGTATGTTGAATCTAATGTCTAAAAAAGTATAGGGTTGACTAGGTTGACCTAGTAATTTAGATTGGATGTCTGGAAATCTAAAAACCTATACTAGGTCGATTGGATCGATCCAATAGCCTGTACCTAAAATATTGTGCATAGAAGTTAGATACTAGATCAATAGAGTCAATCTAGTATGGAAAATATATGATAAAAATAATTATGAAAAAGAATTAAATAATGAAATAATGTAAACAAATTATGCAAGGGTTAATTCACGTCAGGTTCACTAGAATGTATTATGAAGGTGAAGCTAAAGTGAATAAAATACTTAGAAGAAAGTGGGAATGTGAATACAATCCAACTAGTGATGGGATAGGATTCATGTTGGGTTTATCAGAATGTATGTAATTAGAAATTTATCATGTCTATAAATCAATCCTAACTTAGAGAAGATAGAGCATACCTACAGTTTTGATTGAGAATACATTTGTTAAGTGAGGGCATGACCAATAAGGGGATCCACTAGACCTCATTAGGGGATCACTTGTCATAATACATCATGCTAGGAAGGGTTCCAAAGCCTATAGTCTAACACAATCACACAACAACCCTAAAAGATTCCTAGGTTTAATGTTCACTCTATATCTAATAAACAAGAAAGTAAATCTAATTTAGTGCACACCAAAGCTTGTGGCATAAAGTGGGGGTTAGAAATTCAAAAAACTAAATTAAACATGCATAAAAGACATATACTCATGTCAATGTATATGAAATCCTAATACATAGAATAAAGAAGCACAACTACATTATCTATCTACTCTTATAAAGGAAAAATAAAGTTATGAATACTTACCTTGAAGATGAACCCACCGAGCCTCAATCTCTCCCTTGGCCAAGGTATTTTGCAATAATTTGTTTTGGTATGTAAGTATAACAAAGACAAATCAACTCTAGGCTACACAACCTATCTATGCATCCAAAACACTTCTCCACAAGATAAGATCCGTATCTCCAAAAAAAGTATGGAACCCTAAGCTTTATTCTTCAAGTAGAATGGTCAATAAGTAGATGTTTATTCACACTTATTCTTCTTCACTTCTCTTCTTAAAAATGGTTGGAAATGAACTTGTATATATAGATGAATCTTACCCTAAATCCTTCTGAATATGTCGACTATACAGGGTTGACCCAATCAACCCTGTATGTTTTCAAGAGATAATTCACTAGGTCTTGAGCTAGGTCAGTCGAAGTGCTAGTGAAACTCCTAATGAAAAATACCCCTAAATAGTACAAGGTCAATCCAGTCAACCCTATGCAGTCAACTGGTTGAAAGGGGGTCAAGGCAAGAGCAAGGAGAATAAAACATGGCAAATGACTGGAATGGGTAAGGCTGAGAAGAATAAGCTTAGTGTAAATAGTTTTTGTAGATGAGTGTGTAGATGACAACAATCTTATGAAGCACTAATGGTCTGCCCACCCCTTTCCCGGTACACCCCTTAAGGCATGCCCATAGAGAGATTGAGACTCAAAGAGTTCATGCAAGATACAAAGTGTCAGTAATTGGTAAAAGTTTGAAAATATTATGTGTATACACACCCTACCAAAATTGGATCTTTGCCTAAAGGATTAAAAAAACTAAAATCAAAGAAAGTTTTAAGGAACACCTCCCAATAATCACTTAAAAAAATAAAACACAAAATTTTTTTATGTAAAGCTTCAAATGATTCATTATGCATATTTTTTAATATTGGATTCCTTTCGAGGTACTCTATCAATAATAATTACATTAATACTGATCTTATGTCACATTTTAATTTTGTATTAAATTTATTTATTTATGTTGTAATAAGTAGTATTTTGTGTTAAATAGATTTTATTTAGACTAGACTATAACTATTGTAGATTTTATTATATAATTATTTTTTAATTTCTTTGTAAAATTATGAAATTAATAATAATTATTTAAATTTTTTATTTTTTTATTATAAAATTTAAATTGAATGATATCAAATCATTTTATACTATTTACGGTTAAAGTGACATAGATTATATATATTTATATACTTTTTATCATTATCATATCAATAATAATTATATTAATATTGACTTTATGTCACATCTTAATTTCATAGTTAATTTATTTATTTATGTTGTAATAAGTGGTATTTTATGCTAAATAAATTTTATTTAGACTAGATTCTAACTACTATGAATTTTTTATATAATTATTTTTTAATTTCTCTATAAAATTATGAAACTAGTAACAATTAATTATAATTTATTATTTATTATTATAAAATTTAAATTGATTATCTATCAAATAGTTTTATATTACTTGCACTTAATATGACATAGATTTTATATATTTTTTATTACTATCATATTATTTTAATATATATTTTACGTTTGATAGACATATATAAATATATATACACACATAACCTTTATATGTCAAGACCAGTGATATACCTCAAAAGATCAACTTATATACTAAATATTGATCATGCATTGGGTTGTGTCAAATATTTGAGGAAGCATTTTGAGAAGATATATTTGAATAACATATTGATAAAGTGCATACACATTGATGTTATCTAAATTATTTTTTAGTAGGAAGATATTACCTTGATGGTAATCATTTTCTACATGCTTCAAAATGGGCTATAAATTAATGTTTGGAGTCATATTTTACTTACATTTAAAATGGCTTGTAATTTTGTGAATGATGTTGCTTTAATAAAATTATGGGAGAAATTTTAAATGGTGAACATAATGATTAGTTCAGGTAGATGACTTCTAATGAATTCTATAAGCAATTTCTTTGGTCTATGATACAAAATTATGGCATTGAGAAATTATCAAACTTTATAATAGCTTATTTTGTATAATGTAACATTGTATTTTGAATAAGTTTTATGTGGTAAGAAATGGATCATAAAGACTTGTGGTTATATTATATATTTTTGAGGAAAATAATTAAAGGCTTTAAAATTTATTTTATGTTCAAAAATATTATGATTTTTCAATTGATTATTTGAAACAAGAAGATAAATTTTTATATAAAAATTAAATAGACTTCAAATTTAAGATCGATCATTAATTGTTATTATCTCAAAAACATTATTATCATTATAAGTCATCCATAAACATAATCACTAAGGAAATTCACTTAACATAAATAATTTCTAGCACACTAACACATAAATATTTTCTAGCATACATAAGTAAAAACATTGTTATTGAGAAAACTTGTTATGCTAGGGTTTCTTGTCAGTGTTCTCTTGCTTTGTTTTCCTACTTTCTATTGTTGCCATACCATTTCTACAGGGCTTTCAAGATTAAACACTCATCTATTTCACATTTATCTCCACCATTTGGATAGATAAATTTGATTTTAAAAGGTCCTCAATCATTTTATCATACCTATTGTTGTAGACAGTGAGAAAGATGGCATTGAAGAGAGCCATGAAGTTCATCCCAAAGTGATATGATGAGATATAGCTTTTGAGAATCCCCCTTAGCCAAATTTTTTTTTACAACTTGATGCTATTAATAATGTTTGTAAATGGTGTGAAAATATTTTCTCGATAACTTATTATGTCAGTCATATCCCTTCTAAGAATCCCTTAAATGCCTAGATTCATCATCACTAGGAACCCTTGGGTTTCAAAATTATTGATGTTTAAAATATCACTAAGGGGTTTTTTTTTTCTCTTCAAGTATGCCTCTCAAGTTCAAGCCTGCATTTCTAGGTCGAGTTGTTGGTTCTTGAGAAATACTCTTATGTTTATGTCACCTTAGACCCATAATTTCAAAATTTTAAATTAGGCCTCCCTTAGGGTTCCTTTTTGGATCAAACTTCCTATCCTTTTGCTTCCTCTATGGATTTTCTTGATGAAATTTTCAAACCCATAGGATGAGTTATTTTCCATGAGTAGAGAAATTTTTACTTTACATGCCTTAATAAGCATGTTTGTGTTGAGGTAAATTTGATTAAGGAATTGATAGAGTACATTGACATTGAAGAAGGGATAGAATGCTAGCACAAAAACTAACCTACTTTAATCTCCTAAAAACTTGATTTTGATGTAATCATCTGACCATAAGATCTATGATTATCCTTTTATGGGTTAGTTGAATCCCTCTATTGAACATACACCATCTAAAAATAAAAATGTGGAGGAGAATAAAGATGGTTGGACAGTGGTGGCTAACAAAAAATCTACCATTGGAAACAAGGGTTATAAGCTAACCCACATCCCCCCTATTTTAAAATCCTCCTCCAAGGAGTGAAGGGATCTTGTTCCCCCTCCCTTTTATTCTTCCCTAATCTCATATCTCTCCAATAGCCTCTCAGAGCCAAATTTCTCAGGTTATTCAACTTCAAGTAATTTATTCCCATGCTAAGACACCCTTTGTAAATAGTCCTACCCCTAATTAGTCATGGAGTCCACCTCATGGTGGCACTCACTCTCCTTGGGAGAATAATGGGGATAAATTCCACTGTATTTTTATTGGGTATTTTATGCTAAACCAACAATCTATGTTGGGGATTCAATTTTTGGCACTTGAAACTAGAGAAGACATATAGGATGGTCAAGGAGAACTACTCATGGAAGACCCCCAATGAATTTAATATCATGGAATCTATGAGATCTCACAGATCCTATTGAAAATTCTCTGTGTTACTTGTTAGTAATTTGGGATTTTTAATTTTATTTGTCTACACATTAATATTTTAGGTTGTCTTCTACAAATAACTCTAAAATATATTTATTCTATCAAACCTCACTTTTCCACTTCACATGAAGATGGACATGGTGGCCCCAGTATTCTGATTTCTAAGAAAATTTCCCCCTTGGTTATTGCCTTGGGTGAAGATTTGTCACATCAATTTATTTGGGTTTTGATTGACATTAATGGTCATTCCTTAGGGATTCTCAACATTTACACCCTAAATGATGATCTTGACAGAAAAAACAATATAACAATGGCTTGTTGATAATTTACCTTTTTCCACCTGGTTGATTTGTGGAAATTTTAATATGATTGAGTGTCTCAATGACAAAATTGTTTCCCTCTCGATGCAATGGTGTGTGTGAGAATTCAATCATGGTTTAATTTCAAAAACCACTAGGGTTTGGTGAACCCCACTTCTCTAGTAGTGCACATTTAATAATCCATCTTGATTTAATTTGTCCAACTATCATATAGGGGATGATAAGGTACTTAAGTAGTTAGATTATTTAAACTTTTTCAAACAACACATGTTCTCATTTACTTTTTCTAATGTGAAAATTTTCACTTTCCATCCAAAAATTATCCTTTTTGACAATAGTCCTATCATGTATAGATTGGAATGGTGTAGTGGTCATTTCAAGGTGCCACATAAAAAAATAAAATAACACATCCCTCCTCAGCTATGATGGAACCACTCATTTCACTACCAAAGTTTGGAATCGTGTACCACATCCACCTTATGCTGCCATCTAGATCAAGTGGTGGAATGAGACAATCACTCACACCGTTGCCTTCCTCCACCACTATGGTAAACAAATTACACAAGTCTAGAAGTAGGCCACTTATGTTGTGTTCAAATAATACCAAATAATCTATTATTTTCTTGAGCATAATCATTTTGATATGTAGTTACAATACATGATAGCTTCTCTCAAGCACAAGATTAAAGTTGCATACAACCACATGGCTAGAAGGGCTCAAATTTGGGCTTGCCTACATTGGATCAAAATCATGGATTAGGCCTCAAAATATTTTTTCAAAACCTTCTAAGCTAAACAAGCTTGAAAATAAATCAAATCCATCAAGCTTGCTCATCAACATTTCATTGATCTACCTCAAATCTCCTCAGATTTTGTTAACCACTAAAAGCTAGCGTTCCTAGCCTAAGGGGAGATGAATAAATGTACACATGCATTCCAATAATGTGTGTATGTGATCCATCAAAAACTTAGTCTTGCAAACTAAAAACTCTATGATACCATTCTAACTCTTGAGGAAGTCTTTCATGCAATATAATATGTGGCCAATGATAAATCCCCTAGTATCGATGGCTTCCCCTGTGAATTTTATAAAGCTACTTGGAATTTTGTAGGGCCCAACCTATTGAAATTTTATAAGTAATCCATATAAAATAAATATTTAGGATCTCTTATTAAAAAATAAAATATCAAGTTTATTCCCAAGGCTAGTGACCTAGACCTCATTACTATTTGGCACCCAATCACCCTACTTAATGTGTCTTATTAAATCCTTACTAAATCCCTTATGAACCATCTTCATTTCATCTTGTCTCCTATCATTACCTCATATCAAACTTGAATCATTAAAAATAACTACATTTTTATAATCTCATTTCTATTTGGAAATGAATAGAATGGGTGTGAGCTTCTCTTTAGCAAATAATATTCCTTTAAATTGATTGTGAGAAGGCCTATGATAGGATTGAGTGGCCATTTATTCTTGCTATGCTTCAAGGTTTAGGTTTTGGACAATTTTTTACATCAAGAATTCAAGCTTTATTTTTTGACACTTTAGCTTACCTCACTATCAATGGGCTCAAATATGATATCTTTGGCCTATTTTGTTCTATAAGACAAGGTTTTTATTTGGCACCAACTTTATATATTTTGTCTGCATAGGTGTTTGGATATCTTCTTGCTCATACATTGAATCAAGGGCATATCATGGGCATTATACTTCCTAATTGATCCTCTCAAATCATTAATGGTCACTTTTTAAATGATAATTTTCTCATTCTCTATGAACAATAGGCATCTTTCAAAGAGGTATTACATTGATTCAATATTTTTTTTTAGATCCTTGGGTTCTAGTTTTCAATGGGCCAAAACCTAATATTACAAATAGAGCATGATGATTATGTGAGAAAGGATTAAATAGTATAACTTGAAGTGGATCAAAAAAGGGGATAAATTCAAACTCCTTGGTGTCCCGATTGCTTTTAATAGCTCCCCTTCTGAACTTTGGCAATATGTCATTGATCAATTCAAGAAATTTTTTGGGTGTTTGATTTCCAAATCCCTTTCTTTAGCCCACATTTTTCAAGTATGTTCTAATATTTTGGTTTCCACTCATGTCTATTATTTTTATTGTTGGGCCTCTTATGATACATTGTAAAAGGTTTGTAGGGATTTTATTTGGGACAATGCTAAACAAACTTGAGGGTATCATAGAGTTTCTTGGGATATTTGTTATCTTCCTCATGATAGAGGTGGTATGGGCATTATTTACATTTATAGAAAAAGTGTTTCTCTATGTGTTAAATGGGTGGTCTGGGTAATTGAATAAAATAAAGACTAAAAAATTATTCTATGACATTGCATTTCCTCTAATTCATCTTAAGGTAAAGCTAGTTGGAAAAACATGGGGTTTCACTCTTTGATAGTAACCACTACTCCCATCAATATTGAGTGATATTTTGTGACCAAAAGCATTTGGAAGGATTTCAAAAATGTTAAAACTATTTAAAATGGGTGGATGATAGTTTTCATAGTGGCATTTCCTTCAATGACCACAATATCTGGTGGTCTCCTATTATGACCAATTCTAGTCTTGTGTTAGCTGAATTTCCAAGTATGAAATCTTTCAAGATTTTCAAAAAGGGTATTAATAGTGTTAAATATTTTAGTTATTCTCATGATTTGGATCTTTGGCCAATGTTAAAAGATAAATATAAGTTAATCAATTCCAAACTTACTTTTCATTATGTGCATTCAATAGATGGTGCCCAATGTCATGTTGCATAAGATGGGGTTGCAATCTCCATGTGTTTGGTATAAATATTGGAGATGGAATTATGATACTCATTTTAAAAACTATTCTCCATATATTCTCTATAAAATCATCAACCTCTTCTCTTTAGCTTTGGACTAGTTGAATAGGCATTGGAATCTGAATTAATTGCTTAGGATATGGATTGCCAGACTGAAGAGAATTTGGAATGCTAAGTTCAAGCCCAAACTCAATTAGTTTATTTAGTGTCTAGTTTATCATGTCCTTCCCCTGGAGGAGCACCTTCTACATATTGGATTTGTTCAACCCAAGTGTCTTCCTTATTCCAAGCTAGAGTCCTTCATATAATTTTTTTGGGGTTACCCTGAAACTTAATCTATTTGGCATTGGATTCATATCCTTTTTCAGCCCTTCCACATATAATCATTCTCTTGGTGTATGTTATTTTTTGGGATAATGCTAAATATATTGCATATATAACTTTTATATGGAATTTCTTCAGAGTTAAAATTTGATTTCAACTATGGAAAGCTAGGGATTTAACTTTGTTTAACAATAAAGAAACATCTTGTCACTTTTTTCATAATTAAAAGGTGAATATTATCTCTTAAAATTTTATGAAGATTCATGCTCAAGTATAGAAGGTGGATTTTTAATTTTAGCACCTACATGATATTCTCAACTATAGGGGGGAGTGATCCTTATATTATGAGTCACACCCTTAGACCGTCCACTACACATATTTTCTTCCCCAGTGCCTTGACATCAGTAAATCCACTCTCATATTCAAAACTACTTCTCCACTCCTCATCATTAAGACATGGAGTTTTTCATTACCTCATGGGATCATTGATACTAGGTCATCCTGATAGAGTTCACCTATCTAGGGAAGTGGTTTGATTGGTAGTGTTATTCAACCACCTCCTGATTAGGGCATTATTATTTCTTTGGCTCTCCCAAACCCTAATCAAGATGGTTGGGTGGCACTTGATCCTCCTTCATTTGATCCTTCTACTTGGAGTGTCAATCCTACTAAAGATGACCCACCATCTCCTCCCGCTAGTGTTTCAGCACATGCCTAATATATTGTAATATGTTATGATGTTATTCTAATTTTCTTGGGTTGTTTTTGTTTTTGTTATTTTTCTTTACTAGTATTATTTTAATTTTGATTTGATATATTTCCTCTCATGTGCAATATTGAATATTGTAGTCATACAAAATGTCCAAATTGGTAGTTTGAGTGTGGCTTGTGACACCCTATCCATATGTCCTTCTTACATGCTCTTGTGACCCTTATAGACACCTTTTGATCATTTACAATCATCCAAAACATTTTGGACCCTGATTCTAGCTTAGCCAAACCATATTTCTCAGGCCAATCGTATCCCCCAAGTCCTAAGCCTGTAGGACAGGAGTGCCATACTTGGACTATAGCATTGGACCTTAGGGTGTCCTATTTTTTATGCTTCTATCCATTTGAATTTTGAGCCCAAATGGTTATTTTCATCTGATTCCAATCCTTCATTATGTTGGCCTGGTGTAAATACATTTAACCCATGACCAATGGTTCCCTATAAATTCTTATCCAAAGCTCATTTACAAAGAGAGGTGACAAATCTTATAAAAGTAAGCAAGAATATAAACAAAGCACTAAGGAAAATTTTCTTATTCTCTATATACAATCACCCAACACAGCTGCAAACATACTCAAATCATCATACCAATCCCTAGCCACCTCAAACAATCTTAATTTGTCATTTTTACATCCATATCACACTATTTCACAAAGCACATTAAGTGGGAGAACTACATATGGATTGATCCCTCTTCGAAGTATTGGTATGTAGACAACATGACCACATAAGGGGTGTAGATTACATGTTCAGTGCATATTACACACTAACCCCCTCCATTTCTGTAAGTGATTCAATTTTTTTTTAATCAAGCATGATGGAGGGTTAAGGTTTATATATCAAATCATCTCTATAGTGAGATTTGTTGACATTCAACACTCAAGATTTCACGGGTAGGATCATACTGACACAATGCAAAAACCTAGAAAGTTTTAGGTCTTTGTGACCAATTTGGACAATGGCAAAAGTAGACAATAACGTCAGACCCCAAAGTGTCTTATTTTTTATGGTCCTATCCTTTCACTAAATGAAAGCTAGATTCTAATTTGTGATATTGTCCCAATCTTTCACAGCCAATTTCAGACCCTATATCAGCCATCTCATCCTATTTCTAGATAAATTATATTTTCTTATTTATTGCTATTTTTATGAAGGTAAAAAAGATAGATAAATTATACGAATCAAGACTGTAATTATTGCAACATTATTTATTGATTTATTAATATAGACCTTTAACTAAAATAGGAATAAAACTCCATTATTTCCAGAAAAGTTAAATCATTTAGTGAACTTGACTTACTTCGTTTACGTAAAAAAAACCTACAAACCCTAAGAAAAATTTCTTGTTGATTTTTTTAGTATTTTTTTAATTTTTTATACATATTTAAATCAAAATTTCACATTTAATTTTTAAAATTTACCATAGTAATTTTTTAAATTATTTATTTCAAACCCTAGTTGAATTTATTAGATCCCTTTGTTTTTGAGGTATCACCTTACATGTTTATCAACTTCATATCCTTTTTATGCATATTCTAATTTGCTATTTTTTAAATCCTAGCTTATATTTGATTAATCTTCTCTTTCATTTTTCAAGTTGTTTTCCTTATGCCACCTAAGCTCCTTGCATCTCTTCAACAAAGTGCAAGACTTAGTGGCAACCCTCTTGAATTCACCCAGATTCCTTCAACTCGTCTATATACCATGGATAAACAACCAACTCAATTTCCTGCTATAAATTCTACACATCCAAATTACACTAATTTTTATGAGGATAATTTTGATAATGAGCAATATGAGAATAACAATGATGATACACACACTAATGTTCATGACCCACCACATCGCGCTCTTGATCCATTTCCACCTATTGTTGATAATGATGTTGTCATCAACAAAGATTTGATTCTATAAATTTTTAGAGAGAGACTTAGGGAATAACCCCAAGATCATGTTATTATCCTACAATCTATCATGGAAATTAAAAAGGCTAAGCAAGTTCGATCTTCCATTCCTTTAGAACAACCAATTGCAAATGATACTATGGGAGCAACTATGTATCAACAACCCCCTATAGCAACCCAACCTTTTTATGAGACACCACTAGTTACGGCTAGTGAATCCTTGTCTCCCAATGTGGATTCCCTTATGAAAGAGATAAAATATATTCAATCCAAGGTGCTACATCTTGACCAAGGTGCCTCTAGACCAACATAGGCTTTGAACTCTTTTGATCTACTTCATACACCATTGGCATGACATATTGATTCTACACCCTTGCCACCAGGTTTTATTCAACCCAAGCTCACTCTATATGATGGCAATGGTGATCTAGAGATATGCTTGAGAGATTTTTACACAACATGTTTGGACTATGTGCCAAATGACTGGGTATTAACTAGTTATTTCCATGGAGTTTAAAGGATTATGCACTACAATGGTTCTATAGTCTATTGAATCAATTGATCAATGTATTCAATCCTTTAGTTGACATGTTTCTAGCACATTTTAGCATTAACATAGGTGACAAAGTTTTTTATGCCCAAGTTAGATAACAGAAACATAGGTCAAATGAGCATATCATAGATTATGTTTTTTGATATAAGACTATCTTGGCTAAAATGACTATCCCCATGGTCGATCAAGAATTACAAAATCTCTTCAAATAGAGTCTTCTACCAGCTTTACATGAGTCAATAATATTCAAAAAGTTATCTTCCTTCACTGAGTTATGTCATACACTAAAGGAAAAGGAAGTTAAATTATTTTTAATAGGCAAAATCAAGTACACAAGCATATCAAAAACAACAAACAAGAGTAATAGTAAAGTCCTATACAAAGTAAAAGATAATGATAGAAAAAGTCAAAATCAACCTATAGTTAATGCAGCTTTAGAGCCCCCTCAATGAGTGGTTTTATCAACATCTCCTCAATGAGCCTTTACCAATTTACCAGTATCTCTAGCTAGAGTCTTACAATAACTATTAGAATGCAATATCATATATGTCCCTAATATTTAAATAGTTGAACAACAAATCTTCTTTCATGTGGATATGATCAGAATGCATTTTGTGATTTTTATAGGGCACCAAGCCATACAACGAACAGATGCATTAGTTTGTGACACAAGATACAAGACTTGATAGATAGAAACCTTATTGATCTTGGCGCTCTAGTTGAGCCTTCTCAAGCAAAGCAAACATAGGATAAGGCTTTAGAAAATTTCTCAAATCCTTTCCCATAACATTATAAATAAGAGACAAGGGACACATTAGGTGTTCACCATACATATCATACACACCCTCCACCAGCTACATACTAGGCACCTTTAGTTGAGTCACATCCTTTGAGCAACATGATTGGTGTGTATAATTCCAGAGTTCTAGCTAGACCTTCAATCTCCTTTTTAGAGTAATAGATGGTTGAGGATGATTCAAATTACTTTGCATTCTTTATTAGAGCCTACATTGATCATCATCACATTCATAGTGTTCTCATAGATCATGGATCCAGTGTGAACATGTGCACTATGACATTACTAAAGTATTTCAGATATTCAAAGTAGGATATTACCTCGATGAACATAGTTATCAATGGATTCTATGGGGACATATAGATTTCATTAGGTGAGATTATACTTCTTCTATAGGTTATACCTACACATGTGGCCACACCATTTAGTATTATTCCTAGTGCAAAAGTCTTTAATATGTTGATTCGTCGACCATGGATTTAGAAACTTCATGTAGTACCTTTTATAGTTTACAGATGCATGAAATTCAATCATGTCAATTAGGTTATTACAGTTGGTAGAGTTCTATATGAGTTGCCACTCCCTAATTCAGAGCCATCTACTACTCTATAGTCACTAGTTTCAACTTCTCCACTAGTTATAGTTCTTCCTCTAGTTAATTTTCAATCACACAGTCAAGGCTTCCCTCATTAGCGCAAAGAGTTCATACACTTACACAGAGGCCTCTCTTATAGTGACCACTACAGCAATGATAATTTTAGGATTCTAGATAGTTTTCAACTACAATATTCACACTCAGGGTGGTATCATTGAGTCTCATGCCTCTACACATAGAGCACACTTTCATAGAGCTTATTCTATTACCTGATGGGTCCCAAAGAGCCCTACAGTTGCATCCACTTTTTAGAGCTATAGAGGGACCTCACAATTAGTTTCCACTATAGAGATTTTAAAATATTTACAACATACACAACTTTCAAAGTCACAGTCTCAGCCCTTCCATCATGCTTCATGATCACACATGATCCCTCTCCTTGACACAAGACACCATGATAGAGGATATCTCATGAGACTCATCAGTTAGTATCATTTCTTCTCATTCTTTCTTGTACATAACTTCTTTTCAATTTTTTATACATGGTTTCCTTTTGATTGCTTGTACGTAACTTATTTCAAAAACACCAAAAACTACATAGCATGCCAAAATACAAAAACATTCAAATATGTCAAAATAAAAAAAATATATTCAAATAAAATAAATACACTAAAACATTTCAACCATATTCATCATCCATGCTTTACATTTCTACTACCATGATAGACTTACATTTTGTTGTTCGATGCTATTATTTGTTAATTTATCTACATTACCATGCTTCAATCGATATTCTTTGAGTGTGTGCAGTGACACCTAGATCCTTCATTTTTTCACTCTAACCATTGAAGGAGAATCTTAATTATACATTTAGAACATACGTCGACATATCTCCTTACTAGGGGCATCTTCTACATAACTGCACCATCTAGGTTATGTCATTCTTACACCACACACTCTAGTTATCATGTTGATGTACATTACTTACTAGCTTACATAGATTACTCTATCGACCCTCACTAGTATATAAAACTTGTGTATTTGTTAAGCATCTACCTAGTCTTGTACTATATGTTTTGTATACTTTCACTTCTTGATTTGATGAATTAGATGTGATAGTATTTTCAACATTTACATGACTTTCTTTCTTGCTTTAAGTAGCTAGATGTGATTGCATTTATCAGTTCCTATTTTGTACTCTTGTGTGTACCTTCAAATATTTGCCAATGTCCTTTGCTTATACTCTTCTATGTGCTTGTGGCCCTCATGCCAACCTTGCTTGTTTTTAATTGTATGTGTATGTGGTCATTTGAACATGCCTTGTATGTTTCCTTTCCCAGTTTGAATGATATGTGCCCATGTCCCTTATTTTCTTGGCCCGTTGGCCACTTTTATGTGTTTCTTGCTTCTTGTCTTGTGTGCTTGTTGTTTTTTTTCTTCTCAATTATTTACAATGCCATGATCTACATCATTCATTATCTTGCTTTTTTGGATGCCATGATGAACATCATGCTCCATCCCTCCTTGACAACTAAAAACTAACCAAAGTTCCAATTTTAATTCAGTATGCTACACATGCTATTACATTGTTACATATATCTAGGAATACCCCTATTGATCTAACACTCTCTAATACAAACTATGCTATATCTTGAGACATATTCTTGATTATCATTGCTATATCATGTATTTCATAGCATAGCACACTTTTAGGGATCTTTCTACTGAGGGAGGTTATTGTAGGGTATTCATTCCTACCCTCAAAAGAGGGGGTAATAAATAGAGATTTTATCATAAAAATTAGATCCCTCTACCAATCAAAATTTAGTTTTTAGAACACTCAAAATAGCAATCAAAACCTAAAATAGGTAGAACAAATAAAAAAAATAGTGATAAATATAGAAAAATGATTAGAAATAGTAAAAGACAAAAGCATCATACTTAAACTACATTGTCAGATAGCAAAGTGTCTTATTTTTGGTGCTCTTATCCAAATAACAAAAAATCTAGAATTTATAAATATATATAGAAAGGTAAGGTTAGTTACAATTTTGTCAATCACATTACAGTTTAGATTGAACAATTTTAGTACAATTTTATTCAAAGTATCTAGATATAGGGGGCACCATGCATGACATGATGGCTCTTGCTTCTAATTTTAGATTGGGCAGTTGGTACAACTTTTAGATTAGAATCTATGTTGAAGACACTAGTGATTGGGGGCAATATGTGCTGCACATTTTCCTTCTTTTCTTTCTAATTCATAGTATTATCCAAGTATTCTCAGTAGTTGTGTGCCTTATTCTATTTATAGGTGGTTGACATTATTTTGGAGTGGATTTCATATAAGCCTAGTTCTTAGTTTTAGATTGGTTTTCATACAAACCTATTATCCACCTTTCAGAGTGGCCAAGATTAGCCTAGTTTTTAGTATATATTTGGCTATCCATGCCACATTGTCGGATTTTAGAGCATTCATGAGCTTCATGAACCATCTCATACGACACATATTCATATCAGTATCAGTTCATAACTTCATACTTAGTGGGTAATAATGGAGCCAAAGGACTATCTAGCCTTTGTATTCTTGAGCCACCTACTCAGAGGGATTAGACACACATTTCAAACATTGATTAACATATGCATGATCACATAGCTTCACTTAGTGGGTGATGATGGAACTAAAGGGCTAGCCTTTGTATTTTTGAGCCACCTTCAAGGAATTAATCACTTATCTCCATTCACGATATTCCTCTTGATACAACACATACTTAACATCACTCGACATTACAAGTTTTGTATTGGTTCATGTACTCTGTGAGGTGTATTCATTTCTTTCTCTTCCTCTCTCTCTTACCCATCTTTTGTACATTCTTATTTTAGACATAACATGTCTAGTAATAACTGATCTACTCCTTATTTTCTATTATTGATTTACACTTCATGATATGCTCTCTTTATGCACACTCAACATCACACATCTTCATGGGCTCCACCCTTGTAGGTAAGTTTAGGTACGCTTTCTAATTTTCCTTTATCCTAATAATTCACTTTGCTACATCTCTATAATAAATAAGGGGAAATATAGTCATATAACATATCCAAATTGGTCATTTGAGTGTGGCTTGTGACACCCTATCCATAGGTCCTGCTTGTATGCTCTTGTGACCCTTCTAGACACCTTTTTGCTCAATGACAATCATCTAAAGCCTTTTAGACCCTAATTTTAGCTTTATCAGACAGTATTTTCTAGGTCAATCCTATCCCCCTAGGTCCCAAGCTTGTAAGATAGGAGTGCCATACTTAGACTATAGCACCAGACCCTAGGATGTCCTATTTTTGGCACTCCTATCCATTTGCCTTTCTTAGCCCAAACGGTCATTTTCATCTTATTCCTATCCTTCATTATGTCAACTTAGCATGAATACATTTAACCCATGACTAATGGTTCCCTATAAAAGCCTATCCAAAGCTCATTTACAAAGAGAGGTGACAAATCTTACAAAAGCAAGCAAGAATACAAATAAACCACTAATGCAAACTTCCCTATTCTCTATATACAGTCACCCAACACAACTTGAAGCATACTCAAATCATCATACCAATCCCTAGCGACCTCAAGCACTCTTGATTTGGTATTTTTGCATCTGCATCACACTATTGCACAAAGCACACTAAGTGAGAGAACTACATATGGATTGATCCCTCTTCAAAGTATTGGTATGTAGGCAATGAATGACTACATAAGGGGTATGGATTACATGTTTAGTGCATATTACACACTAACTCTCCTATTTCTCTAAATGATTCAAATCTTATTTTATCAAAGCATGATGGAGGGTTAGGGTTTGAAGATTAAATCATCTCTATAGCGAGCTTCATCGACATTCAACATTCAAAATTTTACAAATAGGGTCATATCGACACAACATAAAAACCCAAAAAGTTTTAGGTCTCTATGACTAGTTTGGACAACAACGATAGAAGTGGACAACAATACTAGACCTCAAAGTGTCCTATTTTTTGTGGTCCTATTTTTTCATCAAACGAAAGCTAGATTATGATTTGCAACATTGTTCTAGTCCTACACAGTCAGTTTTAGACCTTGTATCAACCATCTCAACCTATTTCTAGATAAATTATATATATATATTTTATTTATTGTTATTTTTAGAACGGTAAAAAAGACATATAAATTATACAAATCAAGATTATAATTATTGCAATATTTTTTACTGATTTATTAATCTAAACCTTTAGCTAAAATAAGAATAAAACTCTATTATTCTCAAAAAGTTAAATCAAATATCAATCCACTATCTTATTATTATAACCCCACACACACACATATATAATTATAATTATTTTGTGTTTCAATAGTAAAATATTGTAATCTAAAAAAAACTTAAAAACTCACAAATAAAATTCCATATAAATTAATAATCTAATTAAATCAAACTTATTTCAATTCAGTTTTTTTATATAGCTATTATCTTTTGTACAATTAAATATCAAATTTAACTTCTTGTTTGTTAAACTTTTTGGATGCACCTAAGTTCACTCGCCTACATTATTGTCATTAATATTCTTATTAATCGACACTAATTCCACTTATCTGGTTTATCCCCTTTTAGTCCTATTAATTTATCCTCCTTTCTTAGTCATCTATTTAATGTCCCCCCCAATATTTCTTCATCTACTAGCCTTAGTCATAACCCACTTCTTCAATTAATTTCTCTAAATCTTCATTATCCCATCTTAATCCCACTTATCTATTATTTGATAATTTTAAATTTTCATAACCCACCTACTAGCCTTTTCCTAGGCTCTCCTACATCCCTAACCCCAAATCACTCACCTAATCCCTATCTAATCCTAATTAATCCCTAAGATGATTCTAGAATTTTTCAATTCTAGAATTCTTCAATTTTAGAATTCTCTTTATTCTCACCCCTCCTCTCTAGAAGCCTCCAAATCTAGAGCCTTTCAAAGAATTTTAAATTCCTTAGATAATACTCAACCCTCAATCTCCCCAATCCAACTTCAAATCTCATCCATTGATCTATCCCTCCAAAATCTATTTAAACAACTTTCATCCTCCATTGGAGTTAACAACAAATCAATTGACGAATCCATGTCCAAATAACAATCTTGAAAATTCATAGAGTCTTCATGCCAAAATAATCCTTGCATCCTTTATCAACAATCTATCATCATAATGTCAAATTGTTGAGTCTAAGGTCATTTCCATCCCTCTCTTTGTTTTTGAATTTGTTTGATCATGGTATAGAGCATTTAGCTTTAGGATCATAGTGCTCGTTTTAAATTGTGCTCTTCCATTTGCATTAGGTTCTAATGGCTCTATCACTTTACTTAGTAGTTTGATTTTTGGGTTTGAATTTACATTGTCAAATCTATATAGAGCTCAAATTTCATCTACACTTTTATCTCATAGATTGAATTTGTATAATTAAACTTTCTTACTTACCAAAAAAAATTACCATTAACCTTTATAATTTCATCTTTTACATTATTATTTCTTTTCTACAATTATTTATTAAATTTAATTTAGTGTTTTTTTTAAATTTCTACCCCATACTTTGAGTTTCTATAATTAAATTTTTCTACTTAGAAAAAAAGTTCCCACTAACCTTTATAATTTCATCTTTTATAGAGTGATTTATAAGCTTCTCTTTTTGCATTAAAGTGATTTATCATAAGACCTCCTTAAAGCCCATATTTGTTGAATTTAAATGTAAATAATTTCTTTGGTTGATTTATGATTATTGTCCACAACCATTCTTATTAATTGACACTAATTCCACTTATCTAGTTTATCCCCTTTTAGTCCTATTAATTTATCCTACTTTCTTAGTCATCTATTTAATGTCCCCCCCAATATTTCTTCATCTACTAGCCTTAGTCATAAGACCTCCTTAAAGCCCAAAATTTGTTGAATTTAAATGTAAACAATTTCTTTGGTTGATTCATGATTCTCTGATGGTGGAAGATCTCTCTCGGATAAACCCCCTAATGTGCAGTGCCCTCTATGAAGACTCAATAGAGGGGGGTCGCCCTTCGAGCCCCACTTTCTAGCTACTCTTTGGTTCTATTTTCTTATTTTTTATTTCTTGGTTTGGTACTATTGTCTTTTGTCCTTTAGTCCCTCGGCCCTATTGTTGCCCTGTTAATTCCACTGTATTTTGCTTTGGTGGTTTTAGGTCTCTTTAAAACTTAGTTTTACCAAATCAAATCAAAAATAATAATTATTATTATTTTGGATTTTAATGTGTAATATAGTTAAGTGGGTTGAGACAAAATTTCACCCTATACATATATCTTGGAACATATATTACAATGTAATTTATTTGGACATAATTAAGGAATTAGTACTTGCATAATTTCCAATCATGGCTTTCTTAGCATCTTCATTGGGGAGTTTCTCCCGATTCAACTCTGGGTCGCCATGCAACTCATCTTCCACAGTGCAACCCATCTCGTGAAATGCAAACTCGCATAATGCAGCTTGATCTGGGTTGTGCAAGACTGGGACTTCTCGAGAGGTCACCCATCCCAGTACTACCCCAGCCCAAGCGCGCTTAACTGTGAATCTCTGATGGGATCCAGTGCACTAACGCTGGTATGATCACACCCAATATTTACTTTATCACGTTACTCTACTTGAAGTTACCTGGGATCGTACGTAAGGAATTTGAAGTTACAAAACAGTATTTTAATTATAATTCACTGTCTGAAGTTTCTTTTTTTTGGGTATGAAAACAACGAAACTTCTACATGGATAGCTTCTTTCAATAAACAGAACCCTTTAATTTGTTCACTTCACCCTGCTCAATATCAGTTTCCCATAAGTGAAATATGACATGTTTGCTGCTGCAAGGTGAATACATGCTACAATTTTATATATATATATATATATATATATATAGAGTAAGAGGCTGTGTAATAAAGATAGAATTATAAACAATAATAAATATGAAGGAGAAGCCGAGAGAGACAGGGGGAAAATGAAGAAATCCGCTAGTCCTTGCCAAATAAGCCATGGAAGGCACATAAGCACTGAAGCTATGAAGAAGTGGACTTTGACGAGGCAAGTGGAGGCTATTGTTTCTGTACCTGGTAGCAGTAGAAATTGTAAATACTCCAGGGAAATATTTGGGAAATTGTCTTTTATATTAAATCTAGTATCGTAGATGATTCAAAATTGATGGTACAATAATATATAGTATATAATTTGTTAAAGGATGTAAACATTCCTGATAAATTTTTATATTTTTCAGGGTATCTTCTCAGATATTTTGTAGATTAAACCCAGTGATTCTCTAAGTGGCCAAACTGAACCTCAGGTTCATTCCGATTGATCAAAAATCTCAGATTCTGATTAATCAAAAAAATCTCATAATACAGTAATTTTGATGTTTTAATCTCAGCATTGTATTTAAAGTACTTGTTCTTGCTGCATAGTAAATGTGTTTTAGGAATTACATGCTAGAATATTAATAAAACAAATGAAAACTCTTCCAAATTTCTAAGTGCTGTAGTGCAGCCAGAAGAAAGGCGTGAAGGTTTATAGAATCTACACTGTATGGCAAAAATACAACAAATTTATATATTGACAGATAAATTTCGATCTTAAAAGAAGATCAAATTGTAGATTTTCTATTACATGATGCCAATACCATTTTAGATTAAGATAAATAATTTTAGATGGATGAATCTTGTATAGGGCACAGAACCGCTTACTTAAATTATTGCATCGCAGGTTTATTGGCGAGAATTCAGAATAGGTCATCCTTAACATGGTAAAATGCTCACACAAATGAGGCATTTGAGAGAATTCAAATATGGGTCATCCTTAAAATAGGTCATCCCTAACATAGTAACATGCTCGTACCATTTGTGAGAATTAAAAAATGAGTCATCCCTCTAACATAGTAACATGCTAGCACCATCAAAGCACTGGTGAGAATTCTCCTAACATATAACATGATCGCACCAACAAAGTATTTGTGAGAATTCAAAAATGGGTCATCGCTAACCTGATAACATGCTCTCACCAACAAGGCATTGCTTCATGGACATTGAATTTTGATAACCATACAAATACTAATTATATATATTCTAGCTTGTACAAATATTAATTGTATATATTTTACTCTAACCTTCTCTATTACATGATTCCAATACCATTTTAGATTAAGAGAAATGATTTTAAATGGTCAAATTTTAAATAAACTTTTTATGAATTTTACACAGGGCACATAATTGCTTGCATAAATTATTGCATCCGTAAGTCCATTGACGAGAATTCAAAAATGGGACATCCTTAACATAGTAACATGCTCACAACAAGAACGCATTGGCAAGAATTTAAAAAATAGATTCAAAAATGGGTCATCCTTAACATGAGAACATGATCGCACCAACAAAGCATTTGCAAGGGGTCATCCCTAATATGGTACCATGAACTCACCAAGAAGGCATTGCTTCATAGACAATGAATTTTGATGACTGTATAAATACGCATTGTATATGTTGTAGTCTATATAGATATTAATTGTATATATTTTATTTTAAGCTTTTCCATTACATAATGCCAATATCATTTTAGATTAAGAGAAATGATTTTAGATGAATAAATTTTGATTATGAACCCTTTATGAATTCTGCATAGTGCACATAACAGCGTGTATAAATTATCACATCCCAAGTCTATTGATGAGAATTCAAAAATAAATCACCCTTAACATAGTAACATGCTCAGACCAACAAAAATATTAATAAAAATTCAAAAAAAAAAAATTAAAAACAAATCATCCTTAAAATAGTAACATACTCGTACTAACAAAACATTAATTAAAATTCTCCCTAACTAATATGGTAACATAAAAGACATTACTTCATGAACAATAAATTTCGATTACTATACAAATACTAATTATATATATTATACCCTAAACGCAACCAATAAGCACAAATGCTGGTCGTCGACTGTTGTCGATCAAAACTTTTTGCTATCGACTAGTTTCTACGTTACACCTGCGATACATATCTAACCACGTACACGTTTTGAAATGTATCAATGCTTGTTTTATTTATTGTTGACCAGCATTTGCGCGTGCTCTATATTGTATACCTGTACATATTTCCTATATAAGAATATCCTAGTTACAAAATGCATATTAAGTGAGACTTCCAAGTTTTCAAGAACAATTTTAAATAATCCCCATAAATCAACAATATCATAATTGTATCCGTACAGTCGTGCTACTTCGTTTCTGTTTATATAGTTGTGTTTGAGTTATAATTTGGATACGAAATACAAATGAATCCAATCAAACGCGGGAGAGGGCGGCCGAGAAAGATTCCTCCTCCAGATCAGGCAGGGCCTTCACATCAACAAACTGTCACTGCCGCTGCCATTCAAATAGATGATGGAACATTGCCAATATTCAATATACGCGGACATTCTGACGACGAGGAGAAAAACGAAGACCTAGATTTAAACGAAATACAAATGAATCCAATTAATCCAATTAAACGTGGAAGAGGGCGGCCGAGAAAGATTCCTCTTCCAGATCAGGCAGGGCCTTCAAATCAACTAACTGCCACTTCCACTGCCATGGAAATAGATGATGGAACATTGTCAATATTTAATATACGTGGACATTCTGACGATGAGGAGGGAAAAAACGAAGATCTAAATTTAAACGAAATACAAATGAATCCAATCAAACGTAGTAGAGGGCGGCCGAGAAAAATTCCTCTTCCAGATCAGGCAGGTCCTTCAAATCAACAAACTGCCATTGCCACTGCGATCGAAATAGATGATAGAACATTGCCAATATTCAATATACACGGACATTCTGACAATGAGGAAGAAAAAAATGAAGACCTAAATTTAAACGAAATACAAATGAATCCAATCAAACGTGGGAGAGGACGGCCCAGAAAGATTCCTCTTCCAGATCAAGCAGGGCCTTCAAATCAACAAACTGCTATTGCCACTGCGATCAAAATAGAGGATAGAACATTGCCAATATTCAATATAAGCGGACATTCTGATTTAAACGAAATACAAATGAATCCAATCAAACGCATGAGAGGGCGGCCGAGGAAGATTTCTCTTCCAGATCAAGCAGGGCCTTCAAATCAACAAACTGCCGCTGCGATTGAAATAGACGATGGAGTTGACAAATCTCTGACATTGCCAATATTCAATATATGCGGACATTCTGACGACGAGGAGGTGGAAAATGAAGACCTGGATTTGAACGAAACATCTGGGCTTGTTCCGTGTCCGCCAGGCGAGCTGAGAGTGATGGCGGGCACCGTGCAAGTTTTGAGCGGCGCCATCAGGAAAAACCGTTTAAATCCGCAACTGAGGAGCCTCGTGGAATTCTGCAAAGAGCACGAATTGGGAAACGAGAAAATAAATGGCGAACGGACAAGCACCGGTGCAGTGGATCTGGTCGTACTGAACGTACCTTCTGGTACGGCTGTGTACGGCGTAGGTGGGAATACGATCCCCTCATGGAACCATCTTTCCCCCTCCCTCATCGAAGACGCAATGCTCGTTGCTTCCACCATCTTAGCAGACAGCGGATGGTTCGTCTGCATTCACAGTACAGACCAGTGGAAGCAGGTAGAGGATGCAGCCTCGGCCGCCGGTTTTCGCAGCTCCATGACTTTCACCTTGGTCTCCGCTCTCCCAATATTTTGCCAAGCTCACCAACCTCATTTCATTTACACGTTGCTCGTGTCTGTGCTGCATCGTGGCGGGGTGACGCCACAACCACGTCCTTACTACATGGAAGCGGCCAAATTGCGCCATGCGGAGTGCTCCTTGTCGAGGGATACAATGGTGGAGAAGGTGGATAAGAGCGATTGGCTATGCATGGGAGACGGGAAGCCGTGGAGAGGCGGAGCGCAGAGGTCTGTTAACATTTGGCGATTCATAGTGTTGGCATTCTCCAAGTATGGAGAGTCGGTCGTGGATCTGATTGCAGGCACTGGAGTTCTTCTAAAGGTAGCCAGTGAATTAGGTCGGCATGCTCTTGGAATTGAGAGTGATCATCCTATTCTCCAAGCGCTCTTAAAACCTTCCCAACGTATAATACACAGAAATATTAAATAACCCCACAAAATTACCGGTAATGGGCACAGTATTTTATTACATCGATTGCCACATATTTTTATAAAATTATACGAAGTTTTATTCAGAAACCTATTCTAATGTTTTTCAAAATTTCAAAATTATTTACAACGTTATTTAAGAAAAATAATATAAAAATACAAGGGAAGAATAATATAGAAATGTAAGAAAATGTTTCAGAAATCATTGTATATATATTTTTATCTTACATTCAATATGGACTGTGGAAATACTATTACTTTTAATATAGAAATGACTAAAATTATTCAATGCTCTCAGATTATTTACTCAAAGATTTAAGTAACCCAGTTTATAAATATATATCGAGGTTAATAGGACTTTTGTCTAGATATATTAAACTAGCAGCTGCCCCGAGGGTGCAAAGAAAGCCGGAGGAATTGTATATTTTTGTTTTACGATTGTATATATATATATATCGTATGAATGGCAATGAACCTGCAATTGTTGTGTTGTTCACTTAAAATTTGTTGATTAGTTGTTGTGCAAGATTAGGGAGAATGGATCTGCAATTGGCATTTTTATTAGTGCACTTTGCAAAGGAAAGAGGATCGATGAAGCCTAGACTTTGGTTGAAGAAATCAAGAAAAAGGGACAAGTAAGTTTAATGTCTATAGTATACGATGTGTGGATCAGAGGGCTTGTGGAGGAGGAAAAAGTGGATGATGCACTGAAATATTTTGAGGTGGTGAGGGCTTCACAAGGTTTTGCTCTTGGATATTCCTGCTACAATGTACTGGAAAGTGGTCTATTGAAAAAAAATAAGCCTGAGAAAGTTTACCATGTGAGAAAAAATAGGCTCAAAAAGGTCTACAATTTGTTGAACGAGATGAAGAAGAAGCTTTTTTTTCCAGATAATTGGACCATGAATGAACTGGTTAGTTTCTTTTGCCAAATAAGAGGCATGTTAAATATTGCACTAGATTTATTCAATGGAATATCAAAAATGGGCTTTTCCGCATGTAATATGACCAATAATGCACTTATCAGTGCCCTTTGTAGGGCAAAAAAATTTGATGAGGCTCACAGAGTCCTAGATGACGATATAGCCACTGGCTTTACCCCTTTTAAACATATGTTTATTGACCTCGTCAAATCATTCGAGAAAACTGAGAAATTGGATGAAATGCAAGAGATCGTTGACGTAGGGATCAAAAGATAGAATTTGCGAAGTGATCCCACATTTGTCACATTCATTTCTATTCTCTGTAATGCTAGTAAAGTTGATGAAAATTTTTTGGTCCCAAAAAAATGAGGAGGAAGAATATGCTTTTGAACAAAAACACTGATTTTGCATTAATACAAGGCTTTTGTGTTGCAAAAAATGCAGAAATGGCTTCCAAATTGTTGTTTAAGAAGCAGTAATAAGGTCACCGTCCAAGTCGATACATATTCAGATATGTGATTAAGGTTTTGTGTTGAACAAGGCACTCAAATTAAAGTATTCAATTGTTAGAGAAGGAACTAATTGAGCTACAGATTTGGTGCTTAAAATGTTTCTCTCATGTTTCAAACATGCGACCTGCTGCAAACCAAAAATATTTCTATTGGATGAACATGAAGACAACTCCCTAAGAGAAGAATATGCCCCAAGCGGCCTTCCGCATCCATACGGCGATACATACGTCATACGATTATTCGAACCACCTGAAGCAACCTTTTGTCTAACAACATTAACGTTGTTGCCATATCAAGTTATGTTCTTTTGTTTTCTTTAACTCAGCGCAAGAGCAACACCATCACCATTATTTTTATCTCAGCTATTTCAACTCAAGCGGAACTGCATTCCATTTCAGTCAAGGATTTCAACGGACTCACAAAGCCCCTCAACCCTTTCAACAGACTACAAATATGCGTTTATCTCCATGTCTGGACAGGTCATAAATATATTTTGTATATGTATTATGGTTATGTTTCTTTCTGGGAGTGTAAGCCGCCTCACATTTATTTCTTGCATTTAACAATCAATGACTTCATGCGATACCAAATCGATCTGCACCAGCACCTCACTAAACCGGCACCATTCAAAACCAAGATATTAACATTGGAATGTGCTATTTTATCATCACGTGAGACGAATATATGAACTCCGCCCGCTGTATAAACCTTCGGCTTAAAGATATAAGATTACTACAAAACTTAGTTTATCGGAACAAACAATAGAGGCCATGACACAAGGATTACAAAAAACGAGGGCAAGGCTACCAACAAGCCAACTCCAAACTAAAACAAAACCAGCCACACATGTCTAAAAATGCACAGGTTCCAACACCCCCACTAGATCATGCCCAAAAAAGAAATCAAAAGCCGTCAAATCGTAGAGAAGTAATCTAAAAGATTAAGTGTCCTATTTTTATTTTTATTTTTATTATTTTTATATTTTTTTTTAATTTTTTTTTTATATTTTATAATAAACCTTGGATCGAGTTTACCATAACAATCTGGTTGTTTATATTTAGAAAATCTGAAACTGAAGTTAAAAACGGCTCTTTATTTAAATTTGAATTCTCGGTTTTATGCCCTCTTTTAACTTCTCTTCTGAGAATGTTTAAAATTTAAAGGTTTTATACGCATAAATTTAAATAAGTTATTAAGATTTTATCATCATATATTAGTTATCTTATAATTATTTTAATATTTTTTAATATATATTTTTTTTTGGTAATAATCAATAGAAATATAAACTTTGAAGAGTCTATTTTGACTTTATTACATATGATATTGATTATTGATAATAGTTTTATTATATTTCATAATTTTTTCTAATTGACTTCAATTTTGTTGAATTATTATATTTATCACATAAAAATTTTAATGAAAAAAAGGAAACTCCAAACTCTATCGTACACTCTTAAGGATTATATTTGACATTCGACCTTCCATGTCGTGAAATTTTTTGATGGTAATGATTTATTCAACATTAATTTTTGACAGTTCATAATATATTAATTGAGTTTTCTAACAACTAACACAAGTGATTGATTTATATGAACTGTCACTGTGATTTAAATGAAGTTGGGTATTTGACTATGTAAACAGAGCTTGTGAATCTGGGTGGTCATAAAGCAATTTAGAGTGTGATTTAAATGTTCCCTCTTTTCCTATCTTAAATTAAAAATTTGTTTATCTAAACAGAGAAACTCGAAAACAGAGCAAAAGCACAAGAGTCACTGTGATTTAAATGAAGTTGGGTATTTGACTATGTAAACAGAGCTTGTGAATCTGGGTGGTCATAAAGCAATTTAGAGTGTGATTAAAATGACGCTGGAGCTTTAGATAAGCAAATTTTTAATTTAAGATAGGAAAAAAGGGAACATTTAAGGGATAATTCATAAAAACATGACAAACATAAATAGCAGTTGATTGATTTAAGAGTTTAAATTGGAATGAATCAATATCAATTTCAAAATAGTTGATATCATTGAAAGGATTATAGTTCAATTGATAAAAATGATGGTTGTTCGTATCCATTCATTAAAATATAAATTCCTTTAAATATTTAATACTAAAAATCAAATAATTAAAACCAAAAGATGTTGATATTTTATATAATTTCATATAATATTAAATAAAAAATTTAAATTAGAATGCATCAATGCCAATTTCCAAATTTCCAAATCGCTGATATAAAATTTTAAAAGCAAAGAAGAATTAGTTAAGAAGGTGATTTGTTTTGGGGATGATTTCAGAAGGAACTGAATTTCTCTACTTGAAGCATATACAGGTGTTTTTAAAAAATAATAATATCGAAGAATTAAATTTGAAGTCGATAATGATGTTTTCTGTTTTTAAGAAGACTGTTTTTTAACGCTTTCAGCTTCCCGTATGCAAGATGTATGGTTTCTTATCCAGATTTATACATTTAGGGAAGGAAAACAGAAAATGCCCTTTTTTAAATATTAAATTATGTTTTAAGGGTATAAATGGTACATATCGGTTAAGCATGTCTTGGAAATAATTACAAAGTTTTTAATATTCAAAGTCCAAAGCTCATGCTAGAATGTTGTCCAAGGGTAATCCAGCTAGTTTAACTTTATATTATCATGGGTTGTTTTAATGTGAAGTGCTTCGCTTAAAAAGTATCAATAGTACGAGTGAATTGGTTGGTTTGTTTGTTGTCTATTATAGTATAAGGATGTATGGGAATTATTGATATATATATATAAAAGTGTTGTTTTGCATGTCAAATAGATTGTTTGTGATGTTGATAGTTTCAAATTTTGAAAAAATTCACTTCTACATTGTGTTATTTAAAATTTATTTTATGAAAATGTTAGTTAAAAGTATATTAGGTTGTATACTTTACTCATTATTTATGTCCATTTTAAAATTGAGAAGTCTTTTATAACAAAAAATTAGAAAGCCTTTGAAACAATTAAACTATTTTTCAAATGCGCTAGGGAGGAATTTTAGATTGTCTTTCTTTTAATGACTATAATATTTGGTTGGTGGTCACCAATTCCATTTACAACAACCTTTTGTTTACTAAAACTCCTAGTATTAAAACCTTTTGATTGTTCAAGAAATATATTAATAAGGTTACAATCTTACCTGCTCTCGAAAGTGGACTCATTGGTTCATTTTGTAGAGAGGATAATTTAGTAGCTTTTGATATGTCTTCTATCTTGCCCATACACAAACTATCCCAAAAGTTATTAATATGATTTGACTTCATTTGCCAATTGCATGGTATAAACAATAGTGTTTGGAACTATGATATGTCATTTAAGCATTAATTCCAAAGTTTGTTGTATCATTTTATGAGTCCTTTTTCGTCAGATTTTGTAAGGTTAAATAGCTAAATTGGATATGGGATTCTGAAATTAAGCTCAACATCACTTATTTTTTATAGTATTCATTCTATCAGGGTTTGTCATTATGAGAAAGGCTCACTTACATTATATTTCCCCATCCCAAATGCCTTGTGTGTCACAGACTCGAGGCCTTCAAACACTTATAATATAATTTATCTTGTGCTTGTGAGGCATGGAAATGGATTCATAGTTTGTTTATGAATTTACACCTACAACGCATCAATTGGGGGATGTCTTTGTTTGGATATCCATCTCAGTGACCACCATACAATACATTTTTTTGGAATTTTTTCAAAGCCTCAATTCTCTTTCAACTTTGGAAATCTAGGAATGTTCCTATATTTAGTAATGAGGCTACTCCCTAGTAGTTTTGCATTAATGATAAACTTTATATACTCACTTTTACCTTTTTTAAATCCTAATTATAGGTTGAGAAAGTTATAATAAAATGTAATTCTCTCTCAACCATTACGATAGTGTTTGTGCACTATGAGTAGTAGGATTCCTTTAAGTAAAACATGGAGAGCTTTTGAAGTTCTTCAACTTGTACATAGTGATGTCACTATCCCATTTCCATTGCTTTATTCGATAAGGCTCACTATAGGTTGGGTTTCCATAGCCACAAGATTAGATCCAAAGTATTTTAATGAGGTGAGTTATGCTTTAAAGTGGGACTCAACTATGGAAATAGAGTATATTTGCTTTATTCGATAAGGCTCACTATATGTTGGGTTTCCATAGCCACAAGATTAGATCCAAAGTATTTTAATGAGGTGAGTTATGCTTTAAAGTGGGACTCAACTATGGAAATAGAGTATATTTCACTTATGAAGAACAATACATGGGATTTAGTCCCTCATTTGAAAGGAAGAAAGATGGTTCGTTGTAGGTGGATTTGCCAAACTAAATAGGCATTGGATGTTCGTATAAATATATATAAGGCATGATTGGTCATAAGGGACTTCCCTTAGGTAGAGGACATTGATTATTCTGGACCTTTTTTCCAATTGCTCAAACGAACTCCATTCAGCTCGTATTTTCTATTGTCACACCTCGCAGATAGCCATTGTATTAGATGGACATTAAGAGTTATTTTATTCATGATGAGTTTCATGAGGAGATATATATGGACCAACCTAATGGATTTGTATAGGAACCTCCTAGTGTGTTGGTTAAAGAGATTCCTTTATGGCCTTAAATAGGCCCCTCGATCATGGTATGAGAAGATGGATTCCTTTATTCTTTCATTAGGGTTATTTCATTATGATTCCAACCCCATTGTTCATATTCAATGGCATCGTGGTGAGATTACTTTGTCATTACCTATGTGGATGATTTGACTACGAGAATGAATAAGGACCACTAGATAATAGCACCAATTTATTTTTATGAATTTATGATTTTTTTAAAATTGATAACAAAACACAAGTCACGGTTTTATAGGTCTCATGAACATTTTTCAAAGCTTAGGAAGCCTCACCACACTTCTTTAGTGGTTTTTACTTCTAATTCATAATCCAAGTTTTCCAAAAAAAGTAGTATAATATAAAATTGGAGAATACACAAAAAAATTGATGCTTGTAAGGTCTCCCAACCTAGCAAGCTATTATTAGAAATTATTATTCTAATAGATCTCTTATTCTCAAGTTTTTCCCTGTTTACATGATTGTGCATGTTGAAATGATATTATTAGTTTTTTCAATTTCAAATAAAATTCATAGTTACATGTAGATATATGTTGAGTAAATGTTATTAGTTTTATTCAATTTAAAGATGTTTACTATTATCAGTTTTCTCTATCTATAAGATAAGTGTTATCGTTATTATGATTTAAAATGGATCTCTGATATCTCTTCTATAAATATTTTGATTTCTTTTTAAAATATTTATTATTATTTTATTGTAATAAATATTTGTTTATTACTCTTATATTTTTACATCAATTAAATATAGAATAATTTATATTTACTATAATACATTAATTCTTAAAATTGATATATTGTTTTTCAAATTAAATCTTTAATTTAAATCGATAAATTTAAATACTACATGTCCCATCAAATAAATTGAAACTATCATAATTTTATCTTGAAAATAAAAAATCCATTGACTATCTTCTTGAAAATAAAAGATCCATTGACTATCTTCTTGAAAATAAAAGATCCATTGACTATCTTCTTGATAAACATAAGCAATCATACAAAACACATAAAAAGAACTAAACCATGACATAGCAAAGAAAAGGGCTTAAACCCAATTCAATAAGATTATCCACCAAATGCCAAAAAGCATGCCAATATCTCCAAAAAGGAGACGATCCAAAGGGTCTGCGCCTTTTAAGATGCACATAATTTTTGATATCTCAATGTTATTAGGTACAATAAAGTAGATTCCCTTAAAATTTACATTAAAAAACGAGTAATATTTTTTTTTGTTAAATATTTTTCAAGTTATTTTTGATTTTTGGTTTTTTTTAATAAATAACTTTGTTAAAAGTTGAGTCTCAGGTTTAATAATGGTGGAAAATTCATCTTAATAAATTTAAAGATGATGTAGAAGATGAATGTACGTTTATTACAAAAAATTTGGAGTGATTTTTTTGATCTTTAATAAATGATTATTGTAAAAAGATGTTTATGAAGAGTAGTATATGTAGTAATAATTGCAACAACAGATGAAGGATCAAATTTTTAAAAGAATTCATAAATAATTTACATTCTCTATCAATGAAACTCAATTCCGAGAATTTTGAAAAGCATAAAATAATCAAGTATGACATTAGTTTTATATATATATATATATATATATATATAT
Organism: Torreya grandis; assembly: GCA_037957365.1. Lineage (NCBI taxonomy): Eukaryota > Viridiplantae > Streptophyta > Pinopsida > Cupressales > Taxaceae > Torreya > Torreya grandis. The sequence goes on from JARHVA010001208.1 coordinate 1,405,138, forward strand.
AAACAAATATTGATCTCCTCACTATCAAAAGGATGAGAGAAGCTTTTCGTTATGCACAAAGGACCACAATTTTTTTTTAAAGCAATTTTTTTGCAAATAAAATTTTCAATATTGTTAATTTAGTTTTAATGCATTTTAAAACTTACAATCAATCCTTGATAAGGTGAAAAGATGATGACCATTCATACAAATAGTATGAGACTTTTATGTAACATGTACACACTTTCTCGATTATTAATTATATACTTATATTTTTATATAGATTGTTAACAATCTCAAATGAAGTAAGGAGGTGATGACACTTTATGTGAGTGATATATAACACCATTACAATGCATTATCATTCTCCATTTTATTAAAGATTTCTCTAGAATATGTAATTATTGTTAGTATGGAGATCACTACATTGTATAATACTGTTAGGAAGGGTTTGGGTAATGTTTTTTTTTGGGTATGGAGATCACTGCGAAACAAGTGGAGGATGCAGCCTCTGCCACTACTTTTTGCCGCTCCATGACTTTCACCTTGGTCTCCACTCTCCTGATATTTTTCCAGCTTTACCAACCTCCGTTAAGTTTCATATTACTTGTATATGTGTTGCATCATAGTAGGGTTATGCCTCAGCCAAGTCAAATCTACATGGAAGTGGAAAAACTATGCCATGCGGAATGCTCCTTGTCGAGGGATACAATGGAGGAGAATTTGGATAAGAGGCAATGGACAAAGCAAAGACGATGCGAACCCAAGGAGAAGTAGGGCATAGAGTTCTGTTAACATTTGGTGATCCATAATGTCAGCATTCACAAAGTATGGAGACTTAGTTGTGGATATAATTGCAAGCAACAACATTCTTCTAAAGGTGGCCAGTGAATTAGGTCAACATGCTCTTGGAATTGAGAGTGATCACCATATTTTCCAAGTGCTCTTAAAACCTTCACAACATATTTTTAAATAATACCGAAACATCAATGGACAGAATATTTTTCTATATTGATGAATTAGTTGATGAGTTTTTAAGACATCGATGCTTATAAAATTATAAGTAGTTTTATCTAAAAATCTATTCACCATATTTTCCAAGTGCTCTTAAAACCTTCACAACATATTTTTAAATAATACCAAAACATCAATGGACAGAATATTTTTCTATATTGATGAATTAGTTGATGAGTTTTTCAGACATCAATGCTTATAAAATTATAAGTAGTTTTATCTAAAAATCTATTTTATTTTATTTTTATTTTTTTAAATTAATTATAATTATTATTATATTAAAATAATTACATTAAATAATATAAAAATGATCAAAAGTATTCATAAATTTTTGATTAAAAATTTAAATAAAACAATTTGTATAAAATTTAAAAATATTTAAATTTCAAAATTTTTATGAACATAAATTTAAATAAATTATTAAGATTGTATTAATTGTATATAAATTGAGTTTTTAGATTATTTTAATATTTTTTTAATAATATTTAATAGAGATATTAACTTTGAGGTGTTTTATATTGAATCTATTATTGACTGGTTTCATATAATTTCAATTTTTTCACATCCTTATATCAGTCTCAAAAAAAAAAAAAAAAAGCTCTAAATTCCATCATATACCCTGAAATATTATAATTTTTTATGCTTAGAAAAAAAAACTTCTATATAACAATCAAATAGACTTCAAATTTAAAATCATCATTAATTATTAATAATTCATAAATATTATTACCATTTTAAAATATCTATCAACATAATTACAAAATATATATTTACTTACAAACACATAAATATTTATTATCAAACGGATTTCTTTATTTTATAATTATATACATGAATAAAAATATTATAATATTAATCGATTACAAAACAAATTAATAAAATTGTACTTAAATTAATAATTTATATAAATCTAATTTCTTCTATTCACTCTTTTTATATAAATTTCATTTTTCCTTATAATTATATACCAATTTTAACACTTTAACTTTTTATTTGTTAATTTTCTACCCCATAAGTTGTAGGCTTTCCTACTTGTTAGAAATAGTAATTTTATTTTTTATGTTGAATTTTTATTCCATAAGTTGTAGGCTTTCCTATTTAATAGAACTAATAATTTCATTTTTTTACATTGCTCTTTTTCTTTTTTAAAAAGTTAGCTCATTATTATGCAAATTACTAAGCTCATCTTTTGTATTAAAGTGATTTATCAAGATACCTTCTTAATACATATATTTTATTAATATTTATAATTTTAATAATTTTAAATTTTCTTATTATACATAACAAATTTAAAAATAGTAATAATATAATTTTTAAATTGTTGTGAGAGAAAATAAAAAAGATTTAAATAATTTAAACAATATAATTTTAAATTGTTGTACGAGAAGATAAAAAAGACTTCACCTTTTATAATGTATAAACAAAATATTATAAAATAAATAAATAGAGTGAATTACAAAGCCACTACTATAACTATTAAATTCAAAAACATCGGAAATCTCCTTTGAAATTGTACTGCTATAGCAATCTTTAAAAATATTTTTCTTTTTGAATATTCAAGAAATCTATACAATATTTAATTAAATGGTGCATATCTAAGGTTTGCTGCAGTAGTACAAAGTATGCAACGTCCAAAGCTCATGCTATATGAAGTTTGAGTGTTGTTCAAGGGTGATCCAGTTAGTCTACCTTTATATTATCACAGGTGCCAATAGTAAGAATGGCTTTTTTATATTTTTTTTCATTCCTTCCATAGGTATATGGAAGTTTGTGATTCTTATTATAGGTATATGAAAGTATGGGAATTATTGATATGGTAAAAAGTTTCAATGTATATCAAATAGAGTATTCATATTATTGATAGTTTTAAAGGTTACAAAGTTTTATTTCAATATTGCTTTATTGTTAGTTTATTTTATAACAAAAAGTAGATGAGATAATATTAAATTTTATATTTATTTATCATCTTTACTTTTTTTTTAATTGAGATGCTTTTTACAACAAAAAATAGTTTAAAATGATTGAAATATTTCTCAAAAAAGTTAAGGAGGATTTTGAGATCTGATTCACAATATTTAGTTAATGGTCCCCTATTTTATTTAAAATAAATTTTAGCTTATTAAGAATATTAATATGAAATATTTTTGACTATTCAAGAAACATATTAACAAAATTAGAGATATTACCTTTCACCCATCTCATTCTAGAAATAGTATAACTTTTTAAATTCTAATGTCTTATATCTTGTGTATGTATATATTATATTTGATTATTAATCCCAAGTTTATTGTATTAAATTATGAGTTCTTAGTTCTTTGAAATTTAAACATTAAGCGGAGGCTCAAATCTTCTTCCCTGACATGGCTTTTTTATTCTAATTAAATATGGAATTCTAAAATTAAGCCTAACCCTATTCATTTTTATGGTATTTAGTCTATCAGGGTCTGTCAGTTAGGAGAAAGGCTCATTCACAAAATATTCATCCTAAATGCCTTATGTGTTATAGATTTGAGACCTTCAAACACTTATCTTACATGAGGCATGGTGATGGATTTATAATCTGATTATGTTTTTCAAAACTTTAATACTCTTTCATCTTTAAAAATTTAGAAAGGATATGTTATATTCATTAATGAAGCTACTTATTAGATTTTTTTTATTAATTTGATAAAATTTATGTGCTCACCTCTGTAATCTTTCAAATCCAAACATATGTTGAGAAAGTGATATTGGAGTTTTAGCATTTTCAGGAGCTTCTCAACAATTAAGAGAATGTTTCATGCTCTAATAATTAGGGTTCCTCCAAGTAAAGTATGGAGAGCATATGAAGTTCTTCAGTTTATATCAAGCCCATTATGTTTTAACTTTTCATAGCCACATTATTAGATCCCTAGTCTTTCAGTGAGGCTAGTGGCACTTCAAAGTAGGACTCAATTATGGAATTAGAGTATAATTCATTTATGAAGAACAATACATGGGATTTAGTCCCATCATTTGAAAGGAATAAATATGTCATGTTTTAGATGGATTTATTGAACCAAATATGCATCAGATGGTAGTATAGATATAAGGTATGAATGGTCATAAAATATTTCTACTAGGTAGCGGAAATTGATTTTTATAAGACCTCTCCCCATATACTAAAATTGACTCCATTCACTTTATACTTTCTATTGTAAGGATGTGAAGAGTGTTTTTATTCATGGTCACCTTTGTGAGAAAATGTTCGCAAGTCATCCCAACTTAACAAGATATTATTAGCAATTTTTATTTTAGTAAGTCTATTGTTTTTAGGAGTTTTCCTATTTACATACTTATGCATGTTGAAATGATACTTTTAGGTTTTAAGTTTTGAATAAAATTCATATTTGCATGCCTATGCATATGGAGCAAATGTTATTAGTTTTGTTTAACTTTAAAGCAGATTATTATTATTAATTTTTTTTACCTCTAAGGTAATATTTTTACCTATTGTAATTTAGAGTGCATAAATAACATCTCTTCCACAAATATTGATTATTTTTTAGAAACTATATTATTATATTACATTGAATATTTGTTTATTATTCTTTAAAATTTATGTCAATTCAATATAAAATAGTTTGGATTTATTATAATACACTACTTAAGAGTTGGTGTGTTATCACCAAAATTGAATCCTCAATTCGGATAAATGGTATGAGAGAAATTTATATCTTATATGTCCTATCTAATTTGGTCAAGCTATTTAAAAAAAAATTGGAGACAAGAGATTCATTTGACTATCTTCCTTATAAACATAGGTGACCATAGATGGACATGGATGGAGGAATAAATTCCTTAGATACAATAAAATTAAAGATAAAAAAGGATATGGAAAATAAAAGGTTTTAAATGATGACCTAATTCATGCATATTATCCACCAAATGTCAAAAAACATGTAAATAGCTAAAATATAGAGGACCTTCTAAGGGTATGTGCCCTTTAAGATACACACAAGTTTTGATATCACGATGTTAAAAGGTAAAATAGAAGTAGATTTCTTTAAAAATTAGATCATAAAATTAGAAGCATATTTTAATATAAATATTTTTTCAAGTTCTAAAAAAATAAAGTTGTCTACTAAAAGTTAAACCCCAAGTCCAAAAATGATGGGAAGCTCACATTAAGAAACCTATAGAAGAAGTAGATGATGAATGCATGCTCATAAAAAATCCCTTTTGGAGTGTATTTGTTGATTCCATTACAAATGAGTATTGTCTATAATATGTTTATGAGGAGAAGTACATTTATTGCAAATTGCTATAATAAAAGGACCAACTTCTTAATGAAAACATAAATACTACTTTACATTCTCTATAAATGAAACTTAGTCTCAAATATTTTGAAATCCATAAAGTATTCAAATTTATATATCTAAATACAAATGGGATTCCTTACTATTGAAATGATGGGAGCATCCTTTTGGTATGTAACAAAGATTATAGAAAATTTCAAACAAAAAGAGACTTTTCTTGCAGGAAAGTGAGCATAAACAAATGATATAAGAAACTCCAATTATGGAAGCAAATAACATACAAAAGAGGCCCCATAGCAAAATCAAAACTAAAGGTTTATTACCATAAATCACACATATCAGTCAATTCAACTGCAAAGGAGGTAGAAAATGGTGTGAGAACTACATGAGAATGAATCACAACAAAAATGAATGTTGTTCCAAGAGGCCATTTTTTACCAAGGCACTTGAATCTCATCTGTTAAAACCATATGCTGAGAATGAGTAATCATTTCATCCTATTTTAAAAATTAAGCAAATTATGGATTTTGATATCATGTAACATAGGTTAAAACATCATAATCTGAGAAAAATGAATGCCTTTTTCATTCATAGATGTGGGTGCAAGGGAAAGATCTACACTTTATCATGGATAGTGGAAGTTAGAAAATTTTGTGTTTTTGTAAAAGCCTTACGAAGGATGAGTTTAAATACAACACCACACCCATAGTTATACTCTATTGAATGACTAAAACAAGGTGGAGATATTCATGTTAGTCAACATTGTCTTCTTTCATACACATCAAGCTATTCAAAGATGAGGTGTTGTGTGATGTGAGACCCTTAGATGTTTATAATGTTTTTCTTGGGCATCCATACATATAAAAACTAGATGGAATCCATCAGTTCAAGACCCATAGTGTCATTATCACGTTGGGAAACAAATCCTTTAAGATACTTAAGGTCCCTCAGAATAAAATGGACTTGATTAGAGCAAAGCAATGTGGGAATGTGACTCTCACACTAAATTTTTTTCTTATTTTTATCAAACCAAAGAGCACTTGGAAGTTCATTGCAACCCTGTATATTTCTATAGGAAACCAAAATATAAAAAAACAATAGGTGGAGCATGTAGTAATGTATTACACAAATGTGTTCACTACACCTATTGGTGTGTACCTACACTACTAGGTGACACATCTCATCAACTTGGTCCTTGGGATACCTTTGCCAAATGGAATAGTATATAGGAGCTCATTTTTTGGAAAATGAAGACACCAAGTGAAAAATCTAGGAGTTAACCTAGAAAGGTCATATTCATCCTGATGTGCCACTTTTAACAAAAAGTATCTACTCTAACACACTGATGACCCCCTAGACCAATTCAAGGTAGAAAATTTATTAACAAAGATTTATTTCAATTTAGGGTACCATCAAGTACCCATTAATCCATATAACATCTGGAAGAAATTGTTTAATTCCAATAAAGGTATATTTAAATAGTTAGTCATGACCTTCAGATTGACCAATACCCCTACAACATTTATGTGGATGATGTATGATATCTTATGACCATTCATTGATTTTTTTGTTTTTTTTAATTCGGATTAATTCTTTATTTTAAGTAAAACATGGGATGAGCACATATAGTAGATTTGACACGTTCTTGACACCCTACAAAGTAACAAGATATATGCTAACAAGGATAAGGGTTCTATTTATTTACAAAGTGTATAATGTCTAGGTTACATCATAGAAAATTATGATTTACATGTTAACCTAAAGAAGATCTGAATGATTAAGCAATGGCCAACACATGTGAAAAAAATATTCTTATGGATAGCTAATGTTTATCATTGTTTTGTGCTTAGAATTTATCACTTTAAATAACCTTTGAACCTACCAACTAAAGGGGGTCCAAAGTACAAGATTGTATGGAACACAACATAAAAATGATATTTTTAAAGTTAAAAGGGATAATTCTCTTAATACGTGTTTTTGCCTTATCATATTTATAATAAATCTTTGAGATCAAATATAATGTTTGATAATATGCACTAGGTACAATCCTATCCCATTTTAGGCACCTAATTTCCGATCACAATGAAACATTCATAGATATAGTACATAGGTATCTTATATATGACAAATAATTTTATTACACTATCCAAGTGTGCGTGCAATGGAAGCATTACATTCTAGGAATGGAGATAACCATCCATAGAAATCAAAATTCTGTGTAGTTCATTCAAACCCATGGAAAGTTACAAAATGAATTTTATTAGAAGTTGTTTACCTACTTGTAATAGTTTCACCTTAATATTAGGCACAAAAAAGGTAGTTACAATAAGGTTATTGATTACATAAATTACCCTCTAATTTTAGCACTAAAAACAATCTTGGATTTTTTTTTGGTTGTGAGACTTCTAAATGGTCCATGTTGTATGGTATAAATCCATAGTTTTTTGCCTTATATCTAATACTAAATATGGGATGATTAGTTGCAGACTACCACCTACATGAATAAAATTCATGTCACTTGGGACACCTATTTGTTCCAATAGTAGAGTGACTAAATATGATTTGGGAGGCACATTATAGTTAAGATGTAAGACACTTTAGGATTGAAAAGATAATGTTAGTGTTTGAGAAATACTTTTATTAGCTGAAGCTTTGTCATGATGTTAGTAGATATATTAGATCATACACAACATGAGCAATAAGAAAAATAAACAATAAAAAGTAGGGCCTCTACACAACTCTACAAATTCTTGATCGACCTTGGGAGTTAGTCTCTATAGATTTCATGTCTAGGTTGCCCATGTCTATGAGTGGTCATAAATGTGGCTTTGTTGTGGTAACAAGTTTTCTAAGTTGGCAGTGTTAGTGCCCTATATAAACAAGATAAAATCTAATGACTGAAAGGTTATAATCTGAGCATGTAAGTCCACTTCGACTTACCACTATCTATTGTATCAAATAAGAACATTAAAATTCTTAATACTTTCTAATCTATATAATAATCCATGATAGACGTCAAATTAACCAAGACCATCTATTTTAATCTATAAAAATATGAAAAAATACATAATTAACTATATTACACATAATATTTAAATCATTAATTCACCCAAACAACAATTAATATTTAATGATATAACAAATCCAAATAAAAATATTAAATCATCCACTCATTCTATCCCAACCACCCCATCCCCTTAACCCTACAAACAACTACTAATTTATCTTCAAATAATTTTCTCTTCGAATAATGAACATCCTCACTAAATCAACGATTTTCATAAAAATATCAAATCATATACTCAAACAAACATCAAATCATATACCTAAACCACCTTTAAAAAGGGAAAAAATGTGTGTTTTTCCAAAACATCGAAGGCTTACATCATCTCCATCATTATCTCTATCATTAAAGGCTATAAATTCTTCATCATACACATAATCCTCATTTTCAACTAATTGAGCATTGTCATTTATTTGGCATTCATTTATATAATGGAGAATTTTTTTAAAACTGTAATACTTCATTGGAAATAAGCATTTCACTAACAAGAAATGTCCAAATACGTTAAAGAGTATCAATATCAAGATTGGAGATAAACATTCCATTATCCATGTCCGAGCTCTAACATGAATAATCCTAGTATGTATTTTTAATTTTAGCCTCTATGAATAAAATCAAGTATTTCATTTTAGTGGATAATGCGGCTAATGCATGCCAAATGACTTATCAATTAATCCTATAAATAAATATTGTAAAGCCTTTAGGGGCACAAATGAAAAATAGATGCCTATTTGTAGGAAAAATTATGGAACTAGTATTGAAACCTGATATTTTATCTATTGGCCTTTTATTTTAATAATTTTTTTTATTTTAATATTTATTTAATTTATGAAAAATAATTTTTTTGATTTTTGGGTTTATTTTATAACTATTAATTAATTAATCTTATAAATAAATATTGTAAAGTTTTTAAGGGCACAAATTAAAAATAAATAGTTATTTATAAGAAAAATTATGGAAACTTGTGCTTTTATTTATTAGCCTTTCAATTTAATTATTATTATTTATTTAATTTATGAAATATAAAATCTTTAAATTTTGGATTCATTTAGTAATTGTAAAATCAAACCCAATTTTAATGTTTCTTATCTCCTAATTTTATATATTAAAAAAAAATTAAATAAGGTTAAGTATAAAAAAGTGTACATAAAACATATTGCTTCATACTAAGATACCTTCTACAAGTGTAACTTGTACAAGTGTAATGAAGGATGGCATACAATATGTGTGGATATCTTTTATATGTATATAAAAGATAGTGTGTAAGATATGTGTTATATGCATGATAGATGACATACAATGTTAGTATCAAGAAAGCCTACTTTTAAAGGAAATGTGTTCGGAAAGAGAGAAATACATATATAAATCATAAGGAAACTAGTATTACTCGATGTAACACTAAGGAAGTGATCACGCAGATGAGTTGAGTTCGATATTGATAGGAATAATATTCATGAAATATGCATATATAGTTGGAAACGAAAAGCATGTTCATGGAATATGTGTAGATAGTTGTCAAAATGGGCAATCGACAACCAAGTCAAAGTTACATGGAAAGGGTCGAGGATATACATAAAACCTATAAATAGGACCCTCATCCCCTCACTTGAGACATCTTGAGTTAGCACATATTTTGGGATTTTGGAGATTCATACATTTTGAAAGTAAAAATGAAATTGAAAATCAACCTTAGGGTTTGTAATAATATGCAACTAGGGAAGGCTTTTTTATTGTTTGTAAATGCTTTGTAATCTTAGATGTATAAAATCATGATTGTAATGGAGGTTGTGTACACTGAAGATTTACAATGTATATGACTAATGTTGTTGAATACAAAATAATGTTAACTGAAATGGATGTGTCATGTCTTTATTTATTTGGTATGGTTTTAGATGTATTTATTTGTGTATATTCTTATCTTCACATGCATGCATACATATATGGATGGGGTTATCAGTGTTCCCTTCATAAGCCTTAGGTGAGTGTTTAAGTCCTTGGGCTTAAGTGACATGTTTGTGTTGTAAGGTTTAATGTCCTATCTAGTTATTATGTGTAACCTCTCATATGTAGGGCTAATGAAGGTTGATAAAAAACACAATATTTTGGTTTCATTGTTATTACCCATATTTGGTGAGAGTTTCGGGACCAAAGAGTATGGTTAAAGTGTTTTCAATGATAAAAATGAATTTTGTTGTTAAAACCCTAGCCATGTTTGGCTAAGCCATGTGTTGCGTAACGACAAAGTATGGGAGAATTAGATAAGAAGATGACTTAGTGTAAAGGAAAGGTAATATAGAGGACTATGTGGAGAGGTAAGAGAGATTTTTAAAAAAAATAGACCCATGAGAAATGGGGAAGTAATCCATTTAAATGTTGTGAGGACTCACACATTGTGGAGAGGGCATGCTACTAGTTCATGAGGAAATGATAGCACGTCCAATGAGGAAAATATGGTGTACAGTAAAGAATCCCTAGGAAAAGAGTAAAGTTTTATAAATACTGTGAACCCACAAGGAAGTGGATGTTTATGCAAAATTTAGGGGGTTTTGACTCTATTTTCACTCATGGACGATGCCTAAACACATCGTATTTATTTTTATGAAGTTTTATTTTAAGATTTTAATCTAATTTAAGTTTGGATGACTACATGAGAAGATATGCAATCTAATAAGAGATTCCATACACAAAAGTGTTTCAAATAATTATGAAGATGATCACACCACCTATAAAGGTTGGTGTACAAGGTCTATTGGTTTAAGGTAACACAAGATCTAAAAATGAAGCAAGTGCCACATAAGGGAGAATGGGACTAACATCTAGAGGAATGGGAAGCACTATTATAAGAGTGGTGAAAATGATTTTTAACCTGCATAACAATGGATAGTATTTAACATTATGTTGATGAAGTTGTCAGAGTATCATGGAAATAAGGATGCAAAGGATCATATCCACAAGTGTGATATCACTTGGCATGTCAATGGGGTGATATTATTAGAGTGAAATTCATTTAATTTTGTCATTATAGTGATGTATTTTACATATAAGTGGTATATAAATATTAATCCAACATATAACGTAGTGGATTTCAAACAACTCAATACATCTTTCTTAAAGGAGTTCCACATTCTTAAGTTAAAGTAGTAAATAATTTATGTGATGAAGGAGATACATAAAGTTACTGATGAAAGTGTGTGTGCATATGATGCATATTTTAGGACAATTATTTCTAAGTTGTCTTAAGAGATAAATCCACTACAAAATGCACAATGGTTTGCTAGAGTGCTATTACTAGCATTTCAAAGATAAAATGTAATAAAATCGTTCATTGATGCACGTAAAACATTGGATGATGTGTTTCATATGAAATTTATATTTAAATTTTATACAATAATGAGTCCCTTCTTTGAGGCTCAGATATAAAATATGGTTTTACAGATCAAAACATAATTTTTAAATAGTGTGCAAGATTGACAACAAATAATTTGGTGCACGAATTGTAAGATAGAAGGCTACATAAAAAAATACATGTACAAGAGGTTGCCACTACTTGTTTTAAAGTGTGTCATGAGTGGCACATGATGAGAAATTTTTCATTATTTTAAAATTACAAATAGACCAAAATTTTGTGGTGCAATATATGTGACACACGTACTAATGACACCGTAAACTGTTGAGTCATTCACTATAGTTGTGGTACATAGAAACATGGATTCTATATAAAGTATTTTCGTACATAATTAACAAACTTAGTAAGGAATTGGTCATGGAGGGATAAATTTATTAAGGCATGGTGATAAAAGAGGAGGAAATATATTTTAAATAACTACATACACCTAAATTGGTATTACACACTTTAAAAACATCAATTTTGGCATACTTTGACATACTATGAAATGATGTACACTTTTGACTCGTGTATACACTTAAACTTTATCCATCTACCCACATGTCATATTAGCCAATCCTATTCACCAGATACACATTCAAGATCATCTTATTCTTTACAAAAACCTTCCAGTATCTTACATAGACATTATCCATATATTAAATCATTTATTTTCACTCCCATGATAGTATTAGTAACATCTAGATGGTTTCAATTACTATAGGTGTTTGCCTCTATTGGAAATGTCCAATAACCTTGAATGGATATAGTTTAAATTGGTGATTCTTCATTAAGTTGATCTAGACACGTTTCATGGGTCATTCATAGCAAAAAATATTAAAGAGTTGGCAACAAATATAAATCCATCCTAAGGTTATACTCACTTGGCCATCACTTTGGGAATCACTTGAACACATTGAAAATTAATTATCACTCTCTTAGAACATTATCAAAAAGATATGCAAATATGAAAACTCGCCAAAGGAGTAGCCTTATAGCCAAGAATGAATACACATGAAAATTAAGTTTGCATGATTCCAAGTGTCGAAAGCCAAACATTGCATTATATTATAAATTGATCATGATGTTCCACAAATAATAAGTCATATAATTGTATAAAGTTTGAGCCCTATTAGGGTATTGGAATGTATTTAATGGTTATTCACTTATCAAGGAATGGTTAGTGTTTTCCAACCCAACCTATTAGCCCTTTTTCAAGGGTCATATTTTGGTAAAAAGTGAGATTCGGGTTTAAAAGGAAGGGAAAGTAAAATAAAAATCAATGTGTAGAACCAAATGAAATTTCATGCACAAGAAGCACTACTAGCATACATGTAGTAGTGTGAGTCATAATAGACCTACATAATCTATAGTGATACTACCAACAGATACATGACAATATTGGTCACTGTAGGGTTCTCACTATTGTTGTCAGCTTCAAAGCAAGGGTTGAGATATAGCTTTAGGATCTAACTAGGGACACAACACACATATACTATTCAAAATAAGTGATGACTATTATGAGTGATATAATATAGGAATAAGCTAATCCCATATCTCCTCTATTGCATTATCAATTTCAAATCATTTAAGTTCAATATCTCTCTTTCTATTTCTCAATTCATAATAGAGTATTATTGTTATATTTTAGACATCTAAATTCACCATAGTTTAACATTATTTAGATCACAATAATCCAAAATACTTGATTTTTTTGGTGAACCTAATAATTAGCTTGAACACAATAAACCCTAGGTATATTCTACCTTAGGGTTTCATATGTATCCTCTATTAGGGATTAAATTTCAAGTCTAATTATTGTGAGCTCCTTATATACTTTTGGTTTACTGATTGATATAACTATTGTTAATGTAGGGGATGTTTCCTTGAAAAGAGTTCCATTCCCAATACCTGAACTGGAGTTTTAGTTGCTCACCAAAGCTACTACAAACCTTCTCTACTTCTCTTATGATGTCTTCTATACTTTGTCTCTGTCTTAGTTTCCTCCAACTCTTTTTGAGCTTTAGAATCAGTATCTTTTGGTGGAGATATACCTCCTTCCACTCTCTATGAAGTTCCTCAGCTAATATTACTTATAGGTAGCTTCAACCTTCCATATTCAATATGGTTTTGTTTAATCCATATTCTGTGTTGGTGTAACTACAATTGAAATCCCATAATATTATTGGTTTCCTTTGATTTCTTATTTTCCATTGGTCATGTTTTTCATTTAGGCTTCTTCTATTCTGGTGTCACAGGTTCCCTTATTCCTCATTCATATATTGATGGTTCACATCCCCATGTTTCCTTGTCTAACAAGTCCATATCAAATGGATTCATCACCATGGCCTTTTCCATATTCAACATATTCAAAAATATTGGAAGTCACTTCAAAAACATCATTTTATTATTACATCATCAATCTCTCACTAAACTAATTTACCTATATATCTATGTATTAATATGGTTGTTAAAGTGATTGTTACTTTTTAACTAAATTATACGTCATATGTTGTTATGGGATAGATGTATGTTAGTTAGATTTCATGAGTTCATTATTTTGAGATGACAAATTATGAATTTTGTAAATAATGATTATGTTAGATTTATTTTTATAGCATATATATATATATATATATATATATATATATATATATATGAAATAACCACCTTCTTGTCATGAGGTGGATGCATGAGAATTCATCCCTCAGATTATGATGGAGGGAGAGAATCATCAGAGAGGGTGGCATAAATAGAGATAGTGAAAGACGACAAAAGAATTGTTAAGACCCCTACACAAACCATAGTAGATTAAAAATGTTATATGCATTATGTGTTTGGATTATTAGATATTATAGTTTGTGTGTTTTAAATGTTAGTATGTAGTTATGGAATAAATCTCGTATGTGATTGCATTTTTTGTGTGGATTCAGTACTTGATATTTTTGTAAGATTATATGAGGTTACTTTACTTATGTTTGTCTATGATTTTTTAGAGTAAATCAAATAATATATATCTAATTGATATTATAGACTAATATAATGTCTTTAAAAACATCATTGAACATTTATATTACTATTATTGATATTCAAAATATCAATATAAGTTAAGCTATTAAAAATAAAGTGAAGAAATATATATAGTCTATATATACATTAGTAATTGATTATAATAGTTATCTTGTTATTGGAAGCAACTATATATTTATTTATCTTTTTGATAAAGAAATAATTACCTTTATTTTATTGTATTAAAGGAGATTTAACTATCCTAAAATTACTAACCTAGAGTTAAATCTAATCTAAACCTAGTCTTTGATTATCATGCATGAGATTACATTAAAATTAAAAGTATGGATATCATTATATTAATGATTAACGTAGACTTATGTATTGGATAAACTCAGGGGTTTATAGTGAAGTGATCATGCAATAATTATTAAATAAATTAAATGTTTTATATTATTTGAGAAAGTTTAAAGTGAGAGATATTAGGGCTTTTGGTTTGTTTAATGAAGAAGATCATTGCATATTAGTGGAGTTTAGAAGAAGATAGGAATATTATGCATGGACTATGAAATAACATGTACAGTGGCATGCAATGTGGGAATAGAAGGAGGTCGGCAAGGAAAATGAATAAGAAGGAATTATGGGAAGGAAGGAGATACGTAGAATAGAAAAGAGGAGAAACATAGAGTAACGAAGCAAAAAAAAGGGATTTCAAGTCCTTGGAGTTTCAAATAGGAACATTTAAAATTTTGGTATTATTTGTACATTCAATTATAAAAGGAATTTATGTGTATGATTATGAAACTTAGAGTCTATGAAAAAGGAATGTGTTTTCAAATAGATACAGGCTTAGCCCTGTGGATGGCTTGGTCATCCAAAGAGTTAACCCATTATCCTCAAATCCTAAGTATTTTGTGTTAGAATTGAAATAGTATTAGACCATAGGGTTAAATGAAGTTTTTAAAATCAATACATACTACCTTAGTTTGGTAAAATGGTAACCTGAGGGAGTAGTTTTATGCAAATAAAAAATGAGCTTTATTAAAGAGTACTATACCTACATACTCAATTATAAAATAGAATACAATGAATCATCCTTGTTTTTATAGAGATGTCGACTGAGTCATTAAAATTTAAATGGATTTCTATTTGGGTAACATGGTATTGTTATTTTATTTCAAAGATATTTTAAGCAACAATCAATACATAGGTAAAATAGAGTTATGTTTGCATGGGTTAAAGTTTCAAGAAAGAAGACATTGGTATTCATGCATATACAGGGGATATACTCCTTATCAAAATTTAGAAAATATTTAATGGATTTTCAAAAGGGGTTAGTTCTATGAACAATATGCGACTTATGAATATGATTATTTTGTTAAAGTAGAGATTATCAAAAAAAATATAAAGTATCTAAAGATAGCTGAAGGAGTCTGGATCATCATGGAATGGCTGAAGGAAATTTTTGAATGCCTTAGATACATGTTTTAGATGAGTCTGTAGCATGTTGTGGAAGTATATAGCTTGACTATCAAAATTCATAACTTGGTTGTCAAAATCTATAGCTTAGCTATCAAAATTTGTAGCTCAATTTTCAAAATCCATAGCTCGACTTTGAAAGTTTGTAGCTATCTGCCAAGGTCCATAAAACACATGGTAAAGTCCATAGCTTTGTTAGAGTGATAGTTTTGTGACTAAGGTCCTTCCTTGTCTTCCTAAGATCATATCAAGACTCTTATTTAGATGATATAATACTTGTACATATCAAAAATAGAGGAATAAATATGCAAATAGTTAGAACATTTTGTAAAGAATGATAACTCAGACTCACACAAGCTTAAAAAGACAAATTCATTAATCTTATAACTTAGACAAGTTATAAGCCCTAAGACTACATGTAATGCTCAACCTAAATGGAATATTAATGGTTGTAAATGATGATATATTATGGTTATAATGAGTCATAGTTTAGACTCATAAAACTATGTTTTTGATATAAACAAGTCTTAAATTGTGAATTGACTTGTAACCTTTGAACATAGGGAGTCAAATGCATTATGGTTGGAAGTAGAAATAGTGAACATTATATTTAAGTGGAAAACATATTCATTGTGTTAATAAAATTATTGACATCTCTCCACAGTATTTGATAATTAGATTATTGAATAAATGACTTAAAATTGAGAATCAGCATAAATATGAAATTTGGAATAAAATAGAACACTATTGGATTTATTATTTTTTATGTTAAATTATGAGAACAGGGGTATTGGAATTATGAAACCCCTATTTATTTTCAAGCCTTTTCTTGGAAGTTTATATCTTTTAAGCTTTAAAAATAATATCAAAAAGTTTTGTTAGTAGATTAGAATGTTAATTATGGATCAACACTACCTATTCTATAAACATATGCTATACATGTATAGGAGGACCTATGTTCTCTTATGCATGTATTATTTATATTTATGTGATCATATTATAAATATCTCATATATATCAAAAAATTGTGTTAGTAGATTAGAATGTTAATTATGGATCAACACTACCTATTCTATAAATATATGTTATACGTGTATAGGAGGACCTATGTTCTCTTATACGTATAAGAGAACATAGGTCCTCCTATACACATATAGCATATATTTATAGAATAGGTAGTGTTGATCCATAATTAACATTCTAATCTACTAACAAAACTTTTCAATATTCTTTTTAAAGCTTAAAAGATACAAAGCTTCATATATATATATATATATATATATATATATATATATATGATCACATAAATATAAATAATACACATATAAGAGAACATAAGTCCTCCTATACACGTATAGCATATATTTATAGAATAGGTAGCATGTTTATAATTATAGTAGTGATTAATAAAGTTAAGTCATGAAATCCTAAAGGATAGGGGATTATAACTATATGAACATAACCTAAGTTCCAAAATGGATGAATAAATGAACATTTATAAATCTTTATGATAATTATGAATATTAGTTATTTTGAGTGGTATGAACTTTGTGTTATTAAAATGTTAAGTTTGTGCTTAACATTTACTAATAGAGAATAGACTCTTAGAATGACTTGTATTATACCCATATAGTAAATAAAATTACTTATCATAGATATTGTTTATAAGATAAATAATATAATGAGGTTCATTCATATGATTGACGAACTAAATGTATGTATAGTAATTATTTTTCATAATTAGCATGTGTTTATACTTGCTAGTAGAAATAATTGCATGAACATGTTGGTTATAACTATATGTCAACTAAATCTAGCATTGATGTTTCTAATTAAGTAGTGAGGTGGACTTCACCAGCTTAGTTAGCATCACCAATACCAAATTAAGGTAATCTAATCAAGTGGTGTGTATGAATTTGTCTGATCCTAGAGATCGTATATTATTTAAAAAATTTAGTCAGAGTAATATTTAGATAGATATTGTCATTTAATATATGTGATTTACATGCTTGTGTAACATCATGTTAGAACCTATTTATTTATGGTACACATCATGTAGTATAAATCTTATAGCACACAGGGTACTAGCATGTCTCTCTGGATTCTCACATCGTCACCATCTACCTATTCATGAACAGAGGTCCATTTCTTGTTTGGGGGATTATATAGTGGATAGATGGTCTGTGGTCAATATGAAAAAATGCTCAGATGATGATCTCCCTCCCCAGTGCATTACTTACTTGGATACTACACTTGAGATTATCAGAGATACATGACTTAGTGTGACTTGAGCTCTATGGAGCATTGTATCTATTATTGTACTTATATATTGAAGGCATCATGTTTGATGGAAATATAATTGATTATTATTGTACATTTACAATAAAGGATGTATTATTGTACTGATTATCGCTAAATTTTATAATGATTACTTTCTTTATACATTTATGATTGTTAACATAAGTCGCTAGTGATTAGTAAATAGAGTTTATCATGTTTACTTAAGTTTGATATGCTTAATCAAGTATGGTGAAAATTATTAATTATATTATTGTGGTGTAATATAATGAAAGAATAAGTGTTGAGTAAAAAATTTAAGTTTTTTTTACAGCATTATTCTAGTAAATCTCTATGGGGATGTTACATTGTGGTATCAGAGTTGTGGCTCAAACTCTAGGACTTAATGAGTCTGCTAACATTTTTGTATTCTTACATTATCAGAAAGAAGAATGGTGTGAAAAAAATCATTGGGTGAGGGTATTTTGAATGTCAATGATAATAACCCTCCGTTTTATCCTAACCAGTTTATCATTGAACAAGCAATAAAGTTAGATCAAATTCTTATGACCATGAATGAAACTAGGGATAGAATTGTAGCCCTCGAGCAATAAATTCATGGACAAGAGGAAGAATCCCATAAATATAAGCCTAAAGAGCATCCAATTGAGAAGCAAATCCCTTAAGAGTAGAGACATGAGGAAGTGCCTCAAGATGTGAGAGCACGTGTAGCTGCAAAATTGACAAGGGATATGAAAAAGGTGAATCCACCTAAGTTTGATGGAACTATTATGAAAGATGGATTTGAAGCATGGTTGACCAAAATGGATAAGTATTTTGATATTCAAAACTACTCTAAGTTCACCAAAGTTTTTTGGGGAACTTATCAGTTGGCTGAAGAAGCAACTACATGGTGGGCCAATAAGAAGTTGGAAATGAATCTGAACTTGACCACCACTACTTGGGAGCATTTTGTGACACTATTAAAATCAAGATGGCTTCCATAGCTATATTTTGACTAAAAGCTAAAATATTTTCAAAACCTAAAGTAAGGAGACTTGTTGGTAAATGATTAATAGGAACAGTTCACTAAAATTTTAAAATATATACATCAATATCAAGCAAATGAGAGGTTCAAGATTAAAAATTTTATCATGGGATTAAAACCTTAGATTGGTGGAAAGGTGGATGTTCATGGACCATATACCATGGACAAAGTATTTGAAAAAGTAGTTAAGTAGGAGAAAAAGTTGAAATATCTTACTCAGGTCAGGGACAAGTTTAAAAAAAAAATTGGAAGTTCAAAACCAACTTTCAAGAAGAACTAAAATCAGAGTGGAAACTCCAAGAGTCAATTTAGGAATTAAAATGCCAGATTCAATAGTGGTTCAAGTAGAAAGAAATCGAGTAATGGTTCCAAGGGTGGTTTTAAGGGAAACCAACAATATGATAGGAAGGGACCATTAGGATGTTACTTCATTTATGGAGGTAACCATTTTACACATGAATGTACCCAGGATAAGTTGAGTAAAAAAGGTTCTTCCCCTCAACAATGAACTTTTCAACAACGTATCCATACAGCATTTGATAATAATCAAGCTGAATTCCAAGCTTCACATATAGAACTGTCAAGTATTTTGTTTGAACATCTATTTTCTATTTTGATAGATACAGGGGATACAAAATGTTTTATAGCTCCAAGAATTATAAATAAATTATCTAGGAAAGTTGGTGTAATGGCTAATTCATCGTCGATACAATATGAGAATGACTCTAAAGTTTGGGTTAAAAAGTGTTTAGTTGAAGCAAAAATTAAGTTTCCAAAATTCACAATGGTTTTGGATCTTTATTTAGCACCACTAAGGTCATATGATGTGTTCTTAAGAGTCAACTGGCTTACAAAACACAAAGCCCAGGTTAACTACTATCCAAAAAAGAGTGGAGTGTCTTGATGATTTTATAAATTAGATACTATTTCAAGGTGAGAATAGGGAGTTAAGATTTAGGCAAGTTTTTGTAATGTAGCTCAGGAAGGCCCAAAATAAAGGATGTTAATCATTTTTCATCAAGATAAATGAAATAGAGGAAACTAAGGAACCATCAATTTAAGATTATCCTTTTCTTAAGAGTTTCCATGATGTCTTTTCAGAAGAATTGATAGGATTTCCTCCCAAATGAGAATTTGACTTCTTTATTGATATTAAACTAGGATGAGAACCTCAATATAAGGCTCTATATCGAATGACAACCACTGAATTAGTAGAATTGAAGGCACAACTTCAAGAATTATTGTCCAAAATATTGATCAAACCAAGTGTGTCACCATGGGGTGCACCATTTGTTTTCATTAAGAAGAAGGATGGTACCCTTCAAATTTGCATTGATTATATAATGTTGAATAAATCAACCATCAAGAATAGGTATCCAATATCTCGAATAGATGGTCTTTTTTATCAAATGCGATGAACAACTATCTTCTCTAATATTGATCTTAAGTTGGATATAATTAGTTAAGGATAAAAGATGAAGATATTCTAAAAATGGTATTTAGAACTCGTTATGGGTATTATGAGTTCACAAAACTATAGTTTGATTTGATGAATGCACCTACAACATTCATGAATCTCATGAATAGTGTGTTTAGAGATTACCTAGATCATTTTGTTTTGGTCTTTTTAGATGACATTTTGATTTATTCCAAGGATGAAGAAGAACATCTTCAACATCTAGAGCCAGTTTTACAATGTTTGTGAAAGCACAAGCTATATGGAAAATTATCCAAATTTGCATTTTTTTCAAAAGGAATTATAATATCTTAGACATATTATCTTAGCAGATGGAATTTATATTGATCTAGTTGAGATAAAAGCCATTATGGAGTGGTTGGCACCAAAGAATGTGTATGAGGTTAGGAGTTTCATGGTATTTGTGGGCTATTACTAAAAATTTGTTCAAATTTTTCCAATATAGTTAATCTAATTACCTCTCTACAACATAAGAATCAGAGTTTTATTTGGTTAGATAAGTGTGAAATGGCTTTTCAAGAATTAAAAAAAGGCTTATTTTGGCACCAGTGTCAAGAGTTCATGATCTCAATGGTCAATTTTTAGTAATCACAGATGCATCTAGGGATGGAATAGGAAGATTCCTTATGTAGGATGGTGCATTAGTAGCTTATGAGTCAATGAAGCTTAAATCTTATGAGGTGAATTATGGCCCTCATGATCTTGAACTTGTAGCAATTGTCCATGTTTTACAAGTTTGGAGACATTATTTTTTAAGAAAATCATTTGAGTTCAAGACTGATAACTTGGGGCTTAAATACATTTTCATCCAACCAAATTTGAATGCTTGTTAGAGGTGATGGTTAGATTTTATGTCTGACTATGACATTAATATTAATTACATCAAAGGTAAAGAGAATAGAGTAGCTGATGCCTTGAGTCATAAAAGGTACATAGCAGTCATGACTACTATTAAGAGTACTTTCAAGGATCATGTGATTGAGTTCTCACTAAGAAATGGATTTTATGATCAAGTCAATAAAGCTTTGTCTAATAATGCTCAAAATCCTAGGTATAAAGGATACAACTTTGAGAGTGATGGTCTTCTACATTATAACAGAAGGATGTATGTGTTAGATTAGGAAAATTTAAGAAAAACAGTGATAAAAAATTGCATAATGCCCTATATTTAGGACATCTAAAAGTAACCAAGTTTATGGTAGAGCTTATGGTGATCTGAGAATGAATTCTAGACTTTGGTTAAATCTAAATTCAACCTTGGATACGTAGCTAAATTTTAGTACTGTATATCACACATAGATTGATAATTAAATTGAGTGAGTTAATCGGGTGCTAGAGGATCTTATTCATATGTATTACATGGATCAATAATATAAATGAAAATAATACCTACCTTTGGTTGAATTTGCATACAATAACTCATACCAATCTGCTTTGAAGGTGACACCATTTGAAGTACTTTATGTGAGAAGGTACAAGACACCAATCAATTGGAATAGGTTGGAAGATAGGGTAGTCTTTGGACCTAAAATGCTTTCAAAAATAGAAGAATAGGATAAAATAATTAGGTAGAGATTAGTCGAGGCCATGATAGGTAGAAGAGTTATGCTGATCTAAAAAGAATAGCTAAGAAATTTGCAGTAGGTGATAAATTATTTTTGTGTGTTAAGCCACAAAAGAGCTTGATTAAATTTGAGAAGTCAACAAAACTTTCACCAAGATTTATGGGACCCTTTGAGGTTTTAGAAGTGGTCAATCTTATAGCTTATAAGCTTGCATTGACACTAGTGCTAGCTTTATTGCATAATATTTTCCATGTATCTTATCTTAAGAAGTATATACCTAATCTTTCACATGTGTTGGATTGAAATGTTTCACAAGTTTTAGATCTTGTGGTGGTCATGGTATAACCAATCAGAGTAATTGACACTCGTAAACGTCATTTACATAATAAGGAAGTGTCACAGTGTAAGGTCTTGTGAGACCAATACTCTAGAAATAGTGTTATTTGTGAGGACTATAATGAATTATAAAGGCTATTTACACATTTGTTTTCTTGATTTGATGCTAGATATTATCTTTTTATTCTATTAAATTATGTTTGTTATTCATAACTATTGTTTGAATAAGTGTCATGGGAATAATGACCAATTTTAGAGGGGAAGAATATTGCATCTTGATTCTCTCACTAAACTAATTTACCTATTTATCCATGGATTATTATGGTTATTAAATTGATTATTACTTTTTAAATAAATTATAAGTCATATGTTGTTATGGAACATATGTACATTACTTATATTTTATGAGTTATTTATTTTAAGATGACATAGTATGAATTATGTACATAATGATTATGTTATATTTATTTTTATAGCATTATTTTATATGTATCATGATATACTTGACTAACTACCTTTTTGTTGTGAGGTGGATGTAGGAGAATTCA
The DNA here is from genome assembly GCA_037957365.1 of Torreya grandis. Lineage (NCBI taxonomy): Eukaryota > Viridiplantae > Streptophyta > Pinopsida > Cupressales > Taxaceae > Torreya > Torreya grandis. Next base: position 1,428,596 of record JARHVA010001208.1, read on the forward strand.
TCTCTCAGAACATGATGGAGGGAGAGCACCATCGGAGAGGGTGGCATAAATGAAGATAATGAAGGATGACAGAATAATTTCTAAGAACCTTGCACACACTAAAATATATTAAAAATGTTATATGCATTGTGTGTTGATTTATTAGATATTATAGTTTTCATATTTTAAATGTTAGTATGTATTTATGGAATAAATCTTGTATGTGATTACATTTTGTATGTAGATTTAGTACTTGATATTGCAATAAGATTATATGAAGTTACTTTACTTATAATTTTATATGATTTTTGAGAGTAAATCAAATAATAGATATCTAATTACTATTATAGACTAGTTTAATGTCTTTAAAATCATCATTGAAATTTTAGCTTACTATTATTGATATTCAAAATATAAATATAAATTAATCTATTAAAAATAAAATTAAGACATATATATATTCTATATATACATTAGTAATTAATTATAACAATTATCTTGTTATTTAAAGCAATTATAGATTTATCTATCTTTTTGATAAAGAAATATATACCTTTGTTTTATTGTATTCAAGGAGACTAAACTATCCTAAAAATACTAACCTAGAGTTAAGTCCAATCTAAACCTAGTCTTTGATTATCATGCATGAGACTATGTTAAAATTAGAAGTATGGATATCATTATATTAATTATTAATGTATATGTATGTATTGGATAAATTTGGGAACTTATAGCGAAGTGATCATGCAATAATTGTTAAACAAATTAAATGTTTAATATTATTTGAGAAAGTTCAGAGAGAGATTAGGACTTCTAGTTTGTTTAATAAAGAAGATAACTGTGGATTACTAGATCTTAGAAGAAGATAGGGATATTATGCATGGACTATGAAATAACAGGTATAGTGGCATGAAAAGTGGGAATAGAAGGAGGTCGGCAAGGAAAATGAATAAGGATTTGTGGGAAGGAAGGAGATATGTAGAATAAAAAAGAGGAAAATCACAAAGCAACGAAGGAAAAAATAAGGGATTTTAATTTCTTGGAGTTTTAAATAGGAACATTTAAAAGGTTGGTATTGTTTTTACATTCAATTGCAAAATAAATTTTTGTGTATGATTATGAAACTTATAATCTAGGAAAAAGGAATGTGTTTTCAAATGGATACAATCTTAGCCCTGTGGATGGCTCAGTCATCCATAAAGCTAACCCATTATCCTCAAATCTTAAGTGTTTTATGTTAGAATTGAAAGAATGTCAGACCATAGGATTAAATGAAGTTTTTAAAATCAATAACATATTGCCCTAGTTTAATAAAATGGTAACCTGAGGGAGTAGTTTTATGCAAATAAAGAATGAGTTTTATTAAAGTGTATTATACCTACATACTCAGTTATAAAATAGAATACATTGAATCATCCTTATTTTTATAGAGATGTCAACTGAGTCATTAAACTTTAAATGGATTTCTATTTGGGTAATAGGGTACTATTGTTTTATTTCAAATATATTTTAAGTGACAGTCAATACATAGGTAAAATAGAGTTCTATTTACATGGGTTAATGTTTTAGGAAATAAGACATTGGTATTCATGCCTGTATAGAGGATATACTCCATATCAAAATTTAGAAAATATTTAATGAGTTTTCAAAAAGGGTTAGTTCTATGTACCATATGTGAATAATATGTGACTTATGAATATGAGTATCATATATATATATATATATATATATATATATATATATATATATATATATTGATTGTAGAATATTTTTTAAAGTGGAAAATATAAAAAATATATAGAAAGTATCTAAAAGATAGCTAGAGGAGTATAGATCATCATGGAATGGTTGAAGGAACATTTGTAATGCCTTGGAAACATGTTTTAGATGAGTTTGTAGCATGTTGTGGAAGTCCATAGCTTGATTATCAAAATCCATATCTCGACTGTCAAAGTCTGTAACTATCTTCTGAGGATCGTAGAATGCTTGGAAAAGTTTGGAGCTTTGTTAGAATGATAGGTTTATGACTAAGGTCCTTTGTCTTCATGAGATCATATCAAGACTCTTCTTTAGATGTTATAATACTTTTACATATCAAAAATTAAGTACTAAACATGCAAATAGTTAGAACATTATGTAAAGAATGCTAACTTAGACTTACATAAACTTAAAGAGACAAAAGCATTCATCTTCTACTTAGACTAGTTATAATCCCTAAGACTACATGAAATTTTCAACCTAAATGACATATTAATGACTTTGAAAGATGATCTATTATGGCTATAATGAGTTATAGTGTGGACTTATCAAACTGTGTGTTTTTGATATAAACCACTTTTAAATTGTGGATCGACTTGTAACCTATGAACATAGGGAGTCGAACACATTATGGTTGGAAATAGAAATAATATACATCATATTTAAGTGGAAAACATATTCACTTTGTTAAGAAAATTATTGACTATTTCTCCACAGTATTTGATAAATTAGAATATTGAATAAATGACTTAAAATTGGGAATTAGCAGAAATATGAAATCAGGAATAAAATAGAGCATTATTGGATTCATTATTTTTGATGTTAAATTATGAGAAAAGAGGTATTGGAATTATGAAATCCTTATTTATTTTCAAGCCTTTTCTTGGAAGTTTATATCTTTTAAGCTTTAAAAAGAATATCAAAAAGCTTTGTTAGTAGATCATAATGTTAATTTTGGATCAAATTATATATGTGTGTGTGTGAGTGATCATCTTATATATATCACATAAATATACAGAACACACATATAAGAGAACATAGGTCCTCCTTTATACGTATAACATATATTTATAGAATAGGTAGTGTGCTTATAGTTATATTAGTGACTAATAAAGTTAAGTCATGAAATCCTAAATGATAGGGGATTATAACTATATGAATGTAACCTAAGTTCCAAAATGGATGAATAAATGAACATATTTATAAAAATTATGAATATTAATTATTTTGAGTGGTATGAACTTTGTGTTATTAAAATGTTAAGTTTGTGTTTAACATTTACTAATGGAGAATAGACCCTTAGAATGACTTATATTATACCTATATGAAAAATAAACTTATTTGTAATAGATATTGTTTATGAGATAAATAATATAATGAAGCTCTTTCATATGTTTGATGGACTAAATGTATGTATAGTAATTATTTTTGGTAATTATCATGTGTTTGTACTTTCTAGTATAAATAATTGCATGAACCTTTTGGTTATAACTATATGTTAACTAAAACTAGCATTGATGTTTCTAATTAGTGAGATGGACTTCACCATCTTAGTTAGCATCACTAATGTCAAATGAAATCAATCCGATCAAATGGTGTGTATGAATTTGACTAATCATAAAAATCATATGTAATTTAAAACTTTTGGCCAAAGTAATGTTTAGATAGACATTGTCATTTCATATGTATGATTTACATGCTTGTGCAATATCATGTTCGAACATATTTTTTATGGTGCACATCATGTAGTAGAAATCTTACAACACATAGGGTACTAGCATGTCTCTCTTGATTTTTACACTGTCACCATCTACCCATCTATGAAGGGAGGTCCATTCCCTATTTGGGGAATTGTGTAGGGAATCGATGGTCTATGGTTGGTGTGGAAAAATGTTTGAATGATGCTCTCCCTCTCCACTGCAGTACTTAGAGATTACACATGAAATTATCAGAGATATAAGAGTTAGTGTGACTCAAGCTCTATAGAACATTATATCTATTATTGTACTTATATATTGAAGGCATCATGCTTGATAAAAATATAATTGATTATTATTATAAAGTAATAGTAGAGGTTGTATTATTATAGCATCCATGGATGGATTTTATTATGATAACTTTTATTATGCATTTATGATTGTTTACATAAGTTGATAGTGATTAATAAATAGAGTTACTCATGTTTACTTAAGATTGATATGTTTAGTTAAGTATGTTGAAAATCACTAATTAGATTCTCATGATATAATCTAATAAAAGAATAGCTGTTGAGTAAAAATTTAAAAAAAAAATTAATGCATTATTCTAGTAAATCTTTGTGGGGACGTTACATTTATTCCTCTGATAAAAAAGCCATACACAATCTCAAACACCACATATCCCTACACAAAAAATTAAGATATTGTTGCATCCTAGTTCCTCGCAAAGCAAACTATTGGACTATTTATGGATGGTTACAATGGACACACATGATATTGATTATATTTCTGATTAAGTTTGAGATTTATGCTATTATGAGATAGTAGAATGTTGTTTAGTTAGATGATGATATATGATTGCTTATTATGAGTTGATTAATGTATGTGATAATATTTTAAACATATTAATGTATTGTTTTAGTTACAATATTGCTTTATGTTTATCATATGATATGATCTAATTATCTATGTGTTATGAGGTGGATCCTCGAGCATGCTGGAGGAAGAGCATCATTAAAGAGGGTAACGTAGATAAAAATGTCATAAGTTTATAGAGAGATGTCAAAACCCTACACACACCACAGTAGTTAGTACATGGTAGAAATGCATTAAAAATAATTATTTATGGTATGTTTATTTCTTGCTTGAGATATTGTTTTATGTGGTTTGTCAGTATAGAAAGATGTTGTAATCAATTTTTTTATGTGTGTGGCATGTCTTGTCATTAATGATGGTAGGAATAATTTGGAAAGGGTAAATTTAAAATATGAGTTATTTATAAATTTTAAAATTACCATTTAGAATTATTACAATATATTTAGGTGATAATTTAATTTAGTAAAATTTGGGAGTTTAGCATTCCAAATTTAAAATATATTTAAAATATGGAATTTGGGCATTTTATATTAAAATATAAAAAAAGCAGAATTATCTTGAAAAGGAAAAAAGAAAAAAAAATTAAAGAAAAGAAACAATTAAAACTTAGAAAATCGGAAAAAGAATAAAAGGTATTAAATTTAGGAAAAAGAAAAAGAAAAGTTATGCATACCTTTACACAAGGAAAGAGTTGAAGGAAGATTTGGGGGGATGCATTGGAGAAGAAAAGGAGAAGGACACAACTTTTAAGAGGAGATCAGAAAAGAAGCAAGGGACACAATTTTGGAAAAAGAAGACAAAGAATATTGGGTAAGTATTGTAATTTGATTGTCAAATATTTACTCAGCTCATTGATTTATGTGTTTTGTGGGTTACTTGTATGTTTGTTTTCTTTAAACTTGAGTCACAATTAATTTATTTGGGAAATGAAAATATATATAAACTCCCTTATACTTGTTGTATGTTTTCATATAATATGTACTAGCAATAGTATGGATAAGAATAGTCTTAGTGCCTTAACTATTATTTTGATGAATTGAACTATATATTAATCGTATCATATTGTAGATATACATTAAGAGAAAACAATACCTAGTCTAATGGCTATAGATTAAGTTAAAAAAAATAAAAATATTTTGTGGCATCGTTGAGTTAGACAGGCAAGGAGTTCTTAAAAATTAATGGAGATTTAATTCTCATAATACTATTCAGAGCCATTGCCTTAAACCTTATAGCATAATTATCACCAGGCATCAGACTTTGATATACAACTACACATATGGCATTTCATGGTGTCATACACTTTGTAATAAATGTATTCATTAGATCCAAGCTTTTTGGGATTTAGGTACAAGTCTATAATGTGTTAAGAAGATTAGTAATGAGATGCCATCGAATTATAAAAAATAAATAGACCTTTTTACACCTGTAATGACTGAGTCTATATGAAATTTTATTGCATCGTCTGATTCTCTTTTTACAATCTTTAATGTTAGGGTTCACTGAAATCAGGAAGTTGATAAACAAATTATACAATTATAAATTTGGGTCACTATTATTTATTTAATATGAGGTGTCAGGAATTTAGGTGGTGCTGAATTAATGTTTAAATTCATATTGTTTCTTTTATCTTGGTAACCACCAATATTCCCTACCAGTCGGATGAGGGCATCTAGTTTTAGGATCAAATTATGTTGATTAAAGTTGTTTGGTTGCTAGTATGACATCACCCATAGTCTTGACCTGAATAGTTAATCTTTCCAAAATATATATATGCTTCCTATAATGTGTTAATAAAAAATAATTTTTAACTATAATTTTATAATTTAAAACAATGCCAAAATAATGATACAAGTTGAGTATGTAGCTAAATAGCTAATAATATTAGCATTATTGAAATTCTAGTTAAGTGTTAGGTTAATAGTATTGCTATAAATTTAGTTGGGGATTGGTAAGTCTATATAAAAGTATAAACCATTAGCTAAAATGAGGAACCATAATTAGTTAACAAGGCTAAACCATCCATAAACTTTGTTATTTAGTAAAGTATAATCCATGAGCATGGTTGATAAAATTTTAGGTAAACATACCTTTTATATAAGCGTAAGTTAATGCTAAGGAAAGTTTTATAAAAAAAATTTATAAGTATCCACCTAATTGAAGAGGAACTCAAATAGGTTCTATTAGTTTGATTTATGTGGAGTATAGGAGTATAATCTAGTTTTTAATATAAACTTCTTAAGTCTCGTAAAAGATTTCCCCTATAGTTACAGTGAGATTAGTTTTATAAATGCTCAGATGAGCATAAGTCATGAAGTTTGTGATTTTTGTTTGGGAGTGGTAATACAAGACCATCCAAGATCTTAACCCTTATTGCATAATTAACTATAACAATTGTATTTCCTATCATAACAATAAATATGTAGTTATAAACTCTTGTCAAAATTTAGGTTGAATTAACCATAAGAGTTGAATGGTTAAACATATCAACCACTATAATGAGATAAACCTTATGGAGCATTTAGATCACTTATTATATTGAAATCATCACATGGAATTTGATGTTGTAATAAGTTATGTGTTTATGACTATTAGCATATTTAAAAACTTGGGGTATATTATTGTAGTAATAATTATCAGGTAGAATATTAACTAAAATTTTAAATAATTACTTAAAAATAACTTAGCAAATGATTTCTTATAAACCCCTAAAATATAAACTGAATATTAGACTGGATTTCTTATGTTATAACTATTGAATGCAAATGTGTGTTTCCATGACTACTTCATTAGTTTGATTTCTATGCTTAGTAGTTATGTTTAAATACTAGACTATGGTAATATGGATTTTCATAGAGTGTAGTTAACTGAAAAATAATTATATTGCTTGAACTCTGCATTTAATTATATATTTACTCGAGTGGTATAACTATAGTCATTATTTCTAGTATAGGATAGAACATAATGTGATATTCATGCATATATTTGACACATTTAAATGTATGTTGTTGTTACTCCTATGTTTAGCATGCCATGTGATGCATTTTTTAGTAGGATGTAAGTTATGTAAATTTTATGGTTGAATTATATTTGACCAATCTACATTGTTAATGTGGAGTAAGGAGTGATATGGACTTCACTGGCTTACTAGCATTACAATGCCAGGTGAAGGCAGTACGATCAAGTGGTGTGTATTAATTTGATTGATCTATAGATCACTTTTATATTACTATTTATAAATCTTTGGCTAAAGTATGTTTAGTGAGACATTATCATTTCATGAATATGGTTTACATATATGTGCAATATCTTATAATAGATTGATTTTTATATGATACACTACATGTTTATTTAGTTAGAAATCATACAAAACATGGGTATTTATTTGTCTCTCTAGATTCTCATGCAGTCACTATCTACTAATCTATGAAGGGAGGGCCATTCCCTAATGGGATTAGTGTGGGGGATCATTGGTCCATGGTTAGTGTGGAAAAGTGTTCAAATTATGCTTTCCCTCCCCATAATAGTACTACTTATCGAGATGACACTTGAGATTGCCACAGTTACTTGAAGTTTGGGAACTATGCTCTAGGGAAGCCAAGTATCTTATCAGTACATTGTAATATATTGTACTTACTATTGAAAATCATTATGAAGATTTGTAATTATTTGTTATTGCACATTGATAGTGGTGATTGTATATTTGTATTAGATGTCGTTGAGTTATTATAATTACTTTCTATATTGTGTTTTACATACTCTCATGATGTTAGAGATATGTGATTTATATTATTGCTATTATCACACATGTATTTTAAATGATCTTTTTTAGATTCTTAGGATGTAATATATTTATATATATATGGTTATTTTTAAAAAAATTAATGTATTTCTAAGTAGATTCTAGTCAAGATGTTACATGTGGTATCAGACCTACGACTCAAACTCTAGGACCTAATGAGTCCATTAACATTTTTATATCTTTCTATTGACATAAAGAAGGATGGTGAAAGTGAGAGTTTTTGGAGAAAGTTGTTTGAATGTTAATGATAACAACCCTCCATTTGATCCTAGCCAATTTGCCACTGAGTAGTCAACAAAGATGGACTAGATTATCATAGTTATGAATGAGACTAGAGATCAGGTTATAGCTCTAGATTAGACAGTTCATAACCATGAGGAAGAATAATAGTAGGATGAATTTGAAGATCATCTAGCTGAGTAGGAAAATCCTCAAGATGTTATAGCTCAGATTATTGTAGAGTTTTCCAAAGATATGATTAAGGTGAACCCACTTAAGTTTGATTGGCATGTTCTAGGTGATGGAGCTAAGGCATGGCTGACAGAGATGGAGAAGTATTTCAAAATTTAAAACTACTATGAGGTCATCAAGGTAGTTTGAGGAGCATACCAGTTAGTTGGTGAGGTAGCTATGTGGTGGATCAATACAAAGTTAAAAATGAATCCGAATTCTACCACTACCACTTGGGATCAGTTTGTAGTTTTATTTATGTCATGGTGGCTCCCTCAGCTTTATTTTGATTAGAAGCTCATAAATTTTTAGAATCTGAATCAGGGTAATATGTCAGTGAATGAGTATTTGGAGTAGTTCACTAAACTATTAAAGTACATACCTCAGTATTAGGGAGATGAGTGTTTCAGGATCAAGAATTTTATCATGGATTTAAGGCCCCAAATTGGTGGAGAGTTAGATGTTCATGGACCTTCCACCATGGATCAGGTCTTTGAGAAGGTGACCAAACATGAGAAAAATACAAAGTCTCTTTCATAGGCCAATGATAAATTTAAGAAAAGGTTTGTAAATTCTAAGTCAACTTTAAAGAAGAAGAATTGGAAATAGAGGAGTGGAGACTCCAGGAAATAGTCTAAAAACCAAAATTTCAAGTTTAGCAATGGTTTGAGAAATAAGAACTAGGGCAATGAATTCAAAGATAGTTTCAAGGGAAACCAATAGAATGTTAGGAGAGGACCACTAGGAAGATGTTTCATTTGTAGATAGGATCATTATGTGCATGTTTATCCTTAGGATAAGTCAAATGGCAAGGGTCATAATCATAAGTAGCACAGTTTTAGTACCAAATTCATGTAGTAGTTAACAATTGATAGGCTAAATATCAGGCATTACTTATTGCGCTATCAGGTACTTTTTTTAACCATCCAATTTTCATTTTGATAGATATAGAATCCATTAAATGTTTTATATCTCTTAAGATGCTTACTAGAAGATTTGGTGTAATGGTAGATGCATGGTCAGTACATTATGAGAATGATGCAAAAGTTATGATAAATAGGTGTTTAGTTGAAGTGAAGATTAGGCTGCCCTAATTCATAACAGTTGTGGATTTGTATGTAGCACCTCTAAGATCATATGATGTGATCTTAGGAGTTAATTGGATCATAAAACATAAATCCAAGGTTGATTTTTACCTAAAGAAGGTTGAGTGTCTTAATGATTTTGAGAATTGGACATAAATTCAAGGTGAGAAGAGTGAGTTGAAGCTTAGTCATATTTCAGCTATGCATCTTAATAAGGCTTAGGGAAAATGATGTCTAAAATTTATCATTAAGATAAATGAAATGGAAGAACCTAAGGAACCATCTCTCAAAGATTACCCATTTCTCATGTATTTTCATGATGTGTTTACAAAAGAGTTGTTGGGTTTGCCCTCTAGTTGTGAGTTTAATTTTTCTATTAATATCATACTTAGTTTAAAACCACAATCTAAGGAACCATATAGGATGATAAATACTGATTTGGTTGAACTAAAGGCTTAACTTTAGGAATTGTTGGCTAAGGGGTTGATTAGGCCAAGCATGTCACCATGGGGTACACTAGTTTTCTTTGTCAAGAAGAAGGATGGTACCCTTCAAGTATGCATTGATTATAGAATGTTAAACAAGGCAACCATCAAAAATAGGTATTTGATACCTTGTATGGATTATCTTTTCAATCAAATATAAGGAGAAATTATATTTTATAAGATTAATCTTCAAGTGGGATACCATTAGTTGAGGATTCAAGATGAGGACATTCCCAAAATAGCATTCAAAACTTGGTATGGACACTATGAGTTTATAGTGTTACCATTTGGATTGACTAATGCTCCATTTGTATTTATGAATCTCATGAATAGTTTATTCAAATAGTACCTTGATCACTTTGTGATAGTTTTTCTAAATGACATTCTTATATATTCAAAGAATGAAGAAGAGCACTTTCAGCATTTAGAATTGGTTATGCAATGGTTGCGAAAGCATAAGATATATGAAAAGTTATCTAAGTGTGTATTTTTTCAAGAAAGAGTTCAGTGTTTGAGACATGTTATCTTTGTAGATGGTATCTTTGTAGATCTAGGGAAGATTAGAGCCATTATGGAATGGCCAACATCAAAGAATGTGCATGAGGTTAGGAGCTTCATGGGGTTAGCAAGCTACTGTAAGAAGTTTGTTGTAAACTTTTTCAAAATAACTAACCCAATAACTTCCTTGCAATAGAATAATCATAAATTGTTTTGATTAGAGAAGTGTGAGCTAGATTTATAGGAGTTGAAGAGAAGGCTTACGCCTACACCAGTGTTAAGAGTTCTAAACCCCAATGGTCATTTTTTAGTGATCACAAATGCTTCAGGTGATGGACTAAGTGGAACCCTTATGTAAGATGGTGCATGAGTGGCTTATGAGATACAAAATTTAAAGCCATATGAGGTGATTTATTCCCTCATGATTTGGAGTTCGTAGTGATTGTGCACGCTTTGTAAGTGTGGAGGCATTAATTATTTAGGAAACCTTTTGAGCTCAAGATGGATAACTTGGGAATCAAGTATATTTTCACTCAACCTAATTTGAATACTCATCAAAGATTTTATCTTGATTTTTTGTTTGAATACAATTTTGATATCAGTTATATCAAAGGTAAAGAGAATAGAGTAGTTGATGCCCTTAGTCATTAAAGGTACATTACAGATATAGCTACCATCAGGGATACTTTTAGGGATCAGTTGATTGAATTCTCTCTGGGAGATGAGTTTTATGATCAAGTTAGAAAATCATTGTCAGAGAATGCTCAAAATTCTTGATAAAAATGATTTAGTTTGAAGAGTGATGGTTTATTGCATTATAATGGATGGATGCATGTGCCAGATCATGAGAATATGTGGATCATAATGCTAAAAGAATTACATAATGCCCCTTATTCAAGACATCCAGTTGTAACCAAGTTCATGGCAGAGCTTAGACCACTATATTTTTGGAAAGAAATCAAGAAAGATATAGCTGATTTTGTGTCACATTATCTAGAGTGTCAGTGAGTGAACACTGAGCATGTGTATCTAACTAGATTATTATATCCACACGATATACTAGAATAGAAATGGTAGGTGATTAGCATGGAATTTTTCCAAGGGTTATCAATGTCATGAAATAGGCATGATATGATCTTGGTAGTTGATGATAAACTATCCAAGGTGTCTCACTTCATACCAGAGAATTTGATGGATGATGCACCTACCCTTGTGAAGAGATTCATAAAGGAAGTAAATAGGTTTCATGTTTTTTATAGAAGATAATTTAGGATCATGATCTAAAAATGAATTTAAGGTTTTGGATGACTTTGAATGTAGATTTAGGTATGCAACTTAATTTCAGTATAACTTACCACCCAAAGACTGACGGACAAACTGAAAGAGTTTATCAAGTACTTGATGATCTTCTCTAAATATATTGTATGGACTAGCAGTATAAGTGGGAAGATTATATTCCATTAGTTGAGTTTTCATATAACAACTCATACCATTCAGTGTTGAAGATGGCACCATTTGAGGCACTTTATGGGAGAGAGTACAGGATACCCATTAGTTTGGATAGGTTAGAGGATAGGTTAGTCTTCAGACCCAAGATGCTCTTAGAGATGGAAGAGAAAATTAGACTAAGTAGGTAGAGATTGGTCAAGGATTATGATAGATAAAATATTTAAGTAGATCTAAAGAGGATAGAAAGACACTTTACAGTTGGTGATAAAGTGTTTTTGCAGATAAAAATGTAGAAGAGCTTGATTAAATTTGAGAAGTCTGTAAAAATTTCACAGAGATATGTAGGACCCTTCAATGTGTTAGAAGTGTTCAATCCTATTGTGTATAAGCTTACGTTGCCACTAGCCCTAGCTATTTTACATAATGTCTTCCATGTTTCATATCTTAAGAAATTTATAGCTGATCCTACACATGTTGGATTGGAATGCTTTACAGGTTCTATATCTTAAGGTGGTCACAGTAGAACCAATCAAGGTAATTGACACATGAAAACTTTATTTGCATAACAAAGAGATGTCTTAATGCAAGGTCTAGTGAAACCAATACTCTGAGGATAGTACTACATGGAAGGACTATGATGAGTGTTTTGGGAGATTTTCACATTTATTTGATTGATTAGATATTATTATATTATGTTATTTTTGGTTCAACAATATATTTAATTTTAGATCATATGTTTGCATAAAAATCATTTGGGATAATGACTAGCTTTAGGGGAGAAGGGTGTTGTATCTTCATTCCTCACAAAATAAACTATTTGACTATTTATGGATGGTTATAGTGGACACACATGATATTGGTTATATTTTTAACTAAGCTTGAGATTTATGTAATTATAGGATAGTAGAATGTTGCTTAGTTAGATGATTAAACATGATTGTTTACTATGAGTTGATTAATGTATAAGCATATTAATATATTATTTCAGTTATATTATTGTTTTATATTTATCATGTGATATTATCTAATTACCTACGTATTTTGATGTGGATGTAAGAGAATTCATCTATCGAGTGTGTTGGAGGGAGAGCATCATTAGAGAAGATGACGTAGATGAAGATGTCATAGGTCTATAGAGAGATGTCAAAACCCTACACACACCACAGTATTTAGTACATGGTAGAAATGCATTAAAAATAATTGTTTATGGTATGTTTATTTCTTGCTTGGGATGTTTCTTTATGTGGTTTGCTAGTATAGGAAGATGTCGTAATGAATTCTTTTGTGAATGTGGCACGCCTTATCATTAATGATGGTAGGAACAATTTGACAAGGGTAAATTTAAAATATGAATTATTTATAAATTTTAAAATTACCATTTAGAATTATTTCAATATATTTGGGTGCTAATTTAATTTAATAACATTTGGGAGTTTAGCATTTCAAATTTAAAATATATTAAAAATATGGAATTTGGGCATTTTATATTAAAATATAAAAAAGGGGAATTATCTTTAAAAGGAAAAAAGAAAAGAAATAATTAAAACTTAGAAAATCTAAAGAATAAAGGTATTAAAATTAACAAAACCAAAAAGAAAAGAAAAAATAAATAAAAATCTTGAAAAAAAAAGAAAAGCTACGCCTACCTTTACATAAAGAAAGAGTTAAAGGAAGATTTGGGGGGATGCATTGGAGAAGAAAAAGAGAAGGGTACAGGTTTGAAGAGGAGATCAGAAAAGAAGCAAGGGACACAATTTCAAAAAAAAAAAAAAATGATAGAGAATACCAAGTAGGTGTTTTAATTTGATTGTCAAATATTTACTCAACCCATTGATTTGTTTGGTTAGTGGATTACTTGTATGTTTATTTTCTGTACACTTGAGTCACAATTAATTCGTGTGAAAAATAAAAATATATATAAACTCCCTTATACCTACGGTATGTTTTTATATAATATGTGTTAGCAACAATATGGACAAGAATAGTTTTATTGCCTTAATTTCTATTTTGATGAATTGAACTATATATTAATCGTATCATATTATAGATATACATTAGGAAAAAACTATACCTAGTCTAATGGTGATAGAATCTTTTAAAAAATAAAAATATTTTTTAGCGTCGTTGAGTTAGGTAGGCAAAAAAAATTTAAAAATTAATGGATATTTAATTCCCATAATACTATTCAGAGCTACCACCTTGAACCTTCTAGCATATTTATCACCAAGCATCAGACTTTGATATACAACTGCACATATGGTATTTCATGGTGTCATACACTTTGTTATAAATGTATTCATTAGATTTGAGCTTTGTGGGATGCAGTTACAAGTCTAAAATGTTTTAAGAATATTAGTAATGAGATGGTGTTGAATTATAACCAAAAAAAAAGACCTTTTTATTCTTGTAACAATTAAGTCTATATGAAATTTTACTGAGTCATTTGATTGTCCTTTTACGGCCTTTAATGTTAGGGGTTCACTAAAATCAGCAAGTTGAAAAACAAATTATGCAATTATAACTTTGGGTCACTTTTATTTATTTAACATGAGATGTTAGGAATTTAGGTGGCATTGAATTAATGTTTAAATTTATGTTGTTTCTTTTATCTTGGTAACCACCACTATTCCCTACCAGTCAGATGAGTTAATAGTGTCTAGTTTTAGGATCAAATTATGTTGATTAAATTTTTTTGGCTACTTGTATGGCATTGCCCATAGTCCTAATCTAAACAATTGAGCTTTCCAAAATATATATATGCTTCTTATAATGTGTTAATAGAAAATAATTTTTAACCATAATGTTTTTAATTAAAACAATGCCAAAATAGGGACATAGGTTCAGTGTGTAGCTAAATAGCTAATAATATTAGCATTGCTAGAATTATAGTTAAGTTTTAGCTTAATAGTATTGCTAGAAATATAGTTGAGAATTGGTAAGTCTATATAAAAGAATTAATTGTTAGCTAAAATGGAGGAACCATAATTAGTTAATAAGACTAAATCATTTGTAAACTTTGTTATTTAGTAAAGTATAAACTATGAGCATAGTTGATAAAATGTCGGGTAAACATACCTTTTATATAGGTGTTGGTTAACGCTAAGTAAAGTTTTATAGAAAAAATTTATAATTATCCACCTAATTGAAGCATAACTCAGATAGGTTCTATTAGTTTGATTTATGTGGAGCATAGGAATATAATCTAGTTTTTAATATAAACTTCTTAAGTCTTGTAAAAGATTTCCACTATAGTTATAGTGAGATTAGTTTTATAATTGCTCGGATGAGCATAAGTAATGAATTTTGTGATTGTTTTTTGGGAGTGGTAATACAAGACCATCCAAGATCTTAACCCTTATTGTGTAATTAACCATAATGGTTGTATTTCCTATCATAACAATAAGTATGAAGTTATAAACTCTTATTGTCGAAATGTGGGTTGGATTAATCATAAGAGTTTAATGGTTAAGCATTTCAACCCCTATCATGAGATAAACCTTGTGGAGAATTTAGATCACTTATTATATGGAAACCATCACATGGAATTTGACATTGTAATAAGTTATGTGTTTGTGACTATTAGCATATTTAGAAACTTGGGGTATATTATTGTATTTATAATTCTTGGGTGGCATTTGAACTGAAAGTTGAAAGAATTACTTAAAGATAACATAGCAAATGATTTATTATAAACCCCTAAAATATAAACTGAATATTAGACTGGATTTCTTATGTTTTGAAAAAGCAAAGTTCTCGTTGTTCTAACCGTTGAATGCAAATGTGTGTTTCCATGACTACTTCATTAATTTGATTTCTATGCTTAGTAGTTATGTTTAAACACTAGACTATGGTAATATGAGTTTCCATAGGGTGTAGTTAACTAGAAATAAAAAGTATTGCTTGAACTTTGTAATTAATTATATATTTACTCAGGTGGTATAACTATATTTATTATTTATAGTATGGGATAGAATATAATGTAATATTCATGCATATGTTTGATGGATTTAAATGTATGTTTTGGTTACTCCTATATTTAACATGCCATGTGATGTATTTGCTAGTAGGACGTAAGTTATGTGAATCTTATGGTTGAATTGTATTTGACCAATCTGCATTGTTAATGCAGATTAAGGAGTGATATGGACTTCACTAGCTTACTAGCATTGCAATCCAAGATGAAGGTAGTATGATCAATTGGTATGTATGAATTTGATTTATTTATAGATCACTTTTATATTACTATTTCTAAAGCTTTGGTCAAATTATATTTAGTGAGACATTATCATTTTATGAGTATGGTTTACATGTATGTGTTATATCTTGCAATAGATTGAGTTTTCTATGATACACTACATGTTTAGTTAGTTAGAAATCATATAGCACATGGGTACTTACTTGTATCTCTAGATTCTTGCACTATCACTATTTAATTATCCATGAAGGGAGGGCCATTCCTTGATGGGATTAGTGTGATAGATCATTGGTCTATGGTTGGTGTGTAAAAGTGTTCGGATGATGCTCTCCCTCCCCACAAAAGTACTACTTATCGAGATGACACTTAAGATTACTACAAATTTTTGAAGTTTGGGAACTATGCTTTGGGGAAGCCAAGTATCTTATTTATACATTATAATATATTGTACTTACTATTGAAAATCATCATGAAGAGTTGTAATTATTTATTATTGCACATTGATAGTGGTGACTACATATTTGTATCAATCGTGGCTGAGTTATTATAATTACTTTTTATATTGTGTTTTTACATACTCTCATGATGTTAAAGATCCATGATTTATATTGTTTCTATTATCACACGTGTACTTTAAATGATCTCTGTTAGATTCTAGGGATGTAATATATTTTTATATATGTGGTTATTTTAAAATAAATAATACATTTCTAGGTAGATTCCAGTCGAGATGTTACAGATATGTAGTTGTCAACAATATTTTTTATCTATTGATCAATCGCATGCATCCACTATGTGTCTAGGTTGTGCAATATTTCAAACTTTTCTTCATTACAATCAAAATTATTCATTCTAAAGGGTCTAAGGAAATAGTGTTTAATCCTTGATAACTATGTAGTAAATAGTTTAGGTAACTCATGCTAAAAAAACTCATAAATATCTCCATATATATGAGCATTAATAACTTATTGCACATGAATTCCTATCCTAGCACACTCTTCTAAATTTAACTCTTGTATCCTCTATTCTATCCATATTTCAATATATCTAAGGCCCAACAACCATATTAACATCTTGTGGGTCTTAGTAACATAACCATTATTAGTAAAAGTCCCTAAAAATCCTCATTATGGAATGCTAGTTTTATAGTCATACAATTTGCAACAAGACTCACAAGATATTGGAGTGTTCATACTTGTTACTTTGATGACTACTTAAGGTTTATTGTATAATTTATTTATTACACTATCTTATAGAGGGAAAGTAGATGTTCGACTTCACATAGATTAACATAATCCACATAGAACCATAAACAAATCATAAAATTTATGATTCTTATTGTAGATACCTAAAATCAAACACTTTATGTCAATTTTAATTATCCATTAACATCGTCCTAAAACATCTAATCAATTCTTCTTTTTACACTAATATTCTTAGTCTTTCATTATTCCCTCCCCCTCCCCTTGATCAATTAGTCTTTGCTTCTATTATCACATCCTATCCCACCAAAATCACATCACTTCTCATTAATTGATTAATATTTAATTAATTAATATTTTATTAATTAATTAATCTTCCTATTAATGTAAAATTCCATGGAATGCACATTTATTATGTTCCATAATTTAATTAATCCTATATTTATTCTCAAGTTTATGACCTCATCCTCTTCTTCTATAAGGAAAGTCAATTAGAAATTATAAGTGTGAAATTAAGGTATCTTACACCCTCTTACACACTCTAAAATTTTCATAAGTGGATTTCTTACACACTTCATCATTCTTTTTACACATTCCATCTTCCTCATCATGGAGATGTAAGACTGATTTTCATTCATTGATCTTCATATTGATCCAGTGATCCTCATTCATCATCCAAGTATATAAATTGGATGGATTCCTCCTAATTCCAACATGACCAACTAGTGAAACAAAGCTCTACCAAATCCTAAGGCCATCATCCATCAAGAATCAAAGCTTTTTTTTCTAAACTTACTCTGCTAAAACTCTAAGACAAGCTTCATGAAGTTCTTGAATTTATCATTAAAATCATGCATAGCATAAATTAAAATGATGTAACAATAGTTCAATGACATTTCCAAAGACTTTTAGATCTATATATGGGGCAATTAAACTTGTAATTCTGTAAGAGAGATAAATACAAAGATAAGGTAAAAATTGTGTTATTTATCTTCTATTATGCTTGTTTATGATATTCCTTGACCATACCTAATTTGAGGACATGCACTTGAGTTTTAGGTTTTATGAATTTAATTTTAATTTCATAATAACAAGAAACTAACTCCTTCATAATAGTGCAATCACACTTATTCATAATTAATTACTGCAAGTGTGATGGCAAAGATACATTAATTAACAAAAGAGATTGACTCAAAACTTGATATATTAAGATACTTATAGTAATATTGATAAAATAATCATGTTAAATTGAAGATTAAAAACTATCCTATCCATCTATGAATGTCATATATATATAGAATCAACATATTTTGTTCAATATAAGTTAACCATTTGGATTGGTCCTTAGAATCTCTCATCAGGACATGATCTATGTTTTAGTCTATAAACATTATGATTGGACACTAAATTAATACATGAATTTGTTAAAGTGTTGTCAATTATTTCCCTAAGGTGTCCAAGAGTGTGCATGAGTCAAGATATATGCATGGTTCTTAATGACAAAGTGTGCCTTAGTGATCATGTATGGACCCTGATTGGTTTTCTTGGTTAGGCAAGGTGATGGATGTTAGTGATGTGTTAACCATGTTTGAGAGATCATATGAGGGTTAAAGGTTTCTTGGGGTAATTTTTTAATTTAAATTAATTCATTATAATAGTCTTGCGAAGGTTTAGGTTATCCTAGTCAACTTGGCAAATCTTCCTAAGTAAGTAGATTGATGATATCAGCATTCACATGTGAGGATGTGTGAGAATAAAATGGTCACATAGGTTTATTGATATTTGTGCCTAGATAATGTCTTTAAAATATTAGGTCTTGACATGAGGTCAATCAAAATTTATTTTAGTGTAAATTTGGTCTCCCAGGTATATTTCACTAGTTTCCATAGTCAAATTTGCATTAAAAAGTGACCATTAGAATTCAAATATTTGAATTTACAAAGGAAATTAAGTCCTCATTATTTTGCTTATAAATTTTGATGTAGGATGAATTTTATGGTGGTATAAAAAGAAAAGTGGTAGATGACTTCAATGTAAATCTAGGAAAAATGATTTAGAGGTTTGATTGGTCATACACCTACATTTATTGTCGTCCAAAGTTGACTAAGGGTTTGACCTTCTTTTGGTCAAATGCCCCAAAAAGGATGTTTGAGTTTTTATTGATAGTGTTTATTTATTTCAAGGTGAATTAGACAAGTTAGAGTGTTCTAGACTCCTTGAGGATCATCTATATGGATTTTAGAGGTTTGACCAATCCATCTTCAGTATGAACAATTGTTTACAAGTTGACTTTCGATTCGTTCATTGTGGTTTCATGTATAAGACAATTTGATAGGTTTTACATATGCAGATGTGTGTAGGGATGAATGTAATAATTTTAGTATGTCTTATGGGTCATGTGTCATAAACCTATATGTTTTTAATGGGTCTTGTGTTCTTAGTTTTGCTTAGTGAAGTGATAAGAGGGTAAATGAGTCTCCATGAACCTAAAATGGATTCTTAGGCCTAATTGAAAGGTGGCAATGCTTAAGGGTGATCTATCAAATATATGGATGACCTATGTGGTTTATTTTGATCTTATTCCAAGTTTATTAGAATCTTTAAGGGTTAAGTCATATCTCATGGCTAACTAAGAAGATGATTATCATGAAGACTTTATAAAGAGCATAAACAAAGGTGAAGGTTTCTAGAGTTGATATGCGAAGGATAGTGAGGTATGAGTGTGCTTGGTGGATATATTGAAGATAAAATTAGGTTGAGGAATATTTCCATGACCTATAGGCCATATTTTTAATGTTATAATAGTGTTCTTGTAGGTTTGAAAATTGAAGATTAGCGAAGAAGTGTAAAGTGATCCGAAAGGGTTTTTTGGATGTATTGTTTATATGTGAGGGTTTGAAAGAGTGTAAAGGGTTGAAAATAAGTGATATTCACTATTTATCCATAATATTGAAATTAAATCATAACTTTATAGGTGTTGATATTATAAGTTGTATGGGTGCTTAACATCTAGGATAAGTGGGTGTTTATTCACGCTTAGGGGTTGGTGCTCCTTGTGAAGTGGGTGCTTAACTAAAGGTATAATATTTGTGATTATTTTATAGTACTATAATATACTTGTTTGTAGACTTTAGAGTGGGTTTTATTCCCCATGAGGGTTTCCCACATAATCCATGTGTCATGAAGTGTTAATCTTTCATAGTTTCTTTGTTTATTGCAATAACTAGTTTATATGCTTCATGGACACTTATGTTGAATGGTTGAGAATTTGAAGTTTTGAAATTGGAATTGAATTATTTGCATTAATTATTCACCCCTAGTGATTTTACCTCTAAAAATTTGGTGTCAGAGCCATACCTTCTTTATAAATTTAAGCACTTGAAGGTGATCTTAGGTACAATAGGTAGTCATCAAAATGCAAGGTGGTTTCTCTACTAAAAAAGAACCACTCTTCAATGGATCTAAGTATTCTTTTTCGAGTGCAAAGATGATGACCTACATCATGTCTCTAGGTTTTTATATTTGGAAATTTATTATGGATCATTATTCCTTACCTCCTACTCCTCCAACTAGTGCAATTGACAAGAAGCTAAGTGAGAACAATTCTAAAGATATGAATGCTATCATTTATGGCCTATTAGAGGTTGATTTGATCAAGGTAATTCATTGAAAAACTACCAAGGAAATTTGGGACAAGATACAAATCATCTATGAAGGAGATTCAAAGGTTAATTTGGCTAAATTATAAAAATATTGAAGGTAATTCAAGGGCTTCAAATGAAATAAGAAGATAATGTGGCATCCTATCTTATAATGGTTGATGAGGTTGTAAACATGATCAAAGGTCTTGGAGAGGAGATTGAAGAAGCTACTATTGAACAAAAGATATTAAGGTCTCTCACCCTCAAGTTTGATTCAAAGATTTCTATTGTAGAAGAAAGTCATGATCTTACCAAGATAAAGATATATAAATTACATGGAATCCTTACTACCTATGAGAGGAGATTCAATGAAAACAAACCACCAAATAAGGAAGTAACCTCCAAAGTGATCAAGGAGACAAAAGGCAAAAAGAACAAATTAAGTATTGAAGATTTTGATCTTAATTAAGATCAACTTAAATCCATGATTTCAAGAAAATTTATTTAGGGATTAGGTAAGTATGAAGGTAAGCTTACTTTCAAATGTTTATCATGTGGTAAAGTTAGTAATTTTATAGCTAAGTGTTGAAATAGAGGCAAGTCTAAACACAAGGAATCTCATGAGGCCGAGCACAAGAAATTTAAAGGTCCTAACAAGTACAAAAAATTCCTTAATAGGAGAAATGGAAAGAATGAGTCATAAAAAGGTATTAAGAATCTTTACCATGGAGAAAATAGTAACTCATCTGTTGAAGAAGGAAATTGATCTGATAGTGATGATTCATCTCATGATGAAGACAAATAGACACTATTCATGGCTCTTAGGGATGATGAAGGTGAATTTTATTTAGGTAGAGATATCTTTGGTGGAGATAACTTAGAGGAATAAGATAAGAAAGACACTCTTGAAGACTAATATTTGAATTCCTTGAAATAAATGAAGCTACTACAAGGCAAGAATAGAAAGCAAGCATCCTTAATCAAATCCTATGAAGAGAAAATTAGCTTACTTAAAGAAAGTTTGAGCAATGTAGTCAAAGAGCATTATGAGATTACTCAACATGTTTAAACTTAGGTTTGTACCCTTGCTAAAAATATAAATATTAAGGATGAAGAATTTGTCACATACAAATCAGAGATGGAATCTTTGCAAGAGAAACTAGATCAAGCTATGAGAAAACTTGAAACATATCAAAAATTTGAGAAAATTAAAGTTGATCTTAATGACCTATTGAACATTCAAAAGGTCTCAAATGAAAAATCAACCCTAGGATTCCATGAAGATGTTCAAAAGGATAAAAAGATAGAAAAGATAGTGATGATAGATCAAGAGACTAATCATGTTAAGGAGAGTGCTAATAAAGATAAGAAAGATGATAATTTGAATAAGAAGGACAACTTTGAAAGCTAAAAAATTTCAAATCAAATCAAGTAACCTATTGCAATGAGGTACAATAACTCCTTCAATGGATACTATTACTCTTGTCATCAGTTTTGTCATAGGATATTTGATTGTAAAAGAAAAGCTCTTAGTAAGAGATTTGCTATGAGAAAAATAATGACAAGCATAAAGAACATCATCACTCAAGATAGCCAATAGGTCCACAAGGAAATCATGACATCTTGCATTATAGGTTTTAAGGGGTTGGTCATATTTCAAAGTTTTGCATGCCTTCATCAGGAGATCGATCAATCAAGTACATGAATTGGATAATGAAACTTCAAAAAGTCATCATATATCTCATACACAAGGTATGTACAATCAAATAAACTTAATTTATTTCAATTTTCAAGAGAGAGGTCACATAATAAGGTTCTATAGGAATGGTCAGTATTCTACCTCGAAGAATGATCATCATAACATGAAGAAAAAGAGGCATAATGAATAGAGACCCAAAGAGGTGAAAGAGAATAGGTTAAAAATGGACTATTTGTCATGATAGAACAAGGTAAAATTTCAAGTGTCAAAGATCAAGCCTTATCTACTCAAGAGGATAAAAATATCAAGCATAATTCTTAGTCAAAATGAAAGAATGAAGCTAAGAACTTAGTCAAAGTCAATTTGATGATGAGGCAGGACTGCATGTCAAGTGAGAGCATGGATATGTGAAAGTCTCCCAAGTTTTGGGACATTTAATCCCTCTATGATAGGTGGGTATATCTACCTATGCTTCTTGGGAGACCTCTTTCATATATGGAATCAAGTATGTGTGATATAGTTGATGAACAAGATGCCAATTAGTACAGAGGTATGGTGAGTTGTTGATTGGTCTTTAAGACCAATGCCTTTTTGATAAAAAATTAATTATCTTATGTTTTCAAGACTTGTGTTGATATTAGAAGGTCATTGGTTAATGGGGAACAACAATTTTATGTGTTTTCTCCATAGGTGTATGATAAAATGCTTCAAGAGTTCTGTTCAGGGACATTGGTCCTAACAGGATTGTTTTAGTCAATTTTTTATACTTGGTTTGATAGGTCAAATCATGAAGTATGAAGGTAAGGTTGGTATGGAGTGTGAAGATTTTTTTCCCAAGTGTAATCCATGATTTTTCATGCATTGGATTGGTCATAGGTAGCTTTAATGATCATTTATTTAGTTTGACCATTTTGTTCAATGTTCACTGCTGAGTGAGAGCTCATCATGCAAAATTGGTGTTTTTGAGATCTATAAGGCTAATCAAGTGTGGATAAAAGTTTTATTTGATGTATCTATGTGAAAAATGAGGAGAAGAGTTGTCATAAGGCTTCCATGACAATTATAAGGTGTTTTGGCTTAGTGACAAGGGTATACATAGGGTCTGTATGCATAGAATGACTAGTTCTAGGTGTCAAATAAAGATTGGTGAGTGGTCAAGATAAATTTGTGGAATAGAAAGGTGTGTTAAATTCATAAAAATGTTTTCCATGTGGTTTTAGGGTTTGAATATATTTTGAAGGCAAGTTGAATATTTTTGAAAGCTCTTGGGTATGATAAACCTTTCTTAAGGGCTAGCAAGTTAAAAACCATTTCATGGATCTATGGGTCACCAAAGGATTAAAACCTCAAAATTTGGTTTAAAAGTGTATATTATTTATCTACAGGTGTGAGAGAATTTTTAGGAATTGGAGTTGATCGAAAGTTGGTATGTTGATCATATTTCTCTTTGATGCCCTAGTTTTGGCACCATATGGGTTAGTGACATTACCAAAGGATTTGAGGTCTGAGGCTACTTAATATATTTAAATGGCTAAAATGGTACTCAAAAAATATTTCATAGTCATCTATAATTGTATAGTGTATCTGATGGTTGAGGATTTATGCAAATGGAGGGCTAATTGGCAAGTCAGTTTGTGAAGGAGCTATGGTGTAGAGGAAGATTTGGGTGATGATTTTTGGCATACATGATGGGGAATATTAGTGTAATCCATATATGAAAATTAAATAAATGAGTATTTGTATAAATTTATGGGCTCCACAAGGTTTAGGTAGGGTTATTATGCCTCTAGACAAGGCTAGGTGACTCAAATGAACTTTTTGGTCATTTTGTCCAAAATAATAAGGTATGATTGTTATTTATGAGTTTTTTAGTATATTTTTAACATATTTTATGTTTTGATAGTGGCTTGAACATATTTTGGTGATCATGAAGTTGACTTGTGAGAGAAAATTTAAAGGCAAACATGAAATCTTGTCATGGTTTAAGATGGTCTAAAGGTACTCAAGAGGTGCCCAAGCTCAAGTAAATTAGGGGTAATTCCTCTCAGTGTTCTCAAGGTTTTATCACTCTCATTTTCTTCATATTTTTCATTTATTATTCATATAATATTACATGGTCAAAGCAGAGTGTTGTCAATGAGAAGGCTTGAGGTGGTCATGGCAAGGATTGGTATGCACGATGATAGGGGGAGTTTATATCATCTCTCAGAAGATATCCCTTAACGGTTTTGGATTTGAAAAAATTTGAAGTTCCTCAAGATCAGTAGGCAATCCCTCATTGTCATTGTGTCAAAGGGGGAGAAGGTGTTTGTAAAGGGAGAAAGAGTATGTGCACAATTTTATTGTTGGCTTTGAAAACATTTACAAATGTTGAAATCAATGAAAAAGGAGGAGAATGTTTAATTTTTTTTAATGATGTCCCTAAATTTTCCAAGAGTGTGCATGATTCAAGATGTATCCATGTTTCTTAATTACAAAGTGTGCCTTAGTGATCATACATGGACCCTGATTGGTTTGCTTGGTTAGGCAAGGTGATGGATGTTGGTGATGCATTAAGCATGTTTGATAGGTCACATGATGGATCAAGGGTGATTGGGGTAATTTTTTAAGTGAAATTAATTGATTATAATAATCTTGTGAAGTTTTAGGTTATCTTAGTCAACTTGGTATATCTTCCCAAGTAAGTAGATTGATGACATCAACATTCACACATGCAGAGGTGTTAGAAGAAATTGGTCACATGTGTTTGTTGATATTTGTGCCTAGATCATGTGTTTCAAATTCTAGGTATTGAAATGAGGTATAAAAAAATTTATTTTAGTGCAAATTTGGTCTCCCAGTTATATTTCGTTAGTTTCTAGAGTCAAATTTTCATTAAAAACTGACCATTGGAATTCAAATATCTGAATTTACAAAAGAAAACCAGCCCTCATTGTTTTGCCTATAAATTTTGATGTAGAATAAATTTGATGGTGGTGTATAAATAAAAATAGTTTATAAATTCAAGGTAAATCCATGAAAAATTATTTGGAGTTTTGACCGGTTATACACATACATTTATTATGGTCCAAAGTTGACTAAGGGTTTGACCTTCTACAAATGACCCAAGAAGGATGTTTGAGTTTTTATTGATAGTGTTTAGTTTTTTAAAGGTGAAATATCTATTGGAAAGTGTTGTATACTCCATAAGGATAATATATATGGATTTTGGAGGTTTTACCAATCCATCTTCAATATGAACAATTGCTTACAAATTAACTTTTGCTTCATTCATGGTGGTTTCATGTACAAGACAAGTGTTTGATTTGTTTTTCATATTTATAGGTGTGTAAGGATGAATGTAATAATTTCAGGATGTCTTAGGGGTAATTTGGAATGGAATTATATGATTTTAATGGGTCTTGTGCTCTTATTTTTTCTCTATGAATTGTTAAGAGGGTGAATAGGTCTCCATGGACCTAAAAGGGCTTCTTAGGCCTAATTGAAAGGTGGTGATGCTTAAGGGTCATATATCAAAGCTATGGATGACCTATGTGGGTGATTTTGATCCTATTATAATTTTATTATAATCTTTAAGGATTAATTCATGTCTGATGTCCGACAAAGAAGATGATGATCATGAAGACTCTATAAAAAGAGCATAAATAAAGGTAAAGGTTTCTAGAGTTTATATGCGAAGGAGAGTGAAGTATGAGTGTGCTTGGTGGATATATTCAAGAGAATATCAGGTTGAGGAATATTTTTATGACATATATGTCATATTTATGATGTTATAACAATGTTCTTACAGGGTTAAAAATTGAAGATGAGTGAAGAAGTGTAAAGTGATACAAAAGGGTGTTTTCGATGCATTGCTTGTATGTGAAGGTTTGAGAGAGTGTCAAGGGTTGAAAATAAGTGATATTCACTATTTATCCATCATATTTAAAGTAAATTATAACTCTTGAGGTGTTGATATTATAATTTATTGTGTGGGTGATCAACATCTAGGACAAGTGGGTGTTTGTTCATGCTGAGGGGTTGGTGTTCCTTGTGAAGTGGGTGCTTCACTAAAAGTCTCATGTTTGTGGATATTTTATAGGACTGTAGTCCACTTTTTTTTAGACTTGAGAGTAGGTTTTATTTCCCATGAATTTTTCCCACATAATCCATGTGTCATGAAGTGTTAATCTTGCATAGTTTCTTTATTTATTGCAATGACTAGTTTATATGCTTCATGGATGTTTATGTTAAATGGTTGAGAGTTTGAAGTTTTGAAATTAGAAATAAATTACTTGCATCATTGATTCACCCATCCCCCACTTAGTTATTGTGCCTCTAATATAATTTTAGATAGAATTATATCTAGACTTACCTCAATGTCATACACAAACTTTTATTCTTATTCATAATAGGTGAATATGCACTTATTATCATTATTATTATTTCACTAAATCAAAATTAACTATTATGAAAGAATACATTAATTCACAAGGAATATGTAATCAAATAAATATAAATACATATAAATTTCAAGAGACATTTTCAATAAGATTTCTTAAAATTCTCTCTAACTAATGTTTATAGTTACAAATGCAAGATATAATTTTGAGAAGAGACTGTGGTTCCTCATCTTCTTGACCTTTTATTGTCATGAGATTTTAAGTTTCATGAAAACACCCCCAAATGAACTCCTATAGGTAATTTTAGGTATTCCAAAATAGAAATGACATAAACAAAATGAAATAAATATATTGACTTCATAGCCCAATGGAAAAATCTTGGCAAACCCTTTCATAATTATGCTTGTAGCTAAATCTACATGAGGAATTTTGCATAATGAATTTTCAATAATCGATGTTCATCATGTTTGGCATTCATTAAATTCAACTTTAATTATATGTGTGCTCATTGTCAATTGTTTAGAAAGGTTAGTGAGACTTGGTGCCTATTTCATGCACCACTTGTCCTATTTGATTTGGCACTTATTCATCATGAACTCATTTGGTCTTATTAGCAAAAGAATGAAATTTTAGGTAAAATAAAACTTCCCAAAAATCTCTTAATTTTGTAATCTAGTGTGGAGACTAGACCTGAGAGATGAATTTTGATTATAAACACTTGGTATAAAAATTTCATCTCAAACTATAAAAATCAACAGGGAGAATTAGATCTACACAAGCAAGCTAGGTAACCTAATAACTCCACAAGAAGGGTATGGAATTGACAACTACACAAATAGGCTAGAGAACCTGATAGCTACACAAATAAGGTCTAATTTGCCTTTATATATTTTTTATCTGAACTCCACTTTGGGTTACGTTTGATGCATTGGAAAGATATTATGAATAACATTTTATCTTAAGGACTAGGCTACAAAAACTTCATATTGAACTTCAAAAATAAATGGGGAGAATCAAATTTGTATAAATAGATAAAATTTTGCACAGCTAAAAAATTAGGGTCCAGCTTCCATTTTTCCATAACTTTCACATTTGAACTCTATTTAGGATTCTATTTTATTCGTTGAAAATATATTTTGATGAATAACATTTTATCTTACGGACCCAGAATACAAAAATTTCATCTCAAACTTCTAGAATCAAGGTGTAAAATCATAGCTATAAAAATAGGGTAAAGTTACCACAAGTACAAAGGAAGGGTCTAAATTCCCACTACTGCTATATAAAATTACATTTTGTCAATGCCATTTACATAGTTTTCAAGTTATGAAAATTTGAGTTGTCCCTTTTTTAGGTTTAAAGTTGTGCAAAATTATCGAGTCACTTTTTCAAGTCACGTGAAATTATGAACATGCTTTTATAACTTTTAAGTTGCATTTTTTAATCATCATGATTTTATAGGCATTTAAAATATTTAAAAAGGTGGTTATGCACCATAATCACCCATTGTAAGCTATAAATACTAGCTATGGATTAATTTTAAGGGATTTTGGATAGTATGTGAACTTTTGGTAAGATAGAAGGAAGGAGTCTGTATGTACATCCCCAAGAAGGATCAATACATAATATATTTACAAGACTTTATGTCATAAATTTTTATGGATGAATGATGTGCATGATTATGTTATACAATTTTAATTCTTATTCTTTCAATTTTCTAAAATAATATTGTTGCATATTCCATGACTGCAAATATTTTAGTGTAGAAGTACTTTTGTCTCTACATTTAGAACTTTTTCTATTGTGAAATACTGGTGAGAATGAAAATAGAATTAATGTCCATTTTTATTGAGAAATACAAGGCTATTGTATATATTTATTTGTAATGTTATATAATATCCTTGGTGTATGTATCATGTTTACATGTATCTCATTTTTATGATAAAGGTTTCCTATATTACAATCTCAACTATACGACTATTCTAGTGAGTTTCTATGTTTAGCTACATAGAGTTATCTTTTTTCTTTCCTGGGATTATTACAATAGCTCTCTATGTTTAAAAAGATATAATTATCCCTTTATCCTTTTCTTCTCTGATTTCCTCCTTTTCATTATTCCCTTCATTTTTCATTTTTGTCACCTTTCTATACTTTTTGGTTAAAAGTATGAACCCACCATAGAAAACATTTTAAATGTAAATAGATTTATTTACTATGTCCCTTTTTTCAAAATAAAGGTAGCTCCCCCTGAAATAGGATAAGGACTTTATCCCCATGGTGTTGATTGAAAGTCCACATCTTATCCCCTTGATATTTTTTTCTGCCAACAGTTTTTGGTGACTCTATTGGGGATCGAGGTGCTTTATACACATAATTCCAGACATTTTTAAAAACCTCTCCAGAAAGGAAGTTGGTAAATCCATTGAGATGAATTACCTAGTACCTACAATGACAATGGTTCACCCTAACCCAAATATTCTCCATGTCCTATAGGGAAAACATTTTGGTCTATTGGCTTTGTCCCAATACCATGAATTACCTTTAGGCTCAATGAAGATATTCCCAAACTTTTTAGGAGAAAGTTACCAAGATGAAAATATCCATATCTTTGATTTCATGGTGTCCTACAACATTTTGGGAGTTATGCGTGAAACTGTTATTATGAGAATTTTTGTTGAAAATATCACTGGACTTGTTATTGAATGATTTTGGTATCTAAAAGATGGATGCAATTTGAATTGGGACTCTTTGAATAACAAGTTAGTGAATAGATTCAAACCAATTGTTTATGTGTGTGCATTGTTGTCATATTTCTTTCAAATCCAAAGGTAATAAAATGAGAATATGAGATAACTTGTAGCATGTTTCAATAAATTATTGAGACTAATTCCTTACGCAGATCAACCAAGTCTCAAAAATCAACTTTGTGTCATCATTGGCTCTTTACATTAGGAGATCAAATTCATCTTGATGAGGAAGAAGGTAAATTCCATATAAGCTACACAACTATAATATATTTATTGGAGAATTGTCATGATGATGTCATGGTGGTGTCATGGAGGTGTCATGTTGAGTGGATGAATTGCCTTGATAGTATATGTGACAATGACAAAGTGTACAATGTGCTTGTTATTGTATGCTTGAAGGTGGCTTGGTTGATCTTTAGAGTTTAACTAGTTAGAGATGTTCAGGGACATGTATGGTGATTGGATCATGTGCAAGAGGTCCTTAAGATGTTATCTTTGTTTGGAGAGATTTTGTGTATAATTAGAACTCATCTGGTTGATCATAATTTTAATCTATACACTTTGGGTCTAGTGGCAAAAAATGTATGTAGGCAATTTTATGACATCACCATGGCCACGTGGGAATGAGTCAAGGGGATCTAATCATATGGATGTGATCATAATCGTCCCTATTTTTTTTTCCAAATCTCAAGTAATGTGTTGAATCACAGTTAAATATAAGAGGGTGCAAATTTGGATTCTCAGTCAGATTTCATTGTTTTCCCACACTTAGCCAAAATTACAAAGTGGCTAGAAAGAGCTAAGTAGGCATGTTGATGAGCTTAGCATTCACACACATGAAGGTTTCAAGAGAAGGTGATCACATGGCTTTGTTTATTTTTTGACCTAGCTTATTTTTTCTTAATTTTAGATCATGTGATGTAGCACATTAAAAGATATGCATATGCAAAGTTGGGTTCCCACACAGTTTGACTATATTTTTCTATAACTAAATTTGTATAAGGCAAGAAAGAGTTGAGTGAGAATTTTGATGATGTTATTTATTGCACATGTGAAGGTGTCAAAAGAAATTGATTATATGGGTTTGTTCATTTTTGAGCATAGATCATTTGCACTAAATTTGAGTTCATGCGTTGAAGCACAACAAAAGTTAGGGATGCTCAAAATTGGCCTCTCAGGTAGATTTGGACATAGTTGGCTCTGTGATAGAATTTTTTTAGAAGGCATTTTAATGGAATTATATCTCATGTGTGAGGGATATAGGAATAATGTTCACATGGTTGTATTCTCCTATGTGAGGAGATCATCTAGTCTAAGTTTGAGATCCTACGTCAAAATGCAAAAGAAGTTATTGAGGTGCAAAAATGGCTACTCATGCATATTGAAATGGTTCTCATACTTGGTTATTTTTGAAAGTGTTAAAGCTTGAGCAAGATCAACAGTGTGCATGGATCTAAGAAGTTAGGAGGTAATGATATGAGGATAGGTGCATGATGTTTAAAAACTAAGCAAATGTATAAGATAATGATCTAATGATGAGCGTGCATTCATATAGTTGATCGAATGGTGAGCATTGATTTTTAAAGTCCTAAATGATATGTAAAGATCCACAAAGTGCATTGAGTCAAAGTTCCTAGATTGAACATGATGAGGTCAAATTTCAGATGTTTAACATTTGGATTTTGTGGTTTATGTATTAAATCTTAGACAAGATTGATCGCATGAGATGGATCCTGAAGTAAGAGTTCACAAGATTTGAGCATTGTGTTCAAAGGTTAATTGTGACCATTATCATTAAAATATTTGAATTGAACGTAGGAAAAATTATAGCTCTATATTTTGATCATAGCTTTTGATATAAGTCAAATTTGTTCATGTAGTAAAAAGAAAAGTGGTAGAGGACTCCAAGGTGCATCTAGTTATATATATTTGAATATTTGTAAGTAATTATAGTCAAATTTATTGAGACTATAAGTTGAATATGTGTTTATTCTTATTCTTCAAGTGACTCAAGAAGGATATTTGAGCTTGTGTTGATGTTGTTTCAATGTCTCATGATGAATTAGCTATTGGTACATGTTTTAGAATCCATGAGGATTCTCTATATGGTTTTTTGAGGTGTGATCAATCTATCTTGAGTATGAACAATGCTTAATAAGTTAATTGTGTGTTCATTCATGGTGACTATGTACATCAGGTTTATGTTTGAGTTGTTTGAGCATATGCAAAGTTATGCTAAGATGATTGTGATCATTTGAGGATGTCTTAAGAGACATAAGGAGTGGACCCATGTATTAATAAAGTTGTCTTATGTTATTATTTTTTTCTCAAGAGTGAGCTAAATGAGTGAATAGGTCTCCATAAGACCTATAAGAGCTACAATTGCCTTATCAAAAGGTGTAGCTTATTAAGGATGACCCATAGATGCTATGGCCAACCTATGGAGATAGTATTAATCTGTGTCTTCATATGATAGATGCCTTAAGGTCCAAGGCATTCCTAATCGCTGACCAAGGTTTTGGTTATCATGATTGCTCTATAAATAGTGGAACCAAAGATGATGGGTTCTAGACTTGTATGACTTAAAGAGGTGTGAGCATTGAAGAAAATAAGAGAAGAGGTCAAGTGTGCTCAATGTTTGGGTTGATGAGCAGAATAGATTGACGACTATGAGTATGACCTGTAGGTTGTGTTTCTAATGGCACAATAGTGCTCTTATAGGTTGAGCATGAGTGAAGAGGCCTAGAGTGATCCAAAAGGATTTTTTGCATGACTTGAGATTTGGTAAAAAAAAAATAGGGGATATTTTTATCACAACCATATGACCATCTCCGATTGACTCATTCCCACATGATAATGGTGATGTCATCAAACTACCTACTTAGATTTTTTGCTACTAGACCTAAAGTGTCTAGATGAAAACTATAATCAACCAGATGAATTCCAATTATGTACACAAGCTCTCCAATCATAGATAAAATATTAGGGACCTATTTCACATGATCTAATCACCATACACATTTCTAAACATATCTAACTAGTCAAAATTTTAATATCAACCAAGCCACCCTTAAGCATACAAGAATAAGCACTTTGCACACTTTATCATTTTCACATAGACTATCAAATCTCTTCATCCACTCAAAAGGACACCTCCATGACACTACCATGACATCATCATGAAAAATCTCCAACAATATCCCACTTTGTCATTAATGTCAACACCCATCGATATATAAATATATAGCTAAACTTCTCTCTCTTCAAAGCACTCCTACAATAAGAACTTTCTCCCCAATAGGAACTTTCTCCCCCTTTAACACAATGAAAAAGTGGGCACAAACTGATCTTGAGGACCTAAAACTACTATCAAATAGGAAAGGACCATCTTATAAAGATGATACAAACTCCCCCTTACCTTGAGCCTACTTCAGCTTGCTTTGACAATATCCTCTTGTTCCATGCCAACACTCTCTTCAATCAAGCACTACAACCAATGAAGAAAGAACACACAAAACCATATAAATCTGATGAAAAACACCAAGAAACATTTTAGAGGTACTCCCCCTATTATCTATGAGAAATTTCACCTTCTGAGCATCTTTATATATCCACACACCATGAAGAACCACCATGTAGGCTTACTAGCCTTCTTTCTCAAGACACTTCCATGACCACCATCTCTACATCTACACTATACAAAATAGGAAACATGCACTGATCCAACCTTAAAACATGCACTGATACTGATACTTTGATATTTTAGAGAAACTAAGTAAAAATCAATCTTCTTCAAACTAGGCCTGTTTAGCCTCCTTGTATCCCTATCTGAAACTTGTAGATCCCACAATTTTTAATAGACACATTCAATACATGAAACTCCATATATGGATCATTCTCATATTCACCCTAAATCACACCAATTTTCATCACCAATCTCATCCTCTGCAACATACTGCCTTCACAAACCTACTAGCCAATTAGCCCTCCATATTGACAAAAGGTTGAATAACTTGAGAACCACAAACCTTAAATTCTATGTGAGGCTTGATTTTACCACCTATTTGGCCCATTCAACAAATTAATAATCTTAAGACCTCAAATTATAAGTAAAACCACTTTTTTAGTATTGCCCAAAACCCTAGAATCTCAAAATAAATAGGGTCAACAAACCTCCTTCTAGTTAACACATACTTATGAAAATACTTACACACCTAGAAACACCCATCACACACTTATGGACCAAGATTTGATAACTAATACCTTTGGTAACCCATACACCCTATAACCCATTTTAGGCTTGCTTGCCCTTAAGCCAAAAATTGAGAAAATTGAGAGCACTCAAAAATCTTCAATTGGCACATACATACCTTCAGACCTCAAAAACACCTTGGTCACACCACAAATAAATGAACAAAACTTTTTGAGCACCAAAAAATTTTATACATTTTCATCAATCTCATTAATCCACCTAGAACCACCCATTTTGCCTCTGTATTATAGGTCCTTCACAAACCTCTAAAAATGGGCTCATGAACTTGTTCCCCCTTAACAAAAGACCTTCTCTGATTGGCATTATCATCTTGAGCACACAAACATGCCTCTCTATTAAAAGGATACCCTTAATAATCATAGATAGATACCTCCTCTACACCACAATGCTCTACCATGGTGTGAAACTAGGAGTTACCCACAACTCCTCATATTCATTCTCCTCCTTGGTCATCTAATACTTATAGTTCTTCTTCTTCTTTAGATTAACTATGACAATTGGTTCCTTTTCTATATCACTTTCCTTCTCTTCTAAGATATAATTGATAACACTTAGAGACAACATATATTCATGACATACCTTTTCATCTAAAGAATCCACCTTGTAGTTTGGAATCTCATTAGTAGTTACTAACAACTAATGTTCTTTGTACAAAACTTGCTCAGAAATAATATGATGTTCACTTGTATCCATACACACTTCATAACTAGACTTAGACAGTACCTTGGTCTTCTCCTTGAGCTTGGTCTCTTTATTTTCAACATGAGTAGACTTTTGATTTTCCTTTTCTAACTGGATAGTTGACACATTCTCTACTTTAGACTTGTCAACAAAAGTTGTCAATAAAAACTCTTGACTTTCCTTTATTTTTAATTCTATTTCTACATTATTAAATAATCCATCAAGACTTTTGGACTCAACAGAGTTAGTCTCCTTAGGCTTTACTAACTCAGGTCTCCATACCAAAGTTTGACTCTTCTTGTCTTCTGCATCCATCTTACCTACTTGATCTTTGAGCTTATCCTGATTTGTCACATAGCCTTCTAGAGCAACTTCTTATCAACCTTATGACTAGAAGAATTGTCAATGATTACCTTTGGCTTCCATATCTTATTTTGTCCTTTTTCATACCTTTTAGGATCTCTATATATTTTGACATACTTTGAAGGTCTTTTAACACCATTTGGATAGAATCAAGCAATATGTCCACTCTTATGACAACTAAAACAAGTAACATCATTCAACATACCTCTTAACTGATCTAAGTTATGATTTCTCCAAGACCAATTGCTTATCCTTCCAAGGATCCATGAGTATACATTATTGACTGGCTTCCTTTTATAGTCCTTAGCTCTATGACCATACTTATTACATGTATAATAATAACCATGAAATAAACTAACATACCTTGTAGCTTTGGGTTGTCTAATTGACCTTCTGACATTGTTATTCAAGTTTGCATTCTTCTTCACTTGCTTAGGGTTCTCATGCTTGCTTTCCATCTTGTCCAACTTGATTATAACAAGATCATGCTCATTTTTCAATGACTTCATTTCAAACCTTAGCTAATTTCACTCATATTTTTTTGCTTTTAGATTTGCATTTACACTCCTTAATTGATCCTCAAGAATATTGATCTTCTCTTCATCCTTTTTGACCTTGTTGGCCATGTCTTTCAATCTATATGCTTTTACTTCAATAGACTTGATCTGTTCTTGATACTCCTTTTCTTATTTTTTGTCATCTTTTCTATTTTTATGACAATCTTCTTTATAAAACATGATGTCCTTTTCTTTTGAACACAAACTTGTCATGGAGTCTATTAGTTGAACCTTGAGATCATTGATAACATTCTCATCCTCATTGGCATCTTTCTTCAAAGTACATATTTGTTCTTTAAGTGCCTTGATCATAGCTTTCCATTATGGATTTTCTTCCTTCAACTGCTTATCCATCTTTGTACCTACTTAGTATCACCTTTAAGTTGTTAGGCTTCCTCAAAAGGACCCACTCTGATACCAATTATCATAGGAACAATCACTGAGAGGAGGGATGAATTAGTGAGCCTAGATATTTCAACTTTAGTTTCAATTCTTCTAAACTCTTAATTATTCAATACATACATTCATGAGGCATACACATCATTTATATCAATGTACAAGAAAGACAATCCAAGATCAATCACATAACACATGACATACGTGGGAAACCCTCTTCAAGAATAAAACCCACTAGAACTTGCAATTGGACTACTATCCTATAAAACAAGAACCAATTTATAATAGCAAACTACTGATCAAGGAACTACCATCCCTAGTTTTAGTGAGATTGCATTCCCATAAGAAGCTACTACACCTATCTAGTTGAGCACCCACAACAACTAGATCTTTAGTAAATTTCACCTTGCAAGGATCTTTCTACCCCCTTAGATGTTGGGCACCCACAAAAACACTTAAGAACACATCTCCTCAACACTGATTTCCTGCCAATCTGATGGAGATACAAAGTATATCAGCTCTCTTGTAATTTCCACACTCAATGCATCTAAATCCACCTTTTGGACCAATCTACACTTCTCAACAACAAATCTATCACCATAATGCTACCTATTGATCAAATCACATTACATACTTGAAACAACACACAAAGATCAATTAAGACACATTACATATCCCAACTGTCCCCACTCTTCAACTCTACACACTCAATGCATCCTTTACAAAAATAACTCTGTCATAACTTTAATAACATGAGTAGATGGTCATACATAATGTCCACACTCTAATAAGTCTCTCTAACTAGCCACTAAGCTCTCACAGACACCAAAAAGTCTTTTTTCAATCTCAAGACATCCAAAACATTTTTTTGGATCACTCTAGGTCTCTTCATTCATTCTCACCCTACAAGAGCACTATTCTACCATTAAAAACTTGACCTACATGTCATACTTATAGTCCTTAATTTTCTCTACTTATCAACCCAACCATTGGGCATACTTAGCCTCTTCTTTTATTCACTTCAATGCTCACACCTCTCCAAGTCATACAAGTCTATAACCCATCATCTTTGGTTTCACTATTTATAGAGTAATCATGATAATCAAAATCTTGGTTCACCATTAGGCATGCCTTAACCCTTAGGCATCTATCATATAAAGACACAACTAAATACAATATCCATAGGTCAG
The DNA here is from genome assembly GCA_037957365.1 of Torreya grandis. Classification (NCBI taxonomy): domain Eukaryota; kingdom Viridiplantae; phylum Streptophyta; class Pinopsida; order Cupressales; family Taxaceae; genus Torreya; species Torreya grandis. The sequence goes on from JARHVA010001208.1 coordinate 1,466,001, forward strand.
CCATAGCATCTATGGGTCATCCTTAAGTAGCTACACCTTTTAATAAGGAACATATAGCTCTTATAGGTCTCATGGAGACTTATTCACCCATTTAGCTCACTCACAAGCAAAACTAAAACACATGACCACTTTCATAATACATGGGTCCACTCCTTATGTCTCCTAGAACATATTCAAATGGTCATAGTCATCTTAGCTTACCTAATGCAGGATCATCCTTCTTGGATGACTCAAAATGATGATTGTTCATCAAATTTAGATTTCTTATCATTTTACTTAGTTTTAAAAAATTTAATACTTGGGCATAGAATAGGTATGTTATGAGGTTGTTTATAAGTCTAGCAGGTGTCAAATAATTAGACAATAATGAAAATGTCACTATGGACACATTTTTATTAAGCAAAGGTCACCTTGTATGAATAAGCAACCTTGATGTTTGTGTCAAGTTGCAAACTCATTTGCAAGTGACCATTTTGAATTAGTTTAGGTAGTTACTCTTGTTATAAACTTATTATTTTATTATTTGATTTATTTATTACCATGCATTTAAAGGAAAAAGAGTGTTAGACTCAGGTAATAATGGAGAAAATTTCTCAAAATGTTGTTGAAAGTCTTATAGCCCTATTTGTTGTGCACAAACAAATGATTAACAGTGTCTCTTTTTAATGTTGAATGAAGGCAATGTGATTTTTCTCTATTTTTAAATTTCAATACAGCTTTGTGAGTTCATTATGCATGGTTTAATTATGTTTCAATAGTTTTTAGTATTTGTTTCTTGTTATCTTGGCTGTGAAGACTAAGTTGGCTTGTAGGATAGCTCACACACAGACTGTAAACAAATAGAGTATAGAGAAATTAGATAATAGAATTCTCAAATTAGTTGAAGTGATTCTCAAGAAAGTTAAAAAAAATTATCACACCTATGACCATCAATCAGATTTTAAATCCATTCGAGATTCAAGAACCTTCAATAATTTACCTACAAACTATGTCAATGGTAATTGTGTGTAAATAGAATGTAAAGAACAGGGAATGGAGTCACTAAAAAAACTTGAAGAATGATTTTAAAGAATGAGTTTGGATGAGGTATATTTAGTCATTCATAAATTTTAAATGACTTTGGAAATTTAAGAAACTACAAACAAATCTATAGACCTATTGGCAGAGTCTATACATACAGTGCGGGAAAGATTTTAGTGGAAAATATACACAGAGGTCAAGAAAGTGTGAATTAGTGTGTTATGAATACAAACCAACCCATGTAAAATGTGTATAAAAATAATACATTCTTCATTTAACTTTTTAGATTATTGTAATATGAACTTTGAATTTTGAGATGGGTGTTTTCAAGAACTACAAGTTTGATTGTGCGTAAAAGAAAAGACAAGACTGGTGTTAAATGTGGAATAGAAACACCATAATAAGATTTTTAATGATTTTGTCTAGGAAAGGAGGCTTAATATAGACCCTACATAACTTTCATAGAAGAACAAAATCATGTTTGGAACTAGATATAGCAACATGCATGTTCTTGGATTATTGTAGTTAAGGATATGTGTTACAGGGGAACTCCAAAGATGTGTTCAAATACTAGAGTAGAGACTTGGAAGAAGTTGTTGGGGATCAACCAACAATATGATTACACTTATGAAAGCAATAAACCATGGAGTTAAATCAGATAGATAAGTAACTAGAATCAGATAATAGCAAAGAACAAGAGATACAAGAAACCACCCTGAAAACTTGTATTGAACTCTTTACAAAAGGAATACAATTGAAGAAACTTATTTCTTCCACACCTCTCTCAGATGCACAAGATCTCTCTCTAGATCTCTATCCCTTAAGAGCTCTCTCTCTTAAGTAAAATCAACTCCAACAACCTGGATTGATATAACTCTGTATTGTTCTTCAACATTCACATACAATGAACTACTACAATAATCACACTAAGCTAAGAAGATCTAATTCTACATATAGAATTAGGAAACTTGAGCATGCACTTACAACCAAAAGTTAATCCTCTTGAACAAGGGCTCTAAAAAACAATCTTACTAATAATAGAAATGCGAACTTAAGACTAAGACTTAAACTCATCATGCAAACACTCGCTTCTGTCCTCAGAAATAGCATTCTGGACGCACAGGTGACCGACGTTGGTTCCTGCCTGCTTGCCTGTGATCGACGTTGGCCGATCATCTTCCGACGCCGGCATCTCTTCAACTGCACTGGACCGACGTCGGTCGCTCCTGACCGACGCCGATGACTGTGTAAACCTACAACTTTGGTAATGTGCTCATATGTGAAGCTTTTAGGCTCCACACCTTAACAGAAGTGTCTTAATAATTATACAATAAATAAATAAGTGTATGGAATGTGTGGACATGGAATAAGATATAAAACCATATAAAACTCAGACTAAGGTTTCCAATACCTTGTAAAAGGTGATTGTAAATTCTATATACCTAAGAAAGTGGATAAAAGGTTGAACAAAAGTGAATATTTATGAATTAAATGATTGAAAGAGATGAGTATAAATCTCATAGGCCTAAAGTAATTATCTCAGGGCTTTAAAACCAAGTGTGAAGCATGCATTGGCAATTAGGGAGAGGTCTTGGTGTAATAAAAGATGGAATAATCCTTTGTAGGTTGCAGGCAGAGTGGAGTTTGAAGTCAAGTGAAATATTGATAGGGGTAAAAGAGGATTGAGGAGTCCAATAGGACTATAAAGATAAATATTAAGTTATTTGGAGTAATCAACCAAATCCATGAAGTTAAGATTCATTAAATGCATGTGGAACCCCATGTTCCATTAACAAAGAATTTGAATTAAGAACAAGGTAAAGAGTGAGAAAAGTGTGTATTTTATCTATATCATTACCTTTGTGTGTGCTCAAACATAGACCTAGTGTACATAGTCACCATGAATGAGCACACAATCAACTTACAAAGCATTTTTTATACTCAATATAGATTGATCACACCTCCAAAAACCACATAGAGCATCCTCATGGAGTCTACAACATGTTCCAATAGTTAATTCATCATGAGAAATTGAAACATCATCAACACAAGCTCGAATATCCTTCTCAGGTCACTTGCAGGATAAGCATGAAACTTCTAGGCTCAATAAATTTCACTGTACTTACTTTCAGATCTTCAAATCTATATATTTAGAACCACCTTGGAGTCATCTACCACTTTGCTTTTTACTACATAAGCAAATTTGGCTTTTATCAAAAGATATGATCAAAATATAGAGCTCTAGTTTTCCCTATGTTCAATTCAAATATTTGAATGACAATGGTCACAGTTAACATTTGAAGACAATGCTCAAATATCATGAACTCTCAACGTAGGATCAATCTCACATCATCGATCTTGTCTGAGCTTTAATACATAGACTACCAAAGCCAAACATTAAACATCTAATAGTTGACCTCATCTCTTATAATCTGAGAACTTTGACTTAATGTGCTCCATCTATCTTTGTGGATTAGTCAAGACTTTAACAATCAGTGCTCACCATTCGATCAATTATATGAATGCCTACTCACTATTGGATCATTATCTTATACCTTTTCTTAGTTGTTAAACATCATGCACCTATCCTCATCTCACTACCTCTTGATTTCTTGGAGCCACATGAACTATTGATCTTGTTTGAGCTTTAACACTTTCAAAAATGACTAAGGATGGGAACCCTTTTGATATGCATGAGTAGCCATTTTTTCACCTCAATAACTTCTTCTACATTTTGACATCAAATCCTAAACTTGGACCAGATGATCTCCTCACATAGGAGAATCCATCCATATGACACACTACTCTTGGAACCCTTGTGCATGTGAGATATAATGCCATTAAAATGCCTTCTAAAAACCTTGTCATCAAGCCAATTATGTCTAAATCTACCTGAGAAGCCAACTTTGAGCATCCATAACTTTTTTTGCACTTTAACGCATAAACTCAAATTTAGTACAAATGATATATGCTCAAAAATAAACAAACCCATATGACTAGTTTCTCTTGACACCTTCACATGTGCAAGATATATCATCATCAATATGCTCACTCATCTCTTTCTTACCTTATGCAAATTTGGTTATGGAAAAACACAATCAAACTGCCTAGGAACCCAACTTTGTTTATGGATATCTTTTGATGTGCTACATCACATGATCTAAAATTAAGCACAAATAAACTAGGTTCAAAACTAAACAAACCCATATGATCACCTTCTCTTGAAACCTTCATGCATGTGAACGTTGACCTCATCAACATGCTTACTTAGCTCTTTTTGGCCACTTTGTAAATTTGGCTAAGTATGGGAAAACAATGAAATTTGACTAAATAGATAACTTTGCACCCTCATATCTTTAATCGCACTTTGATACATGACTTGATATTTAGCACAAAATAACTAGGGACTGTTTTGATGATAACCATATGACTAACTCCCCTTGACTCATTCCCACGTGGTAATGGTGACATCATCAAATTGCCTACTCAGATTATCTAACACTAGACCCAAAGTGTCTAGATGAAAAATATGATCAACCAAATAAAGTCCAATTATGCACACAAGCTATCTAAACATATATAACATCTTAGGGACCTCTTTCACATGCTTCAATCACCATACACATCCCTGAACATCTCTAACTAGTCAAACTCTAAAGATCAACCAAGCCACTTTCAAGCATACAAGAACAAGCACATTGCACACTTTGTCATTGTCACATAGACTATTAAGGCTCTTTATCCACTCGATAGGACACCACCATGACATCATCATGATAATTCTCCAATAATCTCCCCCTTTGTCATTGATGGCAACACCCATCAATATAGCAATATATAGTTCACCTTCTCTCTCTTCAAAGCACTCCTACAATAGAAAATCAAATTCATCTTGATAAGGAACAAGGTAAATTCCATGGAAGCTACACAACTATAATATATTTAAACTGAAGATGGCATGGTTCTATCTAAAATGTTGAATAAATAAGTTTCAAAACATTCTACAACTACCTTAAGTGGTGGAAGTTGATTTAATGAAAATCCCTCAACATCAAAACAAAGTTTCAACTATAAAATTTATGATCAAGCATTTCAAAATGCCAATAAATAAAAATATAAATTACTTCCTAACATATATGATTGTTTCAATTTCAAGATTATGAAATAAGGTGAATAACTTGAAGTGAATAATTGATCAATGAATGAATGAAGAAATTAACATCCCCATTTGTAAAGAAGATGAAGTTCTCCTTGTTTTAAAAAATTGCTCAAACCTCATAGTCCTAAGAGAAAATGAGTTATCTAAATAATAATTTATTGGATCACAAAAAAAATATAATAATTTAGAATGTGATGTCTTTATCTCTGAAGGAGAATATAACATGGAACTAGTTTTATGTAGATAAGGAGATCCTAATTATATCAGAATGGAAAACTCAGTAGTCGGAAGTGAGGATTCTCTTAGAAATTCCTTTTCATGTCACACTTTAGAATATTTTTCTAAAGGATTTGAATCTAAATCAGTCAAGCCTACATAAATTGAAGACCATATTCATGCCAAGCTTGAAATCAAGGAATATGTGAAGGCAAAACAAAATGAATGGTGATCGATTTCCATTTCAAGTGAAATGGAAAGTGTCAAGGCATAAGAGATTGATGAAGATGATGATGATGGTTCATTTGATGAAAAATGAGCCTCTATCATGGGAAGTAATTTAATAAAGAATATCTCCACTCAATTCACTTTGGAAGATCTTCCTATTATTATTCCATCTTAGGAAAATATATGCAACACACTTTCTCTAATTTGCATCTTGTATCTAGCATAAACACATTCAAATCAACTTGATAAGATATTAAATAAGTCTAATACTACTCAAAAATTCTCCCAGAAGACTAGAGAACTTACAATGATTCCATTTCCAAATCTTGAGATATTGATAATATATTTGTTCATGGCTATCTTAGTATGCATAATAATCATAGGTTTATCCTCTTCCCAACTACTTGGTCATTGTTGCTGAATATTTTTGAGCCTCATAAGTCAAATCCATTATTCCAAAATAGAAGGTACTTCTCCCAACCAATTAATGGTTATGTATAGTCTTTTCATTTTCTTGTGCTACCTAGAAATATATTTATTTTCCTTATTTTGGCTTGTTTTCTTTTACCATCTTTGTTTTGGTGTGTTATTTTTAATAAATACAAAAATTTGTTTATTTTCCCTTCCTCTCCATGTATTGGTCCTTTTACATGCACATGTTTTTAGTTTTTTTCTCTAAATGGAAACTCTTAGTGGACAATCACATCATTTACAAAGATGTCAAAAATGTTGTTACTTCAGAATGGATGAAAGGATCACATTTTAATGGGATGTATGATCATTTATTGATGGTTTAGTGTTTGCATCCATATTTATTTAGATACTTTATTTTAATACAAATGAATTGGACATCTTTGATCTTATTCCATTTCTATAGTGTGAGCTTCTTTAGTTTTTGGAATAACATATAGAAAGGAGCCTTAAAGCATTTCAACCAAGTGGGTCTCCAAGATAGAAATTTAACAATGTATTCAAAAGAGGGCATTTTTATTCATAAGAATGAAAATGTAAAGGCTTGTTATTTATATGTCATAATTGGCAGGCAAATATTTGTATGAAAATCTTCAAGTGAACAAACATATATTCAAAAAAATTAGAGCGTGAGATCTTGATTGGCAGTGCCTATTCATTTCTCATATGATTGAGATAGGAGAACTAACTATTAGTTTTCTAGATCAAACTTTAAATAAATTATGGGTAGGTGATCTGGCCTGATAGTGCATGTTCATTTATTGTACAATTAAGATAGGTGAACTAGTTATCAGTTGGTCAGATCAGGATGTAAAAATGTGTACTTTACATTGTTCTCAGGAATTGGTATAAAAGTGAAGGCAACAGTCATCAAATATTTTATAGTTATTTTAAAATCCATTAATGAATGTGATCCCATAGTCAAACCCAATTATTATGGTGAAATTTTAGAGTACATGAAAATACCCCAATTATGCTCCTCTAGGTAATTATAGGTGTTCCAAATAGATACAACAAAAATAAAAATACCAACTCTATAGCCCAATGGATAAATATTGGAAAACCCTTTCATAAATTTTCTTGAATCTAAATTACATAGGTAATTATGCATAATTAATTTTCAAAAATTAATGTTCATCATATTTGGTGATCATTGCATTCAATTTTCATTGTATTTAGGTTCAGTGCCTATTATTTAGATAACCTAGTGAGACATGGTGCTTATTTAATGCACCACTTGTTTTATTTGATTTGGAACTTGTTCATTAGGAACTCAATTGGCCTTATTAGCATTTAGAGTGAATTTTAAGGTAAAATCAAACTTCATATAAATCTCCTATTTTTTTATCCCAGTGTGGAGAAAAAATTTGAAATATGAATTTTGACTATAAGCACTTGGTATAAAAATTTCATATCGAATAGAAAAATTAAGAGGGGGAATTATAGTTGCATAAGCATGCCAAGGAACATGATAGTTGCACATGTAGGCTATGTAACTTTACATTTTTACAAGCATATTAGGGAACTTGGCAGTCGTACAAGTAGGGTCCAAGTTCCCTTTGTCCATAAATTTTGCATCTAAACTCTATTTTAGATTCCATTTGATGCGTTGGAAATATATTTTGATGAAGAAAATTTTCTCTTAAGGACCCAGGCTACAAAAACTTCATCTTAAAATTCAAAAATCAAGGGGGAGAATCATAGTTTCAAAAACAAGATGAAGTTTTCACAACTATAAAATCATGGTCCAAGTTCCCTTCATCCATAACTTACGAATCCAAACTCCATTTTGGATTTTGTTTGATGCATTGGAAATATATTTTAATGAATAACATTTAAGGACCCATGCTACAAAAACTTCATCTCAAACTTATAAAATCAAGGGGTAAAATCATAGTTGTAAAAATAGGGTGAAGTCCCCATAGCTGCAAAAGAAAGGTCCAAATTCCCACTAGTACTCAGTAAAACTATATTTTGATAGTGTCATTTCCATAATTTTAAAATTGTGTAAATTTTATAAGTCCCTTTTAAAGTTTTAAAGATATGTAAAACTATCAAGTCACTTTTTCAAGTTGTGCAAAATTTCCAATGCACATTTGCAACTTTAAGTTGCATTTTTTATAATCATGCTTTTGTATGTAGTCTAAATCTTTAAAAAAGGTGGTTATGCACCATAACCATTGATTTTAATCCATCAATACTAGTTATGAAGTCATTTTAAGGGTTTTTAAATAGTATGATAACTTTTAGTAATATGTAAGGAAGGAGTTTGTATATACAACCCCACAAGGGATCAAGACATAATTGATTTACAAGACTTTGTGTCATAAAATTTTCTGGATGAATGATGTGTATGAGTATGTTAATCAATTTTGATTTTTCTTCTTTAAATTTTATAAAATATTATTGTTATATAGTTAATGAATGAAAATATTTTAGTTTAGAAGTTCTTTTGACTCTACATTAATAACTTTTACCATTGAGATTGAAAATATAACTTATATCTATTTTTATTGAAAAATATGAGGTTGTTGTATATCTTTCTTTGTAATGTTATCCAATCTCCTTGGTGTATGTATCATGTTTGTATGTTTAGAATATGTATTTATCATCTCATTTTAATGATAAAGGTTTCATATGTTACAATTTAAACTCTTGGATTATTGTAGCGAGTTTATATGTTTAGCTACCTAGAATTATCATTTTTCTTTCTCGAGATTATTATAGTAGCTCTCTATGTTTAATTGGATATAATTATCCCATTATGCTTTCCTTATCTCCTTTCCATCCTTTCTATTATTCCCTTCATTTCTCATTTCCGTCCCCTTTCCATACTTTTTAGTTAAAATTATGAACCCCCTCAGAATTTTTTTTTGTAAATAACTTTATTTCCTGCATCCCTTTTTTTTAAATAAAGGTAGCTCTTATGTTGTTGACTGAAAGTCCACATTTTGTCCCTCTAGAAAAGTTTTCAGCCAACACCTTTCAAATTATATACTAAATTATTTGATTACATGTTAAAATTTTCATTTAACATGTATATGAACCTATGTTTTATATAACATGTCATGATGTACACTTGTTGCGTATTCAAAAATATTAAAATGTATGTGAATTATACTTTTCATCTTTCTAATAACACTTTCTCAAAAAATAAACATTTTCTCATCCCGATATAAAGATTTTGGTGGAGCATATATGATTGAGATCAACTTTTTGATATGGTTAGACTTGATTTGAGTTATGTTGATTTGATGGTCAAGAATTATTGGTCATAGTTTTGCTTAAGGTGTCATTTACTATTTTTCACTTATTGCCCACTAATTATCCACCCTTTCAAGTTTGTAACTAAATAGCGTACTAATTTGCCACCCTTTGTGGGTTCTCGATAGGTTGGTGTTACTAGGATGTCACCCTTTACAAAATTTCAACCTTCTTAGCCCCACTTCCAAAGCTTTATTTCCTATAAAATTGTGGTCACAATCAAAAATATGAAGGATGCAATACCTTGCTACAAAAGAGGAGATATATCTTACAGGGCTACAAAAAGAGTGGAATTAGAAGGCTACACATCTACTGATGAATTTGTAGATGATGATGTATAATTTGTTATTGTGGTGGAGGTTGCATGATCTAATGAGTATTTGTCACATGGAAAATGTTTATGATATTTATATGTGGGATGCATTGTGGTTCATCAATGATGTCTTGGACCAAAGAGCTAAGGTTGTTCAAATATTTATTTTAATTCATCCAATATTTCAATACATCCTTGACCATGTTGAACAATGTGTGAAGGATATCTTGACTTTTCATGATGCCTTGAACATCATCATCACCTGCAGTTGTAATGATCAGTCTATGTGTCATAATTTTTAGTTTCATGTCCTAGATGATCTATTTGATTTAGTCAACATAACATTACTTTCTCACTCTTTTAAATGTGTTTCATATCATCTCTATCTTCCAAGTGTGCATTATGATCATGACTTTAGCTCTCAATACCAGTGATTCTTACAGAGCATTATCCATTTTGACTTATGATGCTTGGATTTCCATGATTTTATTTGAATTTTTTGCTTGGGTTAAATCCAATATGATATCCTTCCATGAATTATGGGGCTATTTTTTCCAATTGAGAATTTTCCTTGAAAGTTTCTAATTTTAAGCATAGATGCATCCAGGACTTCTTCACCCTCCTCTAGCAACTTGAATATTGCCTCAATTTTTATACAAAGTTTTGACAACTAAGATTTAATTTATTATCATCAATTCATTATGGACCAATTATGTGTTAACTTAGTGATAAGAGTATTGAAATACTTTTCTTCTAGCATGAATTTATCACAAGAAGTTTTTATACCAATTTAGGTTAGGTATCATCAATCATCTTGTGGTATTTTACAAAACACTCATGTAGCTCAACATTTTCCTTGTGCAACTGAGTGTTCTCTTGTTCAATCTCAGATGTCTTTATATAATGGTTGTTTATAATATATCCTAACCTTATATTTACTTTAGGAAGAAAATTTGTGAAACATCTAACATGACTTCATGGGTTGAAGTAGGTAGGGTAAGTTGAGTCGAGGAAGCAGGAGATATTACTAGTGGTTATCTAATGTGTGCAACTAGAAGAGTAAAAGTGATGCATTGTATCATTAAAAATTGGAAATCCATCTACCAAGATCCATTGAAATCACCATAGCCTTGTAAATTTTACTTTTTTGCTTCTCCTTGCATTGGACCTAAACCCATAGAAGTTATAAAGGGTTGTGTTTATGCTTCACCCATTGTAACTTGAATTTTTCTAGCTCTTTACTGCTACTAGTCTTGTCTTATAATTTATTGGCTTACCATTATTTGAGTTATAACTACAACTACTTGGTTGAGTTTTGTAGCATCTCATTTTATTATGCTTATAAATTTATTGGTTATGTATTTTGTTTTTTGTTCTTCTTTGACCTTATTGTTTTATTCCTCCTCATAATTCAAGTATTCAGTGTTTTTTACCAAATTATTTGGTTCCTCTTTCTACATCAACCTTCTTTTTTTCTTTTCTTGTGGAACTTTTACTTCATCTTAGTCATTTTACTCAAGTAAGGCATCCTTATATTCATCACCCTTATCCTCTACTTATTTTTATTCATACATCTTCACCTTAGTAGTGTCTAGTGTTTATTTCTATTTTATTTGATCATGTGATTATGGTTGATTTAGGTGCTCATACCTATGAAGTTGATCTTGTTATGCCTATTCTTGTTGTACACCTCAATCCAAAGACTTAATAGTTTCTGAATTGGAAGGAGTTCCTTGCATAGGGTTCATGGAATAGGGTGAAGATGAGTTGTGATTGGTGAAAAATATGATGGAGTGGCCATGGAAGAATGTGAGACTTTATGCTTAGGCACCAAATATTTTTTCATGTTGATGGAGGTACCAAGATTTTATTTTGTTGTTTCATGGTATGAGACTCTTCTTACCATTTTATATTTCGATTGGATGTGACTAAAAACTAATTTATTTTACCTAATAAATTATGCCTAGTCCATGTGGATGTCGATAAATAATAGGAGAGGAAGCATTGGTGGTTTTTTTAAAATCATAGATTCTGATATGCACTCCATTGTGTAGCATTATAATAGTTATAATCAACAAAATATACTATAAAACATCCTCAGGCATGCATGGATGTGTTTTTATCATGTTATAAATATATAACTACAATCCCATGAACTTACCCACTTACAGATGGTGTTTTCTATCTCAATACCATATCAAATTGGGGAAGGCATTAGCTATCTAAAAATTGATCCTTTAGGAGACATCCATTATGTGAATAATAGTATAATTACTAGAGATTAGTACTGGAATGATTGAGTTGTATTAGCTAGGAACTTCTCTTTGTTCATTTTAAGATCTATTATGAGGAATTTAGGCCAATTTAATTCCTCTCCTAACATCATCATTTGGTGTACAATATAATTGACACCTTCATTAATTGTTTTGTATAGTTTTTGTATGTCAGTGTAGACATATGATTGCACTCTACGAGAAATCAAACTAATACATCAAAAAAATTATCAATGGGAATTCCTTTGGTTATTCTAGTGTATCATTCCTAAACATATGAGTGGATAGGGGATTTCTTTGTCTTATAGATCTATAGTGACTTCCTCCTTATTGGTAGTCTTGTTTCTTACACAATGATATTGGCATTGGTCATGATCATCACTTATTTTGAAAAATGAATTGCTACCTCATTTTAACTTCTTATGAGGTTCATAGTCAATTCCTCATGCTATAAAAATATATGAAATTGCACCAAACACTCAACATCTAACCCTCACAATCTATCAGGAAGTGCAATTATTCCCTATTTTGGTACAGTTCCTTGGGGTTGAGTAAACTACTCTATTTTTTGAATCAATGAAGTCAAAGGGATTAAAATCACTCCATCTATATTGTTGTAACACTAATCCAATGCCCATATCTTCATTTTAGGCATATGTCAAAGGAAAGATGATTTTTTGAATGGATATATTATGTTTTACTTGCTCCTTATTCTACTAAATCTATTGTGAATGATTATGATCAAACTCTCCACTAATTTATAAAGTTATCACTCAGTATCAACAATAATTTTCTCTTCAATTTAGTATGCAAAATATGAGTTTCATTCATATCCGACCTTTTATATAAATCCAACTAATATCTTCCCCTTACTTATGTCTATTTTTTTATTTACCTTTCATATCTTGGAATGCTTCTTTTAATTTAAATAGCCATTTTAATTTGAGCCATGTGATTTTTATGGTTTAATGCATTACTAATTTATTTTAATTCAAGGATGTGATGCGTCATTATTTTGTTTCCCAGTACTTTCCCATTTTAAATATTAATTTATTTTCATATAATTTACTCCTTTTAGGAATGACATGATATTATTTTTGTATTGTCATTAACTACTTGTGCAATTGATAGTTTTTTAATCTTTTGGCACTCACCATTTTTATGGTTTCACCTCATTCCTAGACTTACGTATTTTATATAACTTGCACAAATCTCTTTTATGAACTTGATCCTACGTCACTTCAAATAATGGTATCAAAAAAATTATTGTGTTGTATCATGATATTTTCTATAATTGAGATCATATTAAATTCTCCTAATTACATCTACTACTACCAAACCTATAAAAATTAAAAAATAAATCAAAAAATTGGAATCCTAATCTACTTTACGCCATACAAAACTTATTTGTGGAATGTTTGGTGCTTAGATATCATCAGAAGTAAGGCTTGAGCCTAAAACCATTTATATTTCTTGTAATAATATTTTATTGGAGATCTTGGAGTATTATATTGCCATTTTTTAAAAAATTGATGAATGATATAAGATCATTTCCATATAATGTGAAGCTTTTTGGGGTGTGTCTTAAATATATTATCATATAACATAACCATTTATTCAAGTTGGAGCTATTTAGACCACAAGTTGAAATCATGACACACCTTCTGACTTTTATTATGAACCTCCTGAGTCCAACTCTCCAATCACCTTATTCCTTCCATGTGAGTTAGTTATAAAAAATGTTGTTGTAAATATTCTTTATCTCCTAACCACATTATCATGACAATTTGTAAGTTTTGAAATATATATTCCTCTATCATCATGACTTCCATTCCATACACAAATTTTAATGGTGTACATCTAGTCACACATTTATAGTTTATTTTGTAGGCCCATAAGATCTTTGTGATATTATCTCTGCAATAACTTCTTTGAACATTGTACATATTTGTAAGCATATTATCCAAGACCTTATTAGACATTTTGCTTGAACATTTCCTTGAGGATTGTATGTTGTACTTTTATGATACAAAATCATAAATTCTCTTGTTAAGGTTTTGATAGTCTTATTCATAAAATATGTACCCATATCACTTATCAACTTCAAAGGGCATCTAAAACTTGTTATAATTTTTTCATACAAATACTTTAGTGTCCTTTGTGAAAAACCTTGGATTCAAAGCTGCCTCAACCCATTTATTGAAATATTCTATCATCGTTATAATATATCTAGCATTGGATCACTTAGATGCAGGATTAATAGGCCCCATGTTGTCAATACCCCATTACTCATATGGTTGCACAACTAGAACTAAATTCAAAAATATCTCATCCATCTTATTATATTTTCCCATCTACTAATAGACATCACAATGTTTCACAACCTTGTGTGCATCCTAAAATAACTTTGGCCACTGGAGCCCACTTTTTAATATTTTTATCACAGTCAATTCACCTAAAAATGTTCATTCCACTATCCCCTTCATTCCACTATCCCCTGATGTATTTATTCAAATATATGTGGTCTCTCATGTTCTATGAACACTCTATAAAGAACATTAACCTTTCCTAGCTTATAGAGGAACCCATTTATAATGTTGAACAATAAAACTTGTGTGACTTACTATTTCTTGTCACGTTCTACATAATTTACAAGAAATATACCATGATCAAGAAAGGTTATAATATTCTCCAATTTTTCTAGGATCACAATCTCTTTGAATAGGTGTGTACATCTGGAGATTCATACTAAAATTATTTGGGTTCTTCACTTATTTGAATGGCTAAGGTATTCTGGTCTAACATTTTCCTTACCTGGTTTAACATAGATTTTAAATTGAATTTCTTGGAAGAGAATTAAACACCTATAAATTCTTCCTCCCAACATTGGTTTATTAACCAATTATTTCAATTCTTAGTGATCAGTTAAAAAATCAAATGGGGTAGCCAATAACTAATGTCAAAACTTCTAAAGTGTAAAAACCATTGCGGAAGCTTCTCATTTTGTTTTAGTATAGTATTTCTCATTTTTTTATAATTTGAAACTTGTGTAGTGAATTTGATGATCTATAACTCCACATCCTACTTGAGTTAGCATGGATATCAGCTATGTTTATGATGCATTGACATGAATATGGAATTATTTTTTCTAGTCTAGGAAAATAAAAATTAGTTTCGTGACTAGCTTCTACTTCAAATTTGTAAAAGTTGTATGGAATTTATAAGTCCATTTGAATTTAATTTATTTTTAAAATAATTATTTTAGAGGTGCTGAAATAGCTATGTAATTAAGACTGAATTTGAAATAATAACAAGTATGACCTATAAATGAGCTGATCTCTATCAGGTTGATGGGTAGTTTGAGCCCCATTAGGACTACATTTTTTTCTTGGTCCACTCCAATTCCATCACTATGGACAACATGTCCAAGTAGTATGCCAAATGGTGTGAAAAACATAAATTTATTTAAATTTAGTTTGATTCATATAACTTGACATATTTCTAACACTAATTACAGCTTAGATAAGTGTTCTTTGAATAAATATAAAACTACTTGATCATCTATGTAGACTTATATAAAATCATGAATGAAGTCTCTAAATGCTATAACAACTACACTAGAGAAAAAATTGGTTATTTTATTAGTCCAAATGGCATCAATTTATAAGCAAATGATCCCCATTATGTTTTGAAATTCATTTTTATTTGGTCTACAACTACAATAGGGGTTTAATTATATCCACTGAAACCATCTATAAACGAGTAAACTTCATGCCCTACGACATATTTAGGCACCTTATCTGTGAATTGAATTAGAAAGGGATCATTGACACAAGCATTATTTAATGTTTTATAATCTCCACATACTTGTATCTCATTTGTCTTTTTAGGATGCACCACCATGGGACTAACCTAATCTGAATTATCAAGGGTATATGATTACATCTTCCTTCATTTGATCTATTTATACTTTTACCTTCATTTTTATGTTGGAATTTAGCCTATACAGTCACTTTATAATTAGGTGTGGACACTCCTTTAGTTTAGAATGCATCTCACCCAAGGAAGCATCTACACCTTTGACTTCCAAGAATTTAGTGTGGAACAAATATGCATAATATAGAAACATTTAGACCATCAAAGAGGCCATGATTAGAAATGATAGAGAATTAGATGCTCTGGATGACAATGAGGAGGAGTATCTTTTAAGACCACCTGTGGACTTGGATCTAGTCAATAAGAATCACCAAAAAGCTATGAACATCCTCCAATAGTATCAAGTGAGTTATCAAGCATAGGGCCCACCAATTGTGTCTAATAATCACAATGGTTTCTAATTTAGGTATTGTCTCTATACCAATGTTCTCAATTATTTTTTTTAGTGATTCCTAGTAAATTTTATTTGGTTTAGATTGAGTGGAATCCATTACTTTTATTGTACCTTATTACTCTATTATATTGAGATTCCATAGTTGATACTCTTTTGTATTATCTAATTTATTCCTCTCAGGTACCTTTGTCTCTTTCAAGTTTAAAAAATCCTTTCAAATCTAGGTCCTTTTTTATTCCAATGTGATCTACATAACTTATACTATTTCAGATGATATTATAGGATTTCAACTTAAATTCTTTTTTTATTCTTATTACAATACTATTTTATAGCTATATGAAGAATTTTTCTTGTTTTGAAGCCTGCAATTTTTGTTTTTTCACATAAAGTATATCCTCTTCTCAGCAATGACAAAATTAAATTTTAATTTTTTGTAGAGCCATGTGCACCATTATATTTCATATTCAAATACAAAAGTTTGAATATAATCATGTTAATTTTTTATCCATGTTTATGTTTCATGTATGTGTTCCTAATTCATATAACATTATTTGAGTAGAAAGGCTAAGGTACATTTAAAAAACATACATCCAGTAACTTAACTCAATCTATTGTGATTTCCATACTTCAATGCTTTTACGAACATACATCTCTAGACATTGGCCCTTTTGGAGGAATGTTCTCCTCTTTGATATATAAATTAAAAGTGAAATTTATCCCACAATATTTAACACTTCTTCTTAATGGATTTTTTTGAACATATGAAGAACCCACCAACTCACTGCAACCCCTTTCAATGCATAATGTAGTGCACTAACTTGCATATCTATATATAGGATATAATTATCCATCTTATGAAGGAACTCCATTAGATATTCTATATAAAAAAATTGAGGTAATTATAATTTTATGGTAAATACCATTCACATGGGTCTTACTTCAAGATATTTATAGACCCAATTAATCATATGAGCATCTAAATCATCACTAATTAAGTAAGTTGATTTTCATGATATGTTATTTTCCTTAGTGGGCTCAATATAATCTATATTAGTATGAATTAAATGATAGATATGATAAATATCTAATTATGTAGGATAATGCACAAAAGGGTACTTATGTTCTTCTATTTGGAACTGAGGGCATGTCTAATATGTCTAGGACGATCAAACCCATGGTTGTTATATTTTCCACATCACTGATGTTTCTTTTTTAGGATACATAGTAATGTAATTCTCTAATTTGTAGAGATTAAAGCTTTGTCTTTGTATTGACTTTTAACTAATGATCATCCCTTTATGCATATAATGAAAATGGTTCCTTTAGTATCATATATGGCTTACACTCAGGTTTATTCAAATGTATGACAGTAATAACATCCTCCCAGTTTCCTTTCAATTGGTTGTCTATTGTGTTGAAATTCATGCGACCATCATTGTCCCATTTTTTCTCAATTAAATCAAGCTAATGAGTCTCATTTTATCTTCATGTCAATTACTTAAAAATCCCCACACAGACTTAATTTTGTCACCTTTATCTCTACATCTTCAAGTCTTTCAAAAGGTTTAATAGGGCCATAGTAAACCAAACATAGAGTAATAATACTATAGCTTAGATTCAACCTTGCAATAGCTTCCCAAGTTGATCTAAGAATCATATTTATGATGCTACAAAAAATTTAAAAAAACTATAATATGAACTTCATATCCTATGAGTTCAATGTCCATTCTTGTGTGCACATCCCATGGATTTTTATTTTTGACATACTAAACCACTCATTATTTTATGTGTTTTCCTATTTGTAAATAATCCAACATATTATGTAATAATTTTTTAATATTTACAGAGATATCTTCATTTATTAGAGTACTTACTAGTTTTTGCAAGTCTATCAGAGCTATGACTGCTCCCTTTTATTTCACAATCTATATGATCTATCCATACATGTGGGCATTTATTGTCATAGGATCTCCTTCACTGGCATTTTGATTATGGATTTATTTTTATAGTTGGGATACTTTATTCATCAAGTTTGGATAGATGTCTTCTCACACTTTTCTAATTGTGTTTTCTTTAGGCATCCATAGAGGTGGTAGACCTTATTCTCTATGTTGATTTCTAGTAACAACCTCAAAAAAATCATGTTTATTATGGTGATAATGTACCATGTTCACATTTTTAATTATCTTCTCCTTCCTCTAGTTATCTAAAATGGGTAAATCCTATGTATTATGTTGTTCTTCAATTTTAAAATATGTGTAAAATGTTTCCTCCTATACGTTATGAGGAGAGTTTCATGTTATATGATGCATTTATCCATACACGTAACAACTAGTAGGTTGTTATGGTTTTATATTACCTTTCCTTTAATTTTTATTTCCTCTCTAATAACTTCCATGTCTTTGAGGTGATCCCCACCCTTTCTATTAAGTATAATATCCTTTGTATTACTTATTAGAATGAGGAGGTGTCCAATTTGGTTTTTTTAATGGTGATGTAGGAGTACATCCCCATTGATACTATGTAAAATGGGGTTTCCACCATGTTTATACTAAATATAAATAGGATTCCGCCCTAGTTTAGGTTGTGTTGCTTAAGTACCCCATCCACTTTGTGCTAGGACCTCAACATTATGAGATGGAAAATTTGGTTTTAGAAAGGGAGATTTTTGCACATCAAATGCAAAGACATTTTAAGTGATGTCTTATTTTACCTCTTAGAGAGACCTAAAATTCTTTTCTTCATAGTATTGGGATTTGAAAAAATTATAAAATCACTTTGTATCTTTCACACATATTATTGTAGTAAATGGAAATTTTCTAGTTGCATGTCCTAAGATATGACATACTTTGCATAAATTTGTTTTGATCTTAGGGCATTCAATTTTAGGGTGTCCCTTTTTTGCACACTCAATGCACCATAAAAAACACTAGTTTCTTCCCCTCCTATAATTTATCCATCATATGCAATACCACATCTAAATTGACATCAATTTATGTAATGTTGGAAGGCTATTCTCCATAGTCCTCTATTTGTTCAACTCTTATAATAGTGACTCTTACCTTATGTTTTGTGATAAACTAAGCATGGGATATAACAAACCAGATCTTGCTTCACAAGACTTATACAAACCAACCAACTTTGTCTAGATCCTAAAAATAAGCATTCACCCTAATAATCACATCAAAAAATTGGTGATCATAATCCCATATGATTTCTCCATGTTTTTTTCTAATTTCCTTAAAATATTTAATGGTTTAGATAACATTTTTATGCATCTTGAATTGCCTTATCAATTTATATTTGACCTATTATGGGGCTATAGTTGTATGACTACTCTTAGAAATAAATTCTAGAGCTCAACCAATACATCTTATGTATTTCATTTATTACACCCTTAAACTACAACTTCATTTCATATTTTAATAAGTACTATTATGGGTCATCTGAACCATCATATAACATCAAGGTAAAAATCAATCCTATAGGTAATGACTTGCTTCTTTTACTTGGGATAGTTATGACTGTTTTGAGTTTTGATTGCACTAGCATCTACAAACTAGTTGTGATGATGCTTGGTATACTAAAATTATTAAAATAAATAGTTTTTATTTCACCTCCATTTCATTCTTATGTATGTCCAATATTTTTTCAACATATTCAAACTTCCTTTTACATACTATTAGTTCTTTGAATATTTTTCGGTTTATTATTCTCAATAATTAAAATGGGCATAGGGGATGCATCCCCCTAGAGTGAATGAAATATACCTATAGTATTTATCATGACAACCCTTAAACCAAACTTGAACTTGTGTTTTATCATTACTTATTTAAAATACTATTGTTATCATTCCAAATATAATCATTGCCTCTATAGCTACTCACCAATCTTACTATTAAGTTGTTTTACCTGCCCTTCAACAACCTCTTTATTGTTTCTCTATTTTATTCCCTCGTCTCTTTTTGGGTCAGTTTCTAATTCCTTTTTGATCTCTATGTTCTCTTTAGTTCCTTCATTATCTTCAATCTCTTTCATTACTTTCTAATCTTCAAACTCTTTTTCTTCTTTTGGAGGTCTAGTTCCTCATGTTCTCTTCATAGCTTCCCTTCTACTCCTACTACAATTACATGTGGCACTTTGTCTTCTAAATTTTTTTCCTATTCCATATTTTATGTTTTCATATCTCCCTTTGAAGCTCATAAATTATTTTATCATCTTGATCCTCTACTTTATCCCTTCTCTAGGTTTGGCTCAGATCTCTTGGTTCATGTCTTATTCATTCAACTCCCTCTAGTTCACATCCCCATAATGTCCTTAGTGACTAAGTTCAATGTCAGCTAGAATTGGTACCATGGCCTTTTCTAAATCTGTAAAAAATTTAATAGCATATGAATTCTCTTCAAAAAATTCCTATGATCCCTCTAACAAACAAATTTTATGAAACTTCAAATGTAATGAAACACTAAACATCATAATTTCATAGTTTACCCTTTAATTTTAGTCATCACCCAATGGTCAATTACATTGGTCCATTCAATGTCTAGGTTGTGTAATTATTTTAAATTTTCTTCACTTTACACAAAATGTTCTATTTGACAGAGTCTACATAAATAGTTCAAGTCTTGATAGCCATGTTGATAGTAACTCAAGCAACTTGCACCATAATATTTCATATATTTATTCAAGAATACGATTATAAATAATCTCCTCTATAGACACTCCTATTCTTACAACTTATTCCTCTATGAACTTATGTACCCTCATGTCTATCCATTTCTCAAGGCCCCTTTGACCAAGTAACCATTTTAACATATTTAAGTCTTGGTAACAAAACCATTATTAGCATCGGTCCCTAGAATATTTCATTAGGGCATATGTTATATTCTATGAACATTACAATGGGACATTGAATTAATATATGAAATTTGGAGAAAATTAAAGCTAGACTTATTGCAATGTCATACACAAAATGTTTTTCTTATTCATAATAGATGTATAGGCACTTATTATCATTCTTATTATTTTATGAAATAAAGCTTAACCATTATGTGAGAATACTTTTATTCACAAGGAAGATATGTTTAACTCAATATAAATTTATATAAAGTTGAGACATTCTATAGAAGGATACATATTCAAATAATTCCATAAAATTCTCTCTAACAAACATTTCCTTTAAAAAATGCAAGATATTTATAGGCTATGAAGAGATAATAGTTCTTCGTCTTCTTGACATTTCATTTCATGTAGTGAATTATCTAAGGTACCCATTCAAACTTCCATATATTTCACCAACGTGCATGAACATATATCTAATAAAATATCTACAATAGTGTACACTTATCATACATTTAAACTTACAAAAATGTATTCTAATTATACTTCACATATTCTTACAAACACCTTTGATTTTTATTTTTTAGTTACATAAAATTTTATAATATGTATGTATGTATGTATGATGTGTATGTATATGTATTCCATAAAAATATATATATAAATTCTTACAAAATATCATTTTCAATCTCCTACTACCAATCTAGGAGGGATGAGTCCACATAGGCAATATTTTATTTCATGTCTATTTTATAATAAAATTAGGTAGATGAGACATAATAAAAATATAAGAATGAAAAAAATACACATAATATCATTTATAAGCTCCAACAAGATTGAAGTGTGTTAGAAAAATTTATGTGGAAATGGGATTCTCTATGGTATAAGGATAGTTTGTATCTTTGTAATAACTCAACCCTATAGCATATAATTCTTGTAAAGCTCCATGTTGCTCCAGTAGATGGGAATTTAAGATTATTGAATAATTATCATTGAAAAAAATAATATTTTTTTGGAAGGGCTCAAAATATAAGTATAAATTTTGTTGTGGAATGCATGGTGTGTAATAAAAACAATGGTGAGGCAATTAACACTTTGGGTCTTTTGTAGACTCTATCTATTCCTAGCCAATGATGAGAGGAGGTTTTTATGGATTATGTTACAATATTTCTCAAGTATTATAGGAAAAGTGTCATCATGTTTTTTATTGACAAACTCATCAAATAAGCCCATTATTTGTGTTTTCACATCCATTAATAACAAGTACAATTACAATAATGTTTATGAAGATTGTTTAAAAATTACATGGGTGTAGATACCAAGATCTAATTTTATATGACATGTTAGTCTTATACACTTTAAAATACCAGTTATTGATCAACCCTTCAATTCATGACCTTCCCGCTTTCAAAATATTCATCTTTGTCATCTCACCATGCCAAATTGCTTATTATATAGTTTGAACCTCACATTATGATGATACAAATCACCTGTAGCCTAAAATTTGCATAAAACCTAATTTCTATCTTACCCAAATAGTCACATATCCTTAACATCTTTTTATCCTATAAGACACTAGCTTATAGTTTAGGACACTAGTGTTTCAATTCTTATGCTAATGCCTCTACCTCATGAATGCTCAAATTACAAACCTCGCGACATTCATGGGTTGGCCTATTTTTCCTCCTTAACCCTCACATGATATTACTTCAAAAGGTGTGATATAAATACAAATTATAATTCATTCATTAGTAATCAAAATATATTTACCAAATACCAAGCAAGCACCTCTCGTGTTCATACTACACTACTGAAAATCATTTACATAACTAAGCTATACTACCCTATTCTTCTCTATTTCAAAAATATTCATAGGAGAAGTCTTATTAAAATTATAAATCATTCAAAAATAGTGCATGAATAATATTTGGCAAGTAATAATCTAAATCACTAAATGCACTCACATATAGAATATTGTATAATTGTTCACACATAAGCTCATATAAAATGGGATAACTACATTAGTCTAAGGACCTCTTTGGAGTATATGGATATGTAAGTAGTTATCATTGATAGAGGGATATTTTATTTCAAATTGACTTAAATTAAGCCCACTAACCCCTATTTTGTGACATGACAAGTTGGAGGACCTAAGGTTTTGAGTAAAATTTACTGATTCTGAGAATCTATATGCATGATTCGAGTTAATAACCTAAAAGGTGATATTGAACCCTAATAGGTTTAGTGGTTATTCCCTAAATTATTATATATATATTAAATCATATATAAGTGTATATCCAAGGACATAAGTGTTGATGGTAGTGTTCAAACCCTGATAGTAGTGTCTAAGTTGAAAAGGAGCTATTTTCTATAATTCAATGAATCATGACCGAGCATCAGTATGTGTTATTATACACTTATACATGTTATATCTACCTACACATCATCAAGTTAAGTATTATTTTTCCTTCATATTTCAGCTTTCATATGTTTTTAGCATTGTACATGTCTATATTTGGCATATTCTCAAATTCAACATATTTATCAGAATATTATAAATCTGAATTCATTTAATTAGTGTGATTTAGTATAGCTTACTCCATAGTTTTTAGGGTTATTCCCCCCTAAATCTCTTCAAAAAAGGGTTAAAATTTTGGTATAGCTAACCTCTGAGTCTTCTTGTGAAAATATTATTTTTCCTTATGGTTTTCACCCTTATAGGGTTTCAAATTATTGTGATTGTTTTCTAGATCTAAATTTTTTCCATTATTTTTATCATCTCTATTTTCATTTAAATGGAAATTTTTAGTAACATAAATTGTTTTGAAATTGAAGATAAAAAAACATAATAATTAATCATCTAAATATAAATTAGAAACTAATTGATGCATTATTGTAAATTACAAGAGATGAAATCAGTAAAAATGCCAAGGATAATGCATCCACATCTAGTAATGGTTAATCTCTAGGTTGTACTACCATATATTCAATCCCATTATCCCTCCACTCAAGCACACCATTGATTCTTACATCTATTGGGGGCACATGATATGTTTTCAATCCATTGTTCCATGAAGATCAAACACATATTATTACATCTTCCATGGTAATAATCTATACTTTAAATTAAATACCAATTTCAATTCCTACATCAACATAAGAGGTGTTTGCATTCCTTTTGATAACTTATCAAACATTAAATCTAAATCCCAATGTGTCCACTATGTAAACTCTTCTCCAAGTTATTTAAACTTTAGAAGCTAAGGTTACAAATATTAAGAAAATTTATTTAAAATCAACTCATTATATTGATTCACAAGATGTATTACATAATATTCTTGCACCTAAGATATCATTACACCACTTACCAACCAAATTTTTAGTGTCTGAAATCATACTTTATGATGTCAGGGGTGATCCTAAGCAACATCTCTGATTTTTATATGCACCATGACTTGATTACATTTTTAATGATAAAATATTGACAAAATTATTTCCAAGAACCCTAAAATACTATGCTTTGATATTGTTCTATGATCTATTAGTACAATCAGTAAAAGTTTTCAAACCTCTAGCAGATCAATTCCTAGCACATTTTCCAATCAACGTCACTAAAAATATGTCATATACACACATTTACAAGATCAAGCAAGGAATAAATGAGCCTATTAATGAATATGTTTTGAGGTACAAGACAACGTTGACCAAAATGACAAACGTAATGGAAAATAAAAAGATTCAAAATATTTAAAGCAAAGTGTGCTTCCCTCATTACATGAATCTATTTTCTTCTTGAAAATTTAAATATTTTTATGAATTATGTCATATTGTCCAAGATCACTAAATTAAATTTATTACATTAAATAAGCTTAAATATGTATCAAACACACCAAATACATCTACTACCATGTGTCATATCAAACTAAGTTATAGGATTAAACCTATAGAGACTAAAAAGGAGGCAAAAAAAATGGTTAATATAGTGTCACAATAACTTAATCAACTTATCTTATCCTATTAGAATATTTACTGAGGATTGAAATAATAAATGTTGAAAAAATAAGAAAATAAAATGTTTAAACAAGATTACCTTGAAAAGAGCTCAACCACAAGTTGAGATGAATGTGGTAAATAGGAAAACTATCATACAAAGAAAAACCCCACAATTTATTATAAGATTTAAAACAATGAAATCCAAGTACAATAGTATAAACAAGATATAAGAAGAATGGCCTTAGGCCAAGAGAGCAATGAGAATAAATTTAGATCAAAGAGAATCATAAGAATGTAAGAGTAAGACTAGAATAACAAAAGAGTTATAAGAGAGTAGTAACTAGTGTAGAAAAAAGGGATAGAAGATTTAATTATAAATATTTAAGAGAGAAAAAGAGTTACGAATACAAGTTTCAACATGTGTGTCATGTGTCCATGATCCTCTTACAAGTGAGGAGGATGTGTGTGTTATGTGAAGAGAGAGGATTTACATGCAAGTAGCTTCAAATCCAATTAGTGGATGAAAGAGGTAAGTGACACCTCATAAAAATGGGAATTAAATGTATTTATAAATATAATACATACAAGCATAACTAATACTTAATAAAAGACTATAAACTTATAAGAAGGACCTAAATTACAGTTAATTATCCATCATTATCCCTTAAGCTTAAATTTAATGTTACAAAAATGAATAAAAACCTTTTAAAAATAAGGGAATTAAAATTACATAATACTCCCTCTTAATATAATTTTTTTTCAAGAAGAATTATAAAAGTTTAGAGAAGAAAGAAGGGAAGGTGTCGTAAAAGATCACAAAGATGAAAGTGTAATCACTAAGAATATTCAAGAATCATCTTCAAATAATGTGGTTGATCTGCAATAAAACAAAGACTAACAAGGAGGAATGATTGACAAACTTACAAAATAAATAACCTAACACTAATATTTCAAGTTAACTAACCATTAATCTACAAATAGAATCTACATATATAATGTAATAAAGTAGGTGTGTACAAAAGACAAATGGAGTAAAGATAATTTGTATGACAAAGTACAACATCCTACACAAAAATAAGTTACCCAACATAATCAAAGCATATATCTTATACAATAAAATCAATGAATATAAAAATATACTTAGATAATCAAAATGGAGACAAAAAAGATGTATCACTTGCAAAAAATATTTGGTGTGAAGCATTAGAAGAATTATTGCAAGAAGACATATCAAAGTCTCTAGAAGATTCATTTTATTCAAGAATCCAAATAGTTGTACTCTTAGAGGTAGGAGATTGGTTGTTTTCAAAAAATATAAAGTATCGTGGGTGGATTTATCACAAAATTTGTATGGGTGTAATTTCTAATATTTTGATATATGATGCCTATATTTTTCATAGTGTGTATAAGTTTTAGTAGTTTTAACCAAAGCTTGAGCATTATAAGTAGTATAATAAAATAAAATTACATTATAATTTATTGGATGAAGAGGACAATAAGATTCTGAATTTGTATAAGAAATAATTGACTCTTTAAAATTGAGATCTTTACAATTTATATTAGGTTTAAGGAAAATAAGTTTGAGTATACCAGACATGTACTTACCAAGTCCACCACCTAATTAGCCTATATCACTCATGATTTTTAGGTTGGGGTTAGTATAAAGAGTGTTCACATGAGTTTTAGTGTGTTTAGAAGTACAAGTAGATCTATCATCATTAGAACTATTAATATTAGTAAAAGATGTAAATTTTTCATTTAGAGCATCTAAGAAATTTTACATAGTGTGCATTTGGTTTTGAAAAGTATTTTGAAGTGTGAAAATAGACTATGTAAAGTAGTAATAGTGTCATTTTGACATTTAATTTTACATTTAAGAGAAATATTTCATCATTTTAAAAAATAATTTATTCTGTAAAATCCTTAAAATTGAGAAATATTACTAATTTAAGAATCATATTGTTTGTAAGAAGCAAAGTTTTGAAAAGTAAAATAATACTCATGATGCAAAATGTGAATGATAAATCATTAATTAATTCAAAGTTTAACTAAGAAGATTGATTGTTTAAAAAATACTAAAATAAAAATAAAACCGGTGGAATAATTTTCTCATAAATATAATTCCACACCAAAATACCAATTTTTTGTATTATAAAAAATCAAAACTAATTTTAAACTTTAATTTTGAAAATATTAACTGGTGTGCTTAAAAAACTTTACTTTTAAAAGATACATTAATTAAAGGCTTTGAATAAAGCATTAAAAAAATATATGAAACATATTTACTTTATTAAAATAACTCGTATAAAAGGATTTAGCTTTTATAATAAAGAACTTACTTGGCAAAAAGAAAAATATTTCTCTTATTTTGCTTTATATGAAAAACTTAAAATAATAGAAGAAATGCTCTTTAAATCAAAGTTAGAATCTTTAACCTAAATAAGGATTTAAGCAAAACATATTCCCTTTTTGTTTTTGTTTGGATTAGTTTTTTTTTTTTTTTTTGATAAATCACTATTTTACGTGGTGATTTTTAGTTAAGATTCAAGGACTAAGGGGTATCCATTCCATCAAAGTTGCATGGGGCATGATCCCAGCTTCATCCCTTTTCATGTCTCAGGTTTTGCTAGTAGCAAGAATTGATCCCTGGTGGGCTCTTTGTGAGCCAAACAACTTCACCAGTTGAACCAACAACTATTCACATTTGAAGTAGAATTAAACAAAGCTGAAATAGAAAAAAACTTCCTGAATTTTTTTTTTTGTTATATATACTAAGGGGTATCCATTCCATGAAAGTTGCCTGGGGCATGATCCCGGCCTCATCCCTTTTTGTGTGTCAGGTTTTGCTAGTAGAAAGAATTGATCCCTGGTGGGCTCTTTGTGAGCCAAGCAACTTCACCAGTTGAACCAATAACTATTCACATTTTAAGTATAATTAAACAAATCTGAAATAGAAAAAAACTTCCTAAATAATTTTTTTTATTATATAAATCAAGGAAAGTTTCTTTTATGGAAAACTTACGAAAGCATGTTTTTTTAGGAGATTAGGAAGTGCCATATGTTAAAAAAAAAACTATTGAAGTGCTACATGCAAAGTGTTTATGTGGTTGTTTCAAATTAAAATACCAAGTATAAAAATATTTAATTTTTAAATGATTGCATATCCTTGCCAACATAGACTAAAAGAACTGATGGCAAGGATAATGAATCGACCAGCTATTCCACTAGATTGAGTTTGAAACACATAGCACTTAAATAGAAGGCATTACTATTGTGTAAGGATTGAAAATGGCACTACCTTGTTTATACATGTGCATTGATGAGACTTGAATAATATAAATTATAATTGTTGACCAAAGAAAAATGTTACAAAAGAATGCCTTGAACCTTGATTTTGTTCATTTTTTTATTTTAAAATTTACAAATGAACCAGGGTGAATTAAAGAATGCAAATTGTCTAAGTTAAATAAAATGCATAGCTAAGAATCAAAACACCATTAAAAACTTAAGGAAAAAGGTTTAAAATAGACTTGAGAAAGGACAACATCAAAATAAAGACCATCACACTTTAAAAAAAAGACAAAAATGATTGGAAAGGTAGATAAAATAAAATTGCCTAGGTGTCTCATCACTGTAATATTAATTAACAACGAGAGTAAAAGTGATTCATATGTGATGAAAAATAACAGAGATGACAACCACAGGATTCAGAGAAGCAAAATAAAGGCCCAAAACAAAGAGCAGGAAACTACTTAAATGGCATAATAATCTCAAAATTACAAAAAAAAGAACAAATGAAGGTGCATAAATAACAATGAGAGGAGAAAGCTAAAGTTGTTTCTAACTATTTTTGTTTTTCACATTCAATAGATGAAAGAAACTAAGATAAAATGGTTAAGGGTTTGTACGTACCCGAATGAAGTTTGCACACTGTTATCCAGATGACTGAAGGAGATCCTCTTTGGTTGTGGAGGATGACACCTGTAGAGAGAAAGACTTAAACAAGGAGATTGTTAGATGGATATAAGGTGGACTGCCAAGCAAAAGCTTGATCCCAGAAGTACAAAGACTTCCTTGTGGGATGACAGTCCACTAGTTGATAAAAGAATGTTGCTAGAAAGAGAAATAATGAAAGGCTAAACAAAAGAAATAAAGATAATGCATACCTGTATTCTGATGTCTACCTCCCATAGTTGCCAACGTTGGTTAGTCTGCCACTGTCGATTAGTTAAGGTTGCCGACATCGGTTATTCTACCGACGTCGGTAGAGGAAATGGTTGATGTCGATCAGCGCAATGGCCTTGGATGGGTTTTGGATGAGTTTCAGCACTGTCTGTGATCAACAAAATGGTCTGGGATGTCTGTGGGACTCTAATGGTTTATGTAGGGTTTGCAGGGTAGAGAGTATGGTCTTAGGAGGGACAAGGTAGGGAGATAGGTTGTCAGAAAAGGGGTAAGAGTATGAATAAGGCTTTTCAGCCTCTCTGAGAAGAAAGTCAAGGTTGGTCTGGTTGATAGCTGGGTCTGGTTGATAATACTTAGAAGGAGTAAGAAGAAACTAAATACATTCTAAGCTACTGAAATGACATAACAAAAGAATACATAGCTCCTTAGCAGAGAACTAGAAGTGTAGAAGCCCTGTTGCTGATGCGGCTGATGTAGAAGACTTCCTGCAATGTTTCAATCAGGGGTGGAGTGACTGATGCAGAGTTCCTATAGCTTGTGATGCTTGGTGTGCGTCTAAGAGAGAGAGAGAGAGAGGTCAAATACCAAAAGCCAGAGAATTAGCCTTCGGGTCTGTGATTCAGGCTGTGATTGATTGATCCAGTGATGTGATTTTAGCATCCTAGGGGGAAGAGAATTTGCCTTTGGGTTGTTTTAAGCAACCGACGTCAGTGATTCTGTCAGTGTTGGCCATAGGGTAACTGACATCGGCAGCTAGAAGATGGGAAAAAGGCTATTTTTAGCCTTCTGCCCATTCCTCCGTCTATCGAGTTTAATTGTAGTTGGAAAACGGTCAAAGGCGGGTTTAATAGGCATGAGGATTAGTGAGAGAGTTGGAATGATTAGTCATAGGGTAATGAATGAGGGTATCCAAGGGTGAGGTGTCAAGGGTGATGTGTCATGGGTGAGGTGTCAAGGGAAGTGTTATTAATTCAAAATAAGTTATTATTTTAAATTAATAAGTGTGTGGGTTAGGAATGTGTTAGAAGTGGACCAAGGGGACCAAGGGGGGAGTCGACCAAGGAGTAGACACAATTTTGGTGTCTACATTTGCCTCTTTTTGTCTTGTTGGTTGTTCTGACGAACTGCAAGACAAAAATAGGAGTAAGTTGCCCCAGGTATGGGATGAGGTTATTTTCTTCATATTGATTGTTCTGGTGAACTGCAAGACAAAAAAGAATGTTTGTTGCCCCGATTATGGGATGAGTTATTCCCCCTCAAAGCAAGAGTCAAAGGAAGGAAACCTGATATCGGGTGCCGATTTGATAGATAGTGGATGGATATGGTGAAGTTTGAGTGTGAACACTGCAATAGTTGGGATTGCGTGCATACCACTTCACGAGATGGTCAGGTCAAATTGTCATAGTCAAAGGTCAAAGAGTGCTAAAATTGGAATAATCAGGCCCCAACATTTAGTCATAGCTGATTGGGTTAAACGATCCAAGATGTAGCTCCAATGGTCATCGTGTTCCAAGTATCCTGGGCTCAAAAAGTGCTCTTGGAAAACACAAAAATGTCACAAGTAATGGGGATCAAATTGCTCGTGATCCAATACTTGTGAGGGTCAAAATATGGGTTACAGACAATTTTTCTAAACATTCGTGAGGTAGCATACATGCAATCAAAACAACTAAGGCAAAGTTGTCTCAAAAATGGTTATGGTCTGACGAGATAGTCGTGATCTCCAAGGTTGTTGGTCGCGTCAGGTTGGGATAGTTGGTTCATTAGATGGATGGACAAAGGAAGGACATGTGACAAAGGAATGGCCGAGCTAACCTCAGAAGACCCCATGTCAACTGAGTGCTGCCTACATAGCCTCAGTCGTTAGGGCCTCAGGCCGATGTAGTTCTCCCTAAAAGGGAGGAAGAGGGTCAGTTATGGATGTGGGTTGGACGAGGTTAAGTCATGGTTAAAGGTTAAATGGTTTGTCCATCAAGTAGACAAACAAACGGATGTGGCCGAGATAACCTCAGAAGACATCATGTCATCTGAGTGCTGCCTACATAGCCCCTATTTGAAGGGCCTCAGACCAATGTAGTTCAGACTAGGTTGGTTTGGTCAAGTTATAAATGATGAGGGTATGATGATGTTGCAGCCTTTTCCATATTATGTAATGGTGTATTCTGTAACATTTGTTAAGTGGTCTTTCATCCCTAGCAAGTGTCCATATCGGTGATGGATGTATGCTAAAAATGAAATGAGATTATTTATGCTTCAGCAAGTAATAGTTTATGCTTGGCAAAAATTGTGTGGTCAATAATTTCCATGTGTATTGTTGTCCATAGAAACTAGTGTGAATCGGCTATGATAGTGTGAGTGGTCTTGGAAATGTTTGGGTTGGTTTGGTTTGGTTGAGAAAATGATTTGGTTGAATGTGACAAAGGCATGGATAAGAAGTGAAAGGTGCGTTGCTCTTTCATTGACAAGGACCATAATGATAGCATAGGTAGGGGGGTTTTTAAAACAAAAGCCCCATTCATGCATTACGTCGTAAACCATTGGTTGTGTTAGAGAGGTAATCGAATCACTTTGACATTAAAATGAGCTCAAAATCCCTTGAGTAGGTGATGTGATATGTCAAGATAGGGTAACCCTTTTGAGTAGGGATAACTTTGCCCCTTTTTATAGGAGACCCTGAGAACGACTCTAAGTCAAGTCCATGACTCCCCCCCCTTTTTTTTTTTGGTAGACTGATCGATGTGGGAAGTCTACATGGGGATGTCATTTTGTTTTGCGGTCATATGTGAAGCTGATCGATGCGGGAAGCTTCTAAAGAGTGTTATTTGTAGCAATATTTTAGGCATAGCCATCCTTCAAGGGAGTGGTCTATATTTTGCTTTATACATTTTTGAGGGCTTTGAATAGCTGTCCTTCAAGGGAGTAGTCTATTAGCTATAGCAATGATGATGCAGTTGTCCTTCGAGGGAGCAGTCTACATTTAGAATTTATGACCTTTTGATATTTTGACATCTCTATTTATTTTTGACAAAATTTGTAGTCATGGACAAGACTATAGAAGGTTAAGGGCTCCCTTTTATTAGGACAAAACATACATATTTTATAAAAGGGTTACATAGTGCTTGCTTTAGGGAAACAAGGTTGAAAGAAATAAGGATTAAGATGACAGGGATTGCTCAAGGGGCAAGCTCAAGTTAAATGTCAAGTGAACGAGTACTCGACTAACAGTAGAATGGTCGCAGATGCAAGGCATTAAGAGGCTCAGGTTCTGGTCGGTCTTTAAGAGAAGACAAATGATAAGTCCCTGATCCATGCTTGTGCATCATGATGTAAGGTCTGAGCCAATTAGTAGCAAACTTGCCCCATTTGCTTCTTTCCAAATTGGTCACGTGTTAAAGATGATTAAGAAGTTGGTTGATGTTTGGTCGGTGCTTGGTTGATTGATGTTTGGTCGAGGCTTGGTTGAGGCTTGGTTGATGCTTGGTCGAGGCTTGGTCGATGCTTGGTCGAGGCTTGGTCGAGGTCATGATAGTCAAGATAGAGTCAAATTCCCCCAGTTATTTTGGAGATGAGGAGAATGCTTGAAAAATGGTCAGAGAAGATGGAGAGAAGACATTGAAGCTTTTCTTAGACAAGGAGTGCGATGCAAGGATGCACCTTGCAAAGCTTTAGCCTAATAGGCTTTAGTTTAAGAGGGTGAGATCCTAATCTTCTAGGTTGGAGTTTGGAATCTTAGAATGATGGACGGTGATGGAGGCAATGGTTGGTAATGATTGGATTAAGGCAGCTAATGGTTGGGGGTTCTCGGGTTGGACCCCCACTGCCTGTAAGGCTTTGATTAAGGCTTGATTAAGGCTTGAGGGGATGAGATCCTAATTTTCCAGGTTGGAGTTTGGAATCTCAGAATTAAGGACAGTGATGGAGGCAATGGTTGGTAATGATTGGACTAAGGCAGCTAGTGGTTGGGGGTCTTCAGGTTGGACCTCCACTACCTGTAAGGCTTTGATCAAGGCTTGGTGATGTTGTGGAGAGCTTTGAATGAGGTCATACAAAGATGTCTTCACAGAAGTTTGGTGACGTTGTTTCACCTTGGAGTCATGAAGTGGCTACAAAGGTGTTTGATGGGATGTGCCCAAGGCAGTAATCTTGGGTTTTGGTTGTGGTGAGGGCTTGACAAATGGATATGTTTGAGGGAGAGAAACCTTCTCTTGCCCTTTATCCTTCATAGTTTGTGACCTGTTGGCCACATTGATGGTGTTGATTTCGAATAATGGGGTTGAAGATGATAGAGGGACCATAGTCTTGTGTTGAGATCCCAATTTAGGTGATGAGGTTTGAGAGGCAAGGGATGGTGTTGGAGATTTACTGACAGTATCCTCAACAAGAGGGGTGTCTTTCTCCATGAATTGGCAGATGGCCACCTTAAGGGCACAACAATTTTTAGTGTCATGCCCAGGTGTGCGATGATATTGGCAAATTTTAGTGTCATCGAACCAAGACGGCTTTGGTCTGAGAGGTTGAAATGGTTTGATAGGTGGAAGAGTGATGTTAGAGGATTGTAACAATTGGCGTAATAGCAAGGTATAAGAACCTGCTAATGGGTCTGCATGTTGTGTTGCAGTAAAAGTTGACAACTTCTATTTAGATGTTGT
Organism: Torreya grandis; assembly: GCA_037957365.1. Classification (NCBI taxonomy): domain Eukaryota; kingdom Viridiplantae; phylum Streptophyta; class Pinopsida; order Cupressales; family Taxaceae; genus Torreya; species Torreya grandis. The sequence continues at coordinate 1,499,941 of JARHVA010001208.1, forward strand.
TGAGGGGGTGTTTTGTACCATCCTTTTGTTTGGCAGTGTGTCCAAATGCGTAGATGACACTTTCATGGTAGGAGGCATTGGATGTTTTGAAAGAGGTATGTTTTTGTTAGGTGTTGGTAGTAATGGAGGTGATTTGTTTTTGTTGGGTAAAGGGAGCAATGGAGGCAACTTGTTGTTGATAGGTGTTGGAGTAGGAAGCACTCCTTTTAAGGTGGATAGATGAGGGCCCAAAATGGAGGGCAATGATGATGGTGGGAGAAAAGTTCTCCGATGTGGTTTAGTATCCTTCTTTGGTTTGGTTTGAGGGCCACTATTATGGGAGGCAAGGTTCAAGTCTACCCTCACCGGATCTTCTTTGATTGAAGTAGGTGAGGTGGTGAGTTCCTCTCTCAGTGGAGAAGGGATTAGAGATTGTGGCTCTTTAGTTGGAAAGAGGGATGATCATGGCTTCCTCGTATGGTCGAGAAGCAGAAGAAGTATGATCCCCCATTGATGATAAGAAGGATGAGGGTGAGGCATCCGGTGTTGGAATCGTCAAGGCATCCTCCAATATGGGAGAGGTTAAAATAGCCTCTCTTACATGTGAAAGGGGGCTAGATGGAGGATAAATAGGAGAAGAATATTCTTCTACCCGTGATAGACAAGTAGGAGAAGAGGGCTCTTCTACCTGTGAAGGACCAATGGGTGGGCTAACCTCTTCAGACTGTGAGAGAGGTTGGTTAGGCATAAGAGGCGAGATCGTGTTGACTGTGCGTATATTACGCTCTTGGGAGTCATCAGCCATGGTCTGCATGTTGTTTTGGCTAGGGGGATGGTTAGGAAAATGTTGTCTAAAGATGTCGATGTTTTGATTGGGTGGCGTGTTTGGGTTGTCCAAGACAAGGTCACCTTTATCTATTATGTCCTGGACAATATTTTTAAAGGTTTTGCAGTTGTTTATGTCATGGCCCTGGACACGGTGATAATGACAAAAGTCATTTTCTTGTACCATGCAGGAATAGGTTTTGAGGGGTCAAATTGAGGTGGTGGTCAAATTTGAGGGAGATTGAGGACCCCTTGTTTGATGAGTTTATCCAACAGGGACGCGTATAACTCTCCTATAGGAGTATACTAACACTGTATATACCATTGTTGGAATTGTTTTGTGATGCTTTGAGATGTGGAAGGTTGAGATTGGTTTGTTGTTGTAGAGGATAGTGTTTAAATGACCACAGTGTTTTCCACTCCCTTGGGCTTGATGTTGGAAGAAGAAGGTTGAGAAGAAGGGTCATTTGACTTTGCATTGGGGTTTTTACTATGCAATCTGACCTTGTTTTCTTCAATCGCATGGAGTTCAAGCTTCTTGGCCATGGTGAAAGCTTCGTCAAAGGTGCGGAATGTTTGGGCCCGTAGAGTAGATGAAATATATTTGGCGCACGCTCTAGAGAAGAGCTCTATGAGCTCAGGTTGAGGTAAAGAAAAGGAGAGTTGGTTGATTAAGCCTCTCCAATGAGCAATGAAATTAGCTATTGATTCATCGTCAAATTGTCTGATAGAATATAGGTCCGTGATGGAGACCTTTTTAGTGATGTTAATTGAAAAGTGGTCAAAAAATAGTTGGGTGAGTTGAGTGAAAGAAAATATAGAGTGAATGGTAAGGGAGCTATACCAATCAAGGGCAGCCCTAGAAAGTGACATGGGAAATGTGCGTAGTAATAACACATCATCATGTGTTATAAGATAACAAGCGTGTCTAAATGCTTATAGATGTTGTTGTGGGTCTTCCTTACTCTGGAAATGAGTAAACTTGGGAAGTTCCCACTGACTGGGATATGGTCGGATTGGGACTAAAGGATGAATGGGTTCATTGTAAATTTGTTCATAAGAGAGAACATTGCTTGAACCAAAAATGGATGTCTCAAGATTAGACATTTTGTCCATCAACATCTCGATTAGATCGGTTGATGGATTTGCAGGTGGAGCGCCCCCTAGATTGTAGGGGACTTGGAAGGTGTTAGGAGGGGCGTATGACGTAGTTGGTTGTGCTTGTATAGGCGCAATATATTGGTAACTAGTCATAGGGACTGATGTCGAAGCCAAGGGTGGTTGTGTCATGAAGCTAGGGGGCACGAATTGACTAGGTGCCGCCAAAGGTGGTTGAGTGGTGGCAACACTTGTTGAAGGGTAGGTAGTCACTCTTGTGTTTATAGGCACAAGAGGGTGTGGAGTCGAGACAATCAAGTTCTAAAAATGTGACAAACTTGGTTGAATTGAAGAGTCTTGCATTTGGCTCTTAGCGAGATAGTGTTGGAGAGCATTGACGTTATGGTCAAGGAATCTCTCAAAATTTTGATCCCCTTCAGGAACAATAGGAGATTGATCGGGGGTTGACTGGATAGGAGAATATTTAGTGTCTAAAGTACACTCCATTATAGGACTTGTTATGGAGGGCGAAGACGGAAGTGGTTGTTGCCTTGCGTGGTCAACAAGAGTTTTGGTTTGACTACGTGTCAAAACTATTCAAGTCAAAAAGGGTCAGGTTTCAAAAACTATGTTTTTTCAGTTTTAGAAACTCAAAATGTGTGTCTAACAGCAAGAAAGTCAGGTTTTAAGCCTATTGTTTTGGAAGAAGGATTTGACAGTGACCGACGTCGGCAAAAAAATTGATGCCGATGGAAAAAGTTGCAGATGTCGGTCAGATAACCGATGTCAGCGAATAAAATTGCCGACGTTGGTGGAAAAACTGATGTCAATGTCTGTGGATTTCCAAAAACTTCAGAAGACTGAAAGTTTTTGGAAGAAAGAAGAAAGTCTGAGTTGTCTTTAGATCTCAGAGTGTGACCTCACCAACTCAAAAAATCAGATACAGATAGGAAAAGAGATGAAGACAAGCAAACCCCTAAACATTAATTCCTAAGAATAAGTTTTAGAGTCTTGTTGGCTTATGCCTTAGAAGAGTGTGTTTGGGAAGTTGGCTTTTAGAGCGGGTCCTAGAAGAAGCAGTCTAAGGTTGGTTTTGGGTTAGTTTTCGTGCTCAAAAGTCTGTATTAGGTTCTATATGTGGCCTGGTGCTAAGGAGCAAGCTCCCCTCACTTCACGAGCCCAGAGATAAGCTGGGTCACTTAGCCAGTATATACTTCCCCTAGAGTTTATACTCTACCAGAGAATAGAGTGGGCTCTCCCCTTGGTAGTGAAGTCCAAGTGGGATTACCAAGAAGGGTAAGGTATCCGCTAGGTGATGAAATCCTAGTCGGACCTTGTCTTAGGTATGTTTAGATGTTTGATTGTGAAAGTGGTCTGGTCGTGTAACATAAGTGCACTAAGATTTATTCATAATGCGGTTTTAATTACTAGATGTGAAAGCTAAGTATGCATTTAGGCAGAAATGAGATGTAATAGATTTTAAGCCCAAATTGAAATGTGTGTTCAGATGCAGACAAGTAGGGAAAAGGTTAAGAGTATGAACTCTAAGATGCAAGAAGGAAAGGTGACAAGAAGAAAAAGAAAGATTCTTTTTTACTTGCTTATGATGTCTTTTTGAAAGAGAAAGAAAGAAGAAGGATAATGGAAGAGAAAATTCCCTAATGCACCTATATGAAAAGTTTGTTTTTAGAAGAAAAAGTATGAACCCAAGGAAAACTCCTAGGGTCCCACCGGGTGTGCCAGAATGTTTCTAACTATTTGTGTTTTTCACATTCAAAAGATGAAAGAAACTAAGATAAAATGGTCAAGGGTTTGTATGTACTCGGATGAAGTTTGTGCACCATTATCTAGATGACTGAAGGAACTCCTCTTTGGCTATGGAAGATGACACCTGTAGAGAGAAAGACTTAAACAAGGAGATTGTTAGATGGATATAAGGTGGACTACCAAGCAAAAGCTCGGTCCCAGAAGTACAAAGACTTCTTTGTGGGATGACAGTCCACTAGTTGATAAAAGAATGTTGCTAGAAAGAGAAATAATGAAAGGCTAAACAAAAGAAATAAAGATAATGCGTACCTGTATTCTATTGTCTGCCTCCCACAATCACCGATGCCAGTTAGTCTGCCATCATCGGTTAGTTAAGATTGTTGACGTTGGTTATTCTGTCGACGTCGGTAGAGGAAATGGTTGATGTCAGTCAAGGCAATGGCCTTAAAGGGGTTTTTGATGAGTTTTAGTGTTGTCTGTGATCAACAGAACGGTCTAGGATGTATGTGGTAGTCTAATGGTTTGTGCAGGGTTTGCAGGGTAGAGAGTATGGTCTTAGGAGGGACAAGGTAGGGAGACAGGTTGTCAAAAAAGGGGTAAGAGTATGAAGAAGGCTTTTCAGCCTCTCTGAGAAGAAAGTCAGGGCTGGTCTGGTTGATAGCTGGGTCTGGTTGATAATACTTAGAAGGAGTAAGAAGAAACTAAATACATTCTAAGCTACTGAAATGACATAACAAAAGAATACTTAGCTCCTTAGTAGAGAACCAGAAGTGTAGAAGCCCTGTTGCTGATGCGGCTGATGCTGAAGACTTCTTGTAATGTTTCAATCAGGGGTGGAGTGACTGATGCAGAGTTCCTGTAGCTTGTGATGCTTGGTGTGCATCTAGGAGAGAGAGAGACAGAGAGAGAGGTCGAATACCAGAAGCCAGAGAACTATCCTTTGGGTCTGTGATTCAGGTTGTGATTGATTGATCCAGTGTTGTGATTTTAGCATCCTAAGGGGAAGATAATTCACCTTTGGGTTATTTTAAGCAACCGACGTCGGTGATTTTGCTAGCATCAGCCGCAGGGTAATCGACATCGGTAGCTAGAAGATGGGGAAAAGGCTATTTTTAGCCTTCCGCCCATTCTTCCGTCTATCGAGTTTAATTTTCATTGGAAAATGATCGAAGGCGGGTTTAATATGCGTGAGGATTAGTGAGAGAGTTGGAATGATTATTCATAGGGTAATGAATGAGGTTATCTAAGGGTGAGGAATCCAAGGGTGAGGTGTCAAGGGTGATGTGTCATGGGTGAGGTGTCAAGGGAAGTGTTATTAATTTAAAATAAGTTATTATTTTAAATTAATAAGTGTGTGGGTTAGGAATGTGTTTGAAGTGGACCAACGGGACCAAGGGGGGGAGTTAACCAAGGAGTAGACACAATTTTGGTGTCTACAAAAGCAAAAAAGTGTTTAAGCACCTAGACAAAGATTTTTAAAAAAAGTGTTAATATCACCCTATAACTCTAAGTTAGGAAAAAAAAAACCAAAAAAAAGGATTATTTGCAATTTATGGCTTAAAATAAATAGCTTAAAACTTATTTCCTCCACTCAAGTGCCTATAAAAATTTTCAACATTCAATGTCAAAATAGTCATAGCTCTGATATCATATTAAAATATTTACCAAAAATCAAAATAATGAATGTTAAAAAACAAGTAAAATATTTAAATAAGAATATATTTAAAAGAGCACAACTACAAATTGAGATGAATGTGACAAGTGGGGAAACCATCATATAGAGAAAAACCCTAAAATCTATTAGAAGCTTGTAAAAAATGAACTCCAAATACAATAATATAAAAAAGCTATAAGAAGAATGTCCTTGGGCCAAGAGACAAATGAGAAAAGATTTAGAGAAAAGAGCATCACAAGGATGAAAGAGCAAGACTAGAATAACAAGAGAGTAATGAGAGAGTAGCAACTAGTGTAGAAGAAAGGGATATAAGATCTCATTATAAAGAGCTAAGAGAGTAAAAGAGTTACAAGTGAAAAATCTAACATGTGTGTCATGTGTCCCTAATCTCTTTATTAGTGAAGAGGATGTGTGTGTCATGTGGGAGTAGAGGAGTTACATGCAAGTAGCTCCAAATCTAGCAAATAGATGAAAGAGGTGAGTGACACCTCATAAATATAGGAATAAAGTGTATTTATAAATACAATAAATATTTACATAACTAAGACTTAAGAAAAGCCTAAAAACCTATAAGAAGGCTCCAAATTAAGATTAATTATCCAATATATCTACTGCAACTAAGAGATAATTAACATGATTACTTGAGTCTCTAACTTCACTTGTTAAGAAACTAGTGGAGTGTCATCTCATATTTCTCTCTCCTTTAGAGGTTGATATGAGTCGACCTATATCAAAACGAATGATGCAAATCTTATTGTAACTATTACTAATGTGTCAAACATTCTACAAATAGATGTTATAAGTTGAAGCACAAGATACAAGACCTCATTTATAGCCAACAGATCACCTTTGATGATCTTTCAATCTATTTAAGGTCATAACCTAGTCATCATCAAAACCATAATATATTCAACAATCCATGACAATATCATTTTAAAAAAACACCAAAAATGCAAATAGTATATAATGCACATCATCCTCCACCACATTATGGATACCCATTATATGATATTATTGGCATGCTTACATTATAGTACCTCTTATGCTTCAGAGGCCTTTTATTACATTTGATGATATAAAAATTATGGATAATGAATCATATATTCACTCATTATCTATTATAGCACATATTGATCATCAACCTATACATAGTCTTATAGTTGATAATAATTTCAATGAGAATATATATACCATGACATTAATTACATATTTTGGATATTGTAATCATTTATTTACAACTTAGACCTGAACCTATCTTAGGGCCTATTTAGACAATTATCTAGCCTTTATGTGGGCTAAACACATCTCTAAACATTCCTAAAATAGTCCCAAACCCTCACTTTATCATCTTGGCTTCTAGTGCCTTACGTTCTACCACTTGGACACTAGCACCATTACTTGGACAGTAGCGCCAATGACGTTAGTGTCCTAGTTTAGGCGATATTGTCCTTTTCTTACCTTTTATCACTAATAAATATCTTTTCAAATCAACAACTTAGAGTTGGCCTAAACCTTTTTTAAGACCCACACAAGCACCATAATAGTATATATATATATATATATATATATATATATATACCTTTTTTAAGACCCACACAAGCACCATAATAGTATATATATATATATATATATATATATATATATATATATATATATATATATATATATATATATATATGACTTTTATCCCTTTATTCACTACATGAAAATTAGATGTAATACCATAAATTAACTCATAACAAGTTATGCACAATCAAGTTTATTAATCCCTATTTTGCCCTACTTATGTATACAGTCATCTACAGCCATCCCAAACTCAGAATACATAGATTTCTAGTTTCTAGCATCACTTAAAATACTCAGACATGCATTCATACTAACTTTACTTACACTTATACAAACACTTAGTTGGGGATAACTACATCAAGCTTGATCCCTCTTCGGAGTATTGGTATGTAGGAAACTCTCATCACAATGGGATTTTGATGATGTCCAACCTATCCTAATAACAACATAATTTCTTACTTATGCTAATTAGATTCCCTAAAAGCATAGAGGTCTAAGGTTTACATGCAAAATAAATCAAAATATGTCATCAATAGGGAATCATAACTTGTGTGCACAAGAACAGGCTTGGTAGATTCTGACACAGGGGCACCCAGAATCTTAGAGTAGTTTTACACAAAGAACACTAGTTCCACTAGTGTTACTATCTAGTTAGGTCATTATTGTCTAAGAATAGTTTTTATACTTGACTCCTATTTATGATCCTCATATCAGCACATGTCCTAGTTTGTAGCCTCCAGATCTTCAATCTCAATCAATTTCTAGCTAAGTACTTGTTGGCATCATTTATTACTATTTTTAGAAAAAATAAAATAAGTCAATCTCTTATAAATTAGTGACTATATTTATTTCATATTTTATACCTTGATTTACTATACTCATCCCCTTTAACAATATATGGCCAACACTTCATAAACTCTAAAGAGTTAAATCATTTGGTGAACCCAACTTACTTCGAACACTACTCAAACCCTAGTCCTAAATGTTATTAGGGTTTTTATCTTTTTAGTTCCTATTTTTAATGGCTTTTTTAGGATTTTAAACACTGATATATTCTATCCTATCATCCCTCTTCTAAGTTGTATTTCCAAATTTCATGGATAAAGAAGATTTTTTTCCTCCTCCTCATCTCCAAGAGAGTGATAGTTATTTTCCCTCTAACTAGGTCCATGATATCACTCCTTGAAGAGGTGAGGAAACTTATACTACTATTTTAAATTTTATACTCAACCTATCCATGCCACCACCTCTTCTCTATAAGGTGTGTGCCTACATGTTCAATCAAAAGCAACTAGGGATTACACTTGTGAGACTCTATGTGATCAAATTATCAGTATGAGAAAGCTAATTGTAAAATTGCAAACTCAAAATCAAATACTAAATTAAAATATTACAACAGTATAAAATCAAATAATAAGATAAAATCCTCTACGGAGTATTAGTGTTAATCATGTATATACATTTTTACCTAGTCAATTTGTGGTGAGCAATGTTACATATCAAAACAAGAAATCACAACAAAGTACACCTACAATTAGTGATTCAAAAAGTACTCAAAGATCAAATAGAAGTTTAAGTGATATTTTGAGGCAAATGATTAAATTTAACTTGATCAACCTACCTCCTCTACACCCAATGAGGAGATCTAGATATTATTTTGTATATTATAGAATGCATGGGCACCACAATGATTTATGTTTAGCATTGAAAAGGAAAATACAATAGGTAATTGATACAGATGACTCAAATAGTGATACATCATCTAAATAACATATAATGACACATGTATAATTTTGAAAATGGTCAAATTTAGAAACATTACAAAATTCGTTACCAAAACATAACTCATAACAACAAAAATTTCACAATTCATAATTAGATCAAGAAATAATACAACAAGCACAGGTAAAGCAAGTAAAAGATACAAATATACTTCTCCACAATGAGGTCCCACTTTCAAAATAGTATGAGTTTGGTCAAAAATATTTACAATAGTTTGATTATCATGGTCAAGGTTTGGGCAAGCTTGCTCAAAGCATCACTACTCCTATTTTAGCAGTTGATAATGTTGGTCAACAAGGTTTGGGATTTGTGAAACATACTAAGATAAATAGTTCTCAAATACATTTTATCAGGGCAAAATATCAAGATAAAAGTGTCATATTACAAAAATAACAACCACATCAATTGCAAATTTAAAATCATGCTAAGCTAACAAGCATTCTTAAAAGAGACTTTCTAAATAAAGAGCCTCTAAAGCACCAAATGCCTAAAATAAGCACATATTCAAAGGGCACAGTCACAAAAAATATTACAAAACATAATTCAAAAAGGTCAACTTTTCAGTATGAGGTAATTCCCTATGCTCATCTAGATACAACAGAATTCAACACTTACATTATGTTGGTTCAAAATCAAGATGATTATGATGAGTGGAACAATCCAGGTTATTATGATTGAGAAGATACCAACAATGAACAATACTCAAATTCACACTATGACTCAACTCAACTATAACATATCAATCACATTGTATGAGAGGTCACCATTCCTATTTTTGACATAGGATCTATTGAGGGTGGGTCTCTTGTGAGACTCATTGATTAGTAGTATCTCCCCTTGTATATAGATTTCATTTTCCCATATTAGTTGTAAATATTCTTTTTTCATATTGATTTTACATATATTATATTCAGAAAACATAAAAAAAAAATGTTTTCTCAAAAAATACAAAATTTAGATTGTTTGCATATCCATGTTTACATTTCTTATACTTTCCAGGCACTGCATATGCTAGATATCTTTGTATAGTTAGTTTTTATCATACATACATACTTCACTTGTTCTTGTTGAATGTTTGAAAAATTCTATAGGACTCAGGTCCATCACATGAGTCCATATTTGTTAACTATCTACCCATTAGAGGTACACACATAGGTTCCTCATTTGACACATTCACCCATTTTGGGGATTCTTGTACACATTTTTGATTACAAGGTTATATCAATATACACTACATTGATTTTTTGTTGATTACTACTACTTTAGACTCAGTTTATGTACATATTTTATCTTATACATATTTGTACCACATGTCCATGCATACTTTCATTTCTAGGTTTACTAGTTTATACTTGATTGTGTTTCTATGCTTCTACATCTATTTGAGGAGATTTACATATGCCATTGTTCTAAGGCTCTATGCCACTTCTTTTCATTGTATGTATGCTTTATATATGTGCCCATGTCCTTGTGTGTGCCTTTTTTATTGTGTATACAAATATTTGAACATGTCCTTCCATGTGGCTCTATGCCAACCTGCTTGCTATTTACGTATGTAAACATTTGAACATGTCTTTGTACATGTCTTGATTTTTCAGATTCACTAACATGTGCCCATGTCCCTTATATTGTGGCTCATTGGCCTAATTTGTGTGCCTCATGTATTTTTTTATGTATGCTTTCATGTATTCATCATGGCCATGACACTTATCTTGTTTTTTGCACACTCCAGTTTTAGATGTCATGAGGGACCTCATGCATCTCCATTTCCTCCCTACTTGCCCTAATGGACATCATGCCCCATCCCTCTAGGTAGTTACTCACTTTATTTCTCATAGTTGTTCATACCCATGCTCACATTATTATATCTATCTCGATAGCCTTGTGAATGTCATATCTAACATACATTGTACATTATAAATTTATGCTTGGATTATCTTACATTATGATGTCATGTATCCCCATTATATTGTTTTATTACACATATATCATATATGCTCAGACTAACACATATCATGTAGATATTTTTATTTTGAGGGAAGTTCTTATACAGGTTCAACAACTCTCCTCAGAATAGGGGGCATTCATAAAGGTTTGTCATAGAGATCAGGCTATCTTAATGCACTCAAAGTATAATTTTTAGTACACATGCACTGAATATAGAAATTAGTTTCAAGAAAACATAGTGAGAAATAGTCACACATAAACCAATTTGGGTTGCACAACAATCAATACAGTTAGACATTAGTTCCCAAAGTGGGACACTATCACCACCAAGGCTACTATCTAGATATGGCACTACTATTAAATAGCCTTAATTTTAAAAAATTCTAGATTGGCCAAAAAAGTACAATTGGTATAGTCTAAGTTTGTATAGGTTCAATTATAGATTGCCAATTTTTACTCAGTTTAGCATAAATTCATACCAGTTTATTCATATTGGGGGAATCATGAGTGGCATGATCATTCATGTTTCATTTTGAGACCCTTAGATATAGATTATTACAACTTAATCTAGAATCCGTATGCATAGATATCATATTTGGGGGCATTTAGGTGGAACATTATTTCCATATGCTCACTTTTACTCTAGTTGATTAGATGGAATGACAAACTTCAGGTCATTCTCTATGTTCTTAATCCAGACACCATTTTCTCCAACATAATATAGACACCATTTGCTCCAACATAATATAGACATCATTTGCACCAGCACAATCTATATTTGATGCCTTATTCCAGATGTAATGATTGGCATTCTTGAGTGGCCTAGATTCACTTACATTCTTGAGTGGCCTAGAGCCATCTTACATTCTTGAGTAGCCCAAAGCCATTTTAGATTTTAGATTTTCTGAGTGGCCCAAAGACATCTTATATGATTTTAATTACATCACACAATCTTAGTTTCAGATTCATCTACTACACATGGGTAGGCAATGCTGGAGTTATAGTCTACTTGAGTTCTTGAGCCACCTACATAAGAGGGTTAGAAAAACCATCAATCCAATCCAAGCTATTCACAGGTCATGATCTAATAAACAAGGGTGGGCAATGATGGATTCAAAACCAAATTGAGTTCTTGAGCCACCCACACACGAGGATTGAGCAAGCCATCAACTCAGTCCAAGCTATTCATCAATTTATCACTATCTACATGCACACACATAGGATATCACTAAGTTTATGCATTGGTTCGCATACCTAATGAGGGGTATTCATTCTTTTCCTCTTTATTATATTTTTACTCAGTTTTGTCATTGATTTTGATATATCTTAATTAAGGACTGATATATACACGTTTCATTTGTAAGATACGTAATAAATCATGATTCACATAATCAGATCTAGATTCATAGGCTTTGCCTCTTAGGGAATCTCAGGTATATTTCCTTTCCTTTATCCTAGTATTTTCACTTTGTTACATTTTTAAAATAAAGGAGGGGTCAAATTTAGTCATTTAAAAATGTCACTTGAGTGCTAAGAGTATTACTTGAGACCACTTATCAATAATTTAGTCCTAGACCTATCTTAAGGCCTATTTACACACTTATACAGCCTTCATGAAGGCTAGACACATCCCTAAACATCCTTAAAATAGTCTTATACCCTCACTTTAGTATCATGGCCTCTAGTGCCTCAGATTCTCCCACCTAAACACTAATGCTATAACTTGGACAATAACGCTAATGGTGCTAGTGTCCCAATTTGGGTGTTGTTATCCTTTTCTTATCTTTTACCACCAACAGATATCTTTTCAAATCAACAACCACCTAGGGTTAGCCTAAACCTCTTTTAAGATCCACACAAGCACTATAATAGTATATATACATGACTTTTAGCCCTCTATTCACTATATGAAAATTAGATGTAATAACACAAACTAATTTAGAATAAGTTGTGTACAATCAAGGTTATTAATCTCTATTTCACCTTAATTTTACATACAATCATCTGTAGTCATCCTAAGCTTATAATACATAGATTTTTAGTCTCTAACATCACTCAAATCATTCAAACTGACATTTATACTAGCTTCACTTGCACTAGCACTAGCACTTAGGTGGGGAGAACTACATAAGACTTGATCCCTCCTCAGAGTATTGGTATGTAGGTAGCTCTCATCACAACGGAGTGTTGAGGATGCCCAAACTACCCCACTAACATCATACTTTGATACTTGTGCCAATTAGATGCCTAAAAAATATGGAGGTCTAGGGTTTACATAAAAAATAGTCAAAACATGTCACTGACAAGGAATCAAAACTTGTGCACACAGGAATAAGCTTGGCAAACTCTGACACAAGTGCACCCAGAATCTCAGAGTAGTTTTGCATAGAGGACACTAACACCAAAATGAGGACACTAGCACCATTGGAATTACTATCCAGTTAGGGTGATACTATTTAAGAAGGGTTTTGACACTCAAATTCTATTTATGAAACTCAGATCAGCTCCTATCCCAATTTTTAGCCTCTAGATCTTCTATCTCAATCAATTTATAGATGAGTACTTATTTGCATCATTTATTACTATTTTTAGAAAGATTAAATTAGATCAATCTATTACAAATCAGTGGTTATATTTATTATATATTTTATACCCTAATTTATTGTACTCAGCCCCTTTAACAACCTAGGGATTACACTCCATAAACCTTAAAAATTTAATTCAGATATACATATGATGATTTATACCTTTCAACCAAGATAGTTAAAACATTTGATGGGAAAACACAATAGATTCTTGGTGAGATTGATTTACCTTTACATGTTAATCTAATACATGTGACCACAACATTTTTAGTTATACCACATATGATATTATTTGATATATTATTGGGATGGCCTTGGATTCATAATCTATGTGAAGTACCCTCCACAATGCATGGATGTCTCAAGTATATTCATGCCAACAAGGTAATCACAGTTTTGAGGATTTGGTATGAGGATCCACTACAACAAGAGAAGTTTATTCTAAGATAGTTAATTATAAAACATAGTAAGGTTAATCATGATCAAAAGGATAAGAAAAATTTAGTACCCTTTTTTAGGCAGTCAATAATTGAGATGTCATTGCATCATAGATACATAGTGAACTCCACGGATCCCTCGTCTATACCTACACAACCTAGTTAGTTACTAAGAATGGATCAACATGTTTTATAAAGGGTACAAAGACACATAATTACAATTGCACTAATGAAGACAAAAATCACTAAGCAATGGATTCCATGAACCACTATAGCTTCTACTACTACTTAATGGCTATATATTCCTATCAGGCATAGGCAGAGTATCGTAGATTCTAAAGTTCTAAATTTGGCACGTATTCATGATCCTTGGTAGTATGACTAATTTAATGCGTCTTACCTTGGGTCTATGGCACCCTATGAGCATCCCTTATATAGGTTCATTGGCTATCCTTATTTTTTCCCAAAAATCCAAATAAGCAAAAATAAAAAAATCAAAATCAAAAATCAAAAAAATAGAAAAACATTCAAATAATGAAAAAATACCAAAATATTTAGCATACATATGTTTAATATATTTAGAATATATGTTGTTTAATTTATGTTAGTAATAATAGCATATAATTCCCTTTCTATACACACATATGTTTCACGGGTACTTGAATGTGATACATGCATACACTAGATACATGATACAAGAGCATATATATGTTGGACCTTTCTTCCATCGATGTGATAAATTACGTTGGGTCCATCTGCTTCTTTGATCACAATTGATACAATTTATATTTTATTATGATCACTTTACATTATCATGATTGACCTTATATATTAACACTTAAGCATGTCTATACTCAAGCTTACATCTTACACAGTGTGAAAAATATGCTATGCTAGACATTTTGCTAACATATTTAGGCATGGACTAGTATAATATGTTTATGTTGGTTGATTATATTTCTCTTATTCATCTTATCACATGGTTTACTTGAGTGTACTTTTTATGTGTGACCTTGTTTTGATTGTGGAACACTTGAACATATTCCTTGTTAGTGGGCCTCCTGAGTGTTGTTTCATTGGTGTGCAAATATTTGAACATGTGCTCCCCTTGAGTGTGTGGCATTTGAACATGCCCATTATTTTGGATCTCCTTAGACCCCTTTTATATGACATTAAGTGTTCATGTGTGTGTGTTCGATTGTTTGTTGAGTTTGCACTTGTTACTTCTAGACATTTCCACGATTCATATCATGAATGTTAGGTCTTGTGGTGATTGGATACTGCAAGATTCATTGGCACATCTACTTATACATGATATTTCTATATGCTTCTTTACTACATGATTGATACATATATAACATGGTTATCTTATCTTTTTGAGATAAGGTGACTACTAGATTGCATTCCCCTCACCTCAAAAGGGGAATATATCAATGGGGGTGTGTCATATAGAGACATAAGTCCACAAACACATAGTTTAAAAAATTGATAGAATTTGATATAGTTTACATTATTCAGATATACACTTGGGTCAAAATAATATGTATTTGACATCAATTTTCACATATTTGTGATAAATATTACATACATTTTACAAAATAGAAGTTAAATTTTAACAAATACTTTAGTTTGAGACACAATAGAGGATCATATGCCATGCAAAAGCATAAAATCACTAATACGTGTTTATATTATACATTATTTATAGTAGATTTGATGAGAGAGCATAATATGGTTCATTATTTTCTCACCGCACATTGATGTGCTAACCTTTCGAAGATGCACCAATTGAGTATTTATCTTATTGCAATAGTTGGATCCCTTGAGTAGTGCAATCGAGATTCAACACCTTCAATGACCATGACACTACTCTTCTTTTCAGGTTTATATGGTTGCACCACTTGACCTTAGCTTTGGCTAGATTATGTTTACACTTGAGTTGTGCGGTTCAGAGTTAGTGCTCTCAATGGCCTTGGCGCAACTTGCCTTTACACTAAATTTGAGGCATGATCACCCTCAAATTACCTCTTCACAACTCCAAGATTTAGTTGTGACCTCTCTCTCCAATGCTTTAGCAATGAAGCATCATCACCAAAGCAAAGTATCAAGGGGAAAGATATTTGTATCAACACACTATACTCCTTCCTTGTTCTTTTTACTTTCAAGTATTTAAATTTTTTATTTTCAGATTATATGCGCTAATTGCACTTAACATGCTCTTGGTTGCAAGTAATACATAAATAATAAATTCAAATGGGAATCAAGTCAAAATAAGGTGTCTTGTACACACCAAGGAACATATTTCTTTCCTTTAACCTAGTAATTTCATCCTTATGTATTATTAGATTAAAAGGGAAGGAAAATGTAGAAACTAAAGTTTGATTTTATATGAAAAACTAGTTTTGTATACTTAAAAAATATCAATCATGGCTCAACCCTTTAGTTCATGACCTTCCAGTTGCCAAAAGGCTTGTGTTATTCATCTCACTATGCCAAATTACTTATCACATACTCTGAACCTAACATTTTAATAATACAGAACACTTTTAGTCTACAACTTGCATAAAACATTATTTCTATCATGCCCAAATAGTTATAGATCCTCAATAACTTTTTATTATGCAAGACACTAGTGTCTAGATTATGACACTAGCATCGACACTAGTGTCCCCAATCTGATGCTAGTGTCCCTACCTTATGAATGATAAAATTAAAAATCTCTCGACATTCATGGGTCAGCCTATTTGTCTTCCTTAACCCTCTTGTGATATTATTTCAAAAGGTGTGGTATAAATACAAATAAAAAATATTTCATTATCAATTAAGTAATATCTAGCAAATACCAAACAAGCACCTCTCAAGCTCACACTACACTACTAAAATCATTTTTACAACTATGATATACTTCCCTATTCTTCCCTAATTCCAAATCAGTCATAGGATCTTAGTCTTCTTGCATGAATAAAGAATTCAAAGTGTAGTCCATGAGCAGTATTTATCAAGTTACAATCTAGATCACTACATGCACTTGCATATAGCATATTGCATAATTGTTCACATGTAAGCCCATTCAAAACAAGGAAAACTACATCAGTTCAAGGCCCTCTTCAAAGTATATATCTATGTAGGCAATGTTCATTGACAAAGGGGTCTTTGAGGTCATCTCAACTTCACTTTAGCCCAATAACCCCTGTTTTGCAGGGTGACATGCCAAGTTGGAGGACCTAGGATTTTGATAAAAATACTAGTTCTGGTAACTTGTGCTCGTTATCCGAGTTGATAATTTACAATATGAAGTGAACCCTAACAAGTGCAAGTGGTTGTTCCACAAAAGAGTTTGTATCTTGAGCTGAATAGAAGTGTTGAAACTAAGACAGAAGCATTGATGGTAGAGTCTAAATTCTAACAATAATGTCCAAGTTGACAGAGTTATTTTCCAGTAATTGAGGAATCAAGGCAAAACATTAATCTATCTTCTTTTGCACTTGTGCATGTTAGATCTACGCGTGCATAATTTAATATGCTAAATATTATTTCTCATTTGTATTGCAAGTTTTAAAATATTGTTTAGCATTGTACTTATCTATATTTAACATATTCTCATATTCAACATATTTATCAGAATATTCTAAATTTGAATCCATTTAATTGGTCTGATTTTAGAATAACCTACTTCATAATTAATTAGACTATTCCCCCCTAACTCTTTTCCAAAAAGGGTTAAACAATGGGACCCCAAATAACATAATAAGTGGCCATGACCCTCTATTTACCAATAACTTTTGGATGGAGTTATTCTCATGTTTCCCTTTTTACCATCCTCAATCTAATGGGAAAATGAGATGATAAGAAAATTATTTGAGGGTTATCTCCGTTGTTTTGTTTTAATAAACAAGAGAGATGGGTTCAATGGTTTCCCCTAGCAGATTTCCTTGCATACCTCATCCAAAATGTCTCGTTTCTTGACATTGTATGGGTACCATCCACCATCCATCACCTCATTCTTGAAAGTATAACCAAATATTCGAGCAATTGAAGAGCACATTCAACACCAGCAAGAGGTCCTCTCTAGTCTTAGAGAGAACTTGGTAATGATGTAAAAGTAAATGAAGCAAAAGTTGATGAACACCTCAGTGAATGACATTTTGATGTCCGAGATTACAATTTTTTGCGATTGCAATCATATAAGCAAATGTCTTTGAAACAATAGAAGAAGGATAACAATATTTCACCTAAGTATTATGGCCCTTATCAGATCTTGTAGAAGATTGAAGTGTTGCATACACACTAGAGTTACCTCTGTCAGCGAAAATACATCTAGTCTTTCATATTTCTTGCTTGAAGAAAGTTACTAGAAAACAAAATTAATCCCAAACATAACTACCATAGCTTGATGAGGAGGGCCAAATCATTTTGGACCTTGAGGCAATCCTCCACACACACACTAAAAAGTTACAAACGAGGATAATTATATAATATTTAATTAAGTGGAAGAGTCTTCCTAATAAAGATGTGACATAGAACGTTGAAATATTCTTACAACAACATCCAAAAATAATCAACATTAAGAGAGGAGATATATTATACCCTTAACTTATAAGATGTATCGAGATATGTGTAAATTAAATTATAACACTTAAATTTTATCTTTTCATTTATTAATTATTTCTTTCTTTAAACCATCATTTCCAAAAATATATTCCAATTTTTTCACGTAAGACACCCCACAACATTGTAAAACATTTCTCTTTTAAATTATAAATTGATAAATTATATATTAATTGTTTTAAGTTATTTGAAGTTGTCTACCTTCTCAACTTGTATCTTTTTTATTTAGAAATTGTTTATATCATTTCAACCCGTTTTAAATTTACCCTGTATTTATTCATTATGCAGCCCAATAACAATGAGCCTGTTTATTATTTAGAATATATTATTTTGGTAAGGATATAACATCTCCTCATTTCGAATTTAAATTTGTTTGCCAAATTTTGGTCTTCTTTCTTTGTTAATAACGGCAGGGTTGACCGGGCTAATAATATCACAGGAGATAAAGACAAAACTCACCTGCTGTAATTATGCTGACAATTTCATACGTTCTGTCCTCACCAAAAATATTTCTAAAATCATGTTGTGACCACATCTTTTTCAAAACATCAAATCGCCTCATCCCAACGTAAAGACGGGCAATTTTTTAAGAACATAATTTTAAAAAAAAACGTACTTTTTATTAATTATGTTAAGCTGAATTTATTAGATAATGTTTTTAGAAATTATGTTAAGGGAAAACTAACTCTTTGTTTTTTAAAGAAGTTTTTGTTGTTTTTTGTTTTGTTTTTTTTTTGGTTTTTTTTTTTTAAAGGTAATTAGTTTATATATAGGTTAATAATTTGTTGGAAAATAAATTGTGTAATAAGTTTTGATTGGGAGATTTTAAATATCAATCAAAAAAATTATTATATAATTATTTTTCAAAAACTTATTTTTTATTCGATAGATTGTGAAAATATTAAATTTTTAATAACTTGTTTTTCCCTATTATAAGTAGAAATAGAAAATTTAATAATAGAGTTTAAGTGAGTTGGTAACCTAAATTATAAGTTTAAAACCTACTCCTATTACAGGGTGGTAGTTGTCTAAGCTCTACTTTCAAATGAATACTAAAAAACTCGAAATCTATATTAAGTTATAAAAAAAATTAGGAATCTTTATTTATGCAACTACTACTTAAAATCAATTAAAAAAAGAAAACAATTTTCAAATCAACATTTTAAATTACAAAGATGTAAATAAAATGATGATAAAATATAAAATATTTAAAAAAATTAATACAATTTAATTTAAAAATAATCAACATAAAAACTATTAAATACACAAATAAAATAAAATTTATAATAATTTTTAAAATGAAATATATATATATATTCAAAATAATTAATTAATAGAAATAAAAAAGTTGACATATTACCAACAATTTTTCCAGGTCCTCATTATTCTTGAGTTCCAAGGCCTTAAACCTGGTCAACCCACTGTATGATGATACATGTCAGCCCAGTAGTAGTGGTCTTTTTTTTTAAATCACTGCACAGCCAATCCGGTTATTATTTGAACATCAAGATAAGCTATTGCAAGATTGTACAGACGGCTGTACATTGTTGATGGAATTGGCTTTTATAACTCTTCAATAAAAACTAAAATAAATAAGGTACCCTTCGCATTTGGAAACCTTAAGGCACAGGTCGTCAACATTTTAAAATAAGAAGCAAGTCTTTGCATTAGAAAATGTTAAGGTATAGGTCATCAACATTTTAAAATAAGAAGTTATTAGAAGTGGAATGGATATTACGGTATATTACGCTACCTCATAGTGCTTCAAATACAATGTCTACATACTTTACCTCCTATATAGTTTGAACTTGTCACCTTCCTTCTAAGAACACAATCTTTCACCCTTAAGTCAACTAAGAATTACATTTATAAGGCATACATTATTTAGAAAGAAGTTTTTGAGCAGCAAGAAGCAGTAAAGGACTGATTATTTGTAGTCGCTGTTCCTATTTTTATTGTTGTAACCATAAATTTGTATCCAATCAAACATTTTTTATTTACTTTTTAACATTTTTTTGATAAAATACTACTAATTTTTCTCAATGACATGTTACACAAAATTTAAAGAATCATAAAATAACTCACAAAAATAGACACTAATAATTTCTCAACAATATCTCCAAAACAATTAACTAACTCCTGTGTGTTCTGGCTACCAAACCTGCCTATAAATTCAAAAATCTGACCCATCTTAAATTGGCGTGTGCTGCCCCCATGTAAGTCCTGTTAATGCTTTTTTTTTTTTAATTGTTTTGTTTTTTCATATTAAAAGGACAAATTTTTTATTCTGATAATTATGGGGCTCTCACATACCCAGGTAGTTTGCACATGCAGGGCCCAACTCGGGAAATCATATTTTTTCACTAGTCTTTTTTACTAGTATAGGGTTGTGGACCTCTCTGCCAATTGAACTTCACAATAATCTCTTGCAAGATATACAGAGGGTTGGACATTGTTAATGGAATGAGTTAATTGTACTTCAAATACAATGTATACATATCTCGCTTTCTACATGATTTGAATTTGTAACTTTTCATTGTTAAGTCAATTCAAAATTACATTTATAAGGTGTACATTGTTTAAAAAGAAGTTTTTGGACGACCGTCATTATATTTTTTAGTTATAATCATAAGTTCGTGTCCAATCAAACGTCTTTTATTTATTTTTTAATAATATTTTTGATAAAATACTACTAATTTTTATCAACTACATATTACATAAAATTTAAAGAATCATAAAACCACACAAAAACAAGGACTCATATAATTTCCAGCAATATCTCCTTCAAAACAATTAACTAGGCCCCCAGCATCCACTGCTACGTAACCTGCCTATAAATTCAAAAATCTGATTTCCATCTTAAATTGGCATGTGTTGTCCCCATGTAATTCCTGTTAATGCTTTTGTTTTTCTTAATTGTTTGTTGATTTATTTGGTTTTTTTTTAATATTAAAGGGAGGAGAAACTTTTTATTCTGATAATTATGGGGCTCTCCCATGCCCAGGTAGTTTGCACACGCTGGACTCAACCCAAGAGAATTCACATCTGATTTTCGTTTTGCTCCGCCCCTATAAGTTTGTATGTAATTGCTTGTCAGCTTCATTTCATACGATTTCTTTTATCAGAATCCTGTGATAATAGTCTGATATCTGGTATTAAGATTATACACGACTAAAAGTAAGAACACATTTACCTTTATCTTTCACTCTATATCGTAGTTGGAAGACATCAAGAAATGTAAGCATATCTTTGCATATATAGTATGCAAATTTTATTCTACAAATCAAATTCATTTAAGACTCGAGGGAAATTACACCAAGGCAAATCATGAAACTAATATTTTAAGCTTCAATCCTTCACCTATATCCCTCATCTTTGCCAAACGTCACAACGGGGAGACTGCAATATCTCTGTCTCCTTTTGTAATGGGGAACAGTCTATTGTTACATTCCAAGCAAGTAGAGAAGCAAAACCACGTCAATTAATTTTTTTCTTATCATACCCCCAATACTACATCCAAGTAAAGGATCCACAATATGCCCACCAACCTCAAAGGCTCTACAAAATATCCCTAAACCTTCTTAACTATAGCATTAAAGTTTCAAACAAGGTATCCCTAGAAGTTATACCCTTCACTCTATCATTGGAAATATACCAAAAGATTCAAACAAGGTACCCTACATGGGTTCTCTGCATTGATTCAAATGGAAATTGGAAGTTAAAAGAAAGGTCCTGCAAGAAAGAAGATATGGTTTAAGCACAAACGGAGTCCAACATATGATCTGTTCACCGCAATTACAGAATATTCTTACGAGGACAAAAAAATTCCAATTAACATTGTCAAATGCAAGCAAATTAAAGTTATGATTAACAAAATAGGATTTGAGAATTTAATCTAATTACTGTTTTATTAAGTATCTAGGAGAGTCTAGTCTTTGCACCTGTTCTTGGCCACTTACAAACCACATCACGTATAAATGAACAAAGCATAGACCTATTTAGACTTGGGACATTTCAATCCTCATCCATTCCCTATCATGTGTAGCAAACCGTTTTGACAAATAGTTGGTGGCATTGATCTTTACAAAGAGCTTGGAAAGAAATGGTGCTAATTGGAACGAGGTAAAGAAAATAATAGAGCTTCAAGAGGAATGCCATTTTTGAAGTATGATTTCCATGAATCACAGAAAATTCATCCCTATCACCAGTCTTAAAATATAAAACAGACCAATTTTGCAAAGTTGTAATTTAACATTATCACCGCACTCACCGATGATTCGCATAATCCAAATAAGACTTATCATTGTCCCCACCACATTCCATTAAATAAAGCAGGCCATTTCTCTAATCAAAAGGAAAATAAATTTTCAAGAAAAACATCAAAATCATACCGATACCATTTTTCAACTTCAAACAATAGTAACTTTTCAAAAGTTAAGATAAAACATCACTCTGAATACAATCGATCTCGCTCCTTAATGCAGACTGAAAAAATATAGCTGTTTTTAATGCCAACACTGTAAAAGGGTATCTATGTATTTAAAAAACCATCGTGACTAACATAAAATAGCCAAAAACAGAGAACATTAAAAAGCACTTGTTAACAATCTACGAAATTCTAGTCACATGTGCAATCTAAATTTCAGAAGTATTGCAATGCTAATGGAAAATCTCTACTGAAGCACAAATTCCAATTAATTCAATCCAATCTAAGCAGTCCTACCTCAATCGTAAGGTACCTATTTCAATTGTTAGTCACAAACCAGAGTTAAGCATGCCTAATTCTTAATAGACAAGTTCCATTAATGCCAATGGCATTAACCTCTTGCCTGTTTGCATGAGCTGAATGTCTAAATCTCAAAACAAATGTTAGTTTCTTTACATGACAGTATGTATGGTCAAAAACTCCATTACAGACTAGTCTTTTGAAGACTTATTAATCAATGACTTGTGAATGTGTGGGATAACACCTCCACCAGCTATTGTACCCTTAATCAAGGTATCAAGTTCTTCATCTCCACGAATAGCAAGCTGCAAATGTCTTGGAGTGATACGTTTTACTTTGAGATCTTTACTTGCATTCCCTGCCAATTCCAAAACCTCTGCAGTCAAATACTCCAAAATAGCTGCAGAATATACAGCAGCAGTTGCTCCCACTCTGCCATTTGCAGATATTCGAGATTTCAAAAGACGGTGGATGCGTCCCACTGGAAACTGCATCAGATGGAAGGCAGCCATGACAAAAGAAAAACTCAGATTCAAGTCTCATCAAATCTCTTTTAAACTTACAGTTGTTGAAAAATGAAAAGCAGGTTTACAGAAACCAATTAAATGTATACACAGATTAAACCATTACAACATCAAACCTTCCAAAAAACATATCTCTTCAGGGAAAATTATTACTACTGAAAAGAAATAAACAATTTTAAAAGGTACTTATAGCAATAGAAAGAGTAACGGCCTGGTCCCATGGAGGAGGCAACTGCATATTTTCTCAGCAAGTGCTGCAGCAGAATTTTAGGAGAAATTTGCATGCATATGGTCCAATGCTCTTCCTGCAGCAATTGAACTTTGTCTGCCTTATCAGAAGAACAAGTATATATAAAAGACAGCAACCATATGCAGCCTAACACATAGCCAAAAAATAAGTTGCAGGCAATGCAGAGTCCCAGCACCCCACCACTTCCAGTCACTGGAAAGAGTCGTCTGATGCCACTGCTCCACATTTTAGGGAAATACTACGTTTTTTGCTATTATCTTATGTTTGCTGTTAAACCGGATCACCTGCAACGCTACAATAGTTGCAGTTACCCCCTCAATGGGACCAGGCCGTAAGGAAACTATCATCATATTAATGTAAAAAATAAAATCATGTCTGCACAGCTACTTCAGGCCATTTTATACATTCGGCATCAGAACCTAACATATAGTGACAAGAAGACTGATCCAATAGTTATCATTCAAGCAAATAGAAAGCTAATAGTGAACGATGCTATAGCAATCAGCTCACCACATATCTTGGAAGAGAAAAGGAAATAGGTCTATGGGCTTGAATCACATCTAATTCTTAACTTTTTGGAAAGCTTTTTAAAATAAGTTAATAACAGCCCGATCATTTCTAGAATGTGCAATTGAGTTGAACATTCCACAGACCCTGATTCCCATGACCTATACATTTACATGAACTAAAATTGTTTTATAAGTAAAGGAGAGTGAAGACCCAAATTATCACATAGGAGAGTGAACTCCCAAATTGTTATATACTTGCATGCACCCGCACACACAGAGACACAGAAAAACCGAAATCTGACCAAAGAAAGAAATAGTAATCCTTTTGATGTTAGGCATAGTTACAACTACAAGAATCCATACACCAGGCCTTAAAAGTGGTGTATGGGGCAAATCTGCAAAATACACAAAGTAATATATTTTTTAGCTTTCTGATGCCTTTATATGATTCATATGTGTATACATATATAACTTTAGCATATAACATATATGCACTCTGTACCCTGGGGCATGCACAATGTAACATTGGTAACAAGCATAGTACATGAAGACATTAGATATCAGAACGGGGACAGGGACATCATTTTTTAATAGGATTAAGGGTGCATATAAATAAGGATATGGCTATGTTAGACTTTAATATAGTCACCAAGAGATGCTGGTACAGCTACAGAGTCCTTGTCCCTGAACCCAAGTTTCCTGGTGACTATGGATAAAAGTTTACTGAGAAGCTGTACTATGTCACTACAGATTATATTGCTGAAGTCTATAGGATTAGTCCGAGGCACCACTTGAGTTATAGGGTATATCACACCTGCCACCAGCTAGTTAAGGATATAGCTCTGTCTTCTCAACATGTAGCCACCCAAATGCCCACTTGGACACTTTACAACAAAGTGATGTCCACTAATTCAAAAATATCATTTTTGGAACACGGTTGGCACATTTTCTACAATAAGCCAACATACTTACAAGCATAAGGCAACAGAGATATTTAAATGGCCTGAGTAATTTGCCTGACTTGAGCCCAAAACTAGGTTCTAGCACCTTATTTTCCCTGAAATTAAACATGGTCAAGAAACCATTCTCAAACCTTCCTACTTCAATCCATGCACTAGGCAATCTATGTTCCAAACATCCAAAAAATAGGAATCATCACTCAAGATTTGGAACTCCACTGGAAGGGAATGCAAACTTACACATTCCTTCTCATAAACAATAAGAAAAATTAAAATAGGATACAATTCTGCATTATGCACCATGCAGGCAGGCAATCGTTCACTTTGATGTTTAACCACGTGGTGATGTTTACCGATTTGGAGATATGATTAATCTAAACATTGTGTGAAACATTTTCCACGATAAATCAATATGCTCACAAGCAAAAGGTAACATGGTGTAGCCATAGGATACAACTCTGCATTATGCACCATGCAGGCAGGCAATCGTTCGCTTCGATGTTTAACCACATGGTGATGTTTACCGATTTGGAGATATGATTAATCTAAACATTGTGTGAAACATTTTCCACAATAAATCAATATGCTCACAAGTAAAAGGTAACATAAGAAGTTGCATGGCCCAAGGATCAAATTTTTCCAACATAAACCCAAAACCAGGTTCTTGTGCCTTATGTTACATCAACTAAACATGACCCAGAAAGCATTCTGAAGCCTTTTTAATTAAATCAATGCCCCATGAAAGCTATCTTATCTTTCAAACATCCTAAGAATAAGAATCGTCGCACCACCAGCTACAAAATACAACACTGCACACTATGCAGCCAGTCAATTGTCCACTCTGATATTTAACCACGTGATGGTCTCCACTGCTTTAGAAAAGCCATTATAAAAAACACAGTTTGACACATTTTCAAAAATAAAAAAAACACTGACAAGCACAAGGCCGTAGAAGCGCTTGCATAGCCTCAGGATCATATTTTTTTGACATAAACCCAAAACTAGGTTCTAGCAACTTATTTTTCCTCAACTTAAAAAGCATTCCCAAACCTTCTTATTTAAATCCATGCCCTATGTAAGCTGTGTTATAAACATCGGAAATAGGAGTTATCACACAGAATTTGGAACTCAACTAAATGGAAATGCAAGCTTACACGATATTCCAAACAACAAATAATAAAAGGAAAGGAAATCTCAAAAAACTGTTAATTAACATAAACGAATGACTTCTTAACGCAAATGGGTATCCCTGTAACTCAAATCAACATGCACCATGAACGAGCCAGCTAGAATAAAACTCACCAACTACCCGCTAAATAGGATACAACCCTGCAGTACGCACCGTGCAGCCATCCAATTGTCCACTTTGATGTTCAACAACGTTATGGTGTCCACTTGTTTAGAAAAGAAAGAATCTAAACACAGTTTGACGCAGTTTCTACACTAGATCATCATGATCTCAAAGCACAAGGCAGCAGACTAGTTTGCATGGCCTGAAGACTAGATTTGCATTTCTTTAACACAGAACTACATCTGCAACCTTATTTTCCCTCTCCTAGACCAGACCAAGAAAACAATCTCAAGCCTTCTTAGTTGAACCCATAGCCCATGCAAGCTATCTTCTGAATAGGAATGCAAGTTCAAACACCATTTGGAGCTCCACTGAATGGGAAGGCAAGTTTACACAACACAACTCAGAAAAAACAACAAAAAAATCTCAAGAAAATAGTCTTTTAACACACATAGGTGTCCCTCTAACTCAAGTGTATGTCCCATATTACAACTGGGTGTCTCTCTAACACAAATGGGTGCTTCTTTAATACAACTGGGTGCCTCTGTAACACAAATGGGTGTCTGGTTTCAGAAGTCTAAAAGGCAGGCTCCAAGAAAATTACCAAAAAAAGATCCGAAAAAAGACCATTAAAATTACACGAGATCAAGGGAAAATACATCCACAGAGGAAAGATGAAAATGCAGTGGGGCAACCCAAATAAATATAAAAAGAACCCACCTGTAAACCTGCACGAGAGGAGCGGGAAACTGGTTTCTTCTTATCCTTGTCCTTGTTGGTGTTGTTATTGGTAGCAGCAGCAGCAGCGGAAGAAGACTTGCCCATGAGAAGACCCTTTGCACCTTTGCCTGACATGTTGCCACCAATGACCATTATCCTCCTTCAACTTATCAGAAGATCGCCGCCACAAGCTCTGCCAAAAACCCAAATACCCATCGTGATTCTCAAACAAAAATTTGAACAAAAAAGGGCACCCACATAAGCAAAGGTGAAAAAGAATCATAAAAGGGAACAGAAATTAAGGACACCGTAAAAGATCTAAGCACGGCAATCACAGGCACAGAGCAGAGGCAGGGGCACCTTAGAGAAGAGACCAATGTTTGGCTTGAAAATAAGGGAAATCGAATACCCAACTCGAGGTATATATAATTATTTAGCAAGCCCAATTTTGGGTTAATAGATCAAGTTCCTAAAATTACTTTCCATTTTGCTTGTACCATAAGACAATTGAGGTTCTCGAGGAAAGTCATTCTCGACCTTGGGTTAAATTATGAGGTCATCCTCAAATTCAAAATAAAACAAGGCGGCTAGAAGGTTGTGTTTTTTCTAAAATTAATTTTCTATTTATAAGTAGATAATTATGTTTTCATTTGATGATATGATCCAAAACAGTAATTTAAAAAAAATTATATAATACTTTAAAAGTATCTTATATTTATGTATAATGTTATGTGAAAGCATAAGATCTGTATTATAAAGTAGATTATTCTTATATTGTTTTGAAATCATGTTTCAAAAATAGTGAACATTGAATTAGTTTAATATACATTTAAGTTGGTTTAAAGTACACACAAATTGGTTGAATAGTGAAGAATTTGTATTTAAAGAGATGTCACAAATTCAAATACTACAAGAGATAAGGTATGTACGCTTTGTATTTGAAGTATAAGGTGGTCTCATATGTTGTAAGCTACCTTACTGTAAATAAGACCTAGCATCATGAACCTTAAAGAGGACTTTTCTCTCATTTTTCTTCCCTCCAAAGACCATATGACAAGCATAGCTCCATATGGCATCCTAGTGGGAGTTTTTAAAGGCCCAGTTGAACCAAATATTATTTTAATGTGGTATATTTTACTAAGTTAGGTTTTCAAAAATAAGGGTTGTTATAGCTATTATTAAGAGAATTGTATTGGAACTCATCAGTAATATTAATCAATATGGTTGCAATAATAAGGTGGTCAATAGAACTTCACGACCCACTATTTAGGTTATTTGAAAATAATATAGTTGGTTATCTAGTGTATCTTGTTAGAATAGGGCACGAATGGGAGGGTCTTGATTTGTCAGTTGTTGTTGTGTTACCTCCTGCATAGGTTCCTTGCCCTTTTGAGGGTCGTGCTCTAAATCAATAACTTCAGGACTCTTTTCTCATTGTCCACTGGTACTGGCGCCAAGGTCCTTTATGTTAGGGTCTTCCCCTCTTTCTACTTCTTCAAGTTTTAGACTTTCAATGCCCATTTGCTACTAGACAACACGTTGTTATTTATTGGGCTCAAGAGCGGTCTCCTTTGCAGGTTGTGCTTTTGGAGATGCCTCACCTATGTCTAGAATCACCACTCGGGGTGCTTCATGATTGGGCTCTACTTGGGTAGTTGGGTGGGATGCAATGATGTTTTCTTATTTTGTAGGCAACCCTTGGGTCCTTGTTAGCAACGAGACCTACCTTTGACATTTTGGAGTGGGGTTATCCCTGCACCCCACTAGAACTGGTGGCCTCAGGTCTTAGCCTCTTCTCTTTCATTCACACATTTTCCTTTGTGCACGTTCGTGGTTGAGGGGGGAACGGTTCCTTTTCTGCCTTCTGGTTTCTCAATGTTCTTCTTCATACCCTGAGCATATAAAATATTGCCCAGATCTTCCCTTGCATGACTATCTTGTAAAGGTTGATATCAATCTTATTAGACTTGTTGGCACCCTATATATGATTGTCTCCCTAGATAGACATAAAGATTGTGAAAAGTATGAATCTCAATGTCATTCTTTTCCACATCAATAGTTACAAGGCACACATCCACAATGTGATTTATAGAGTCCATGAAATATCTGGCAGTGAATGCATAGGGAAATTTGAGCCATCTTGACAAGTTGTCAGTGCTTGCCATATAGATTCACATGAGAGAATATTGTTGTTTTATAGTAAACTCAACATAGGTTCACATATGCATGGGTAACTCCTTTGGTACCTACCATTCGTTACTAAATGCCTCCTTCATGCCATCAAACTAACCCTTCATCTTTGTTTTGGAGGAGGGTGTGATGGTCCTAAGGCATGTGAATTGTTTGAACCTTTCAGCAAGAGACTTATACTCTAGTGGGTAAACCCACTTCAGTTCCTTACCAGAATACTTCAGGATGCCATTCTCATCAAAAACCAACAGCAACAAAATTACACCCCAAGGAAATTTGTAGCTGGGCAAATAATGTGCCTTCTCTACATCTTATTCAATTTCTTAGCAAAGTACATGGATTAATTATACTTTTTCCCCTTGGCCATTTGGTTGATGAAATGGAGGTGGGCCATAACCACCTCCTTCCACCTATCTATGCCCCCTAGCTTGGTCATGGCCAAATGTGTAGCTACTTTAATTATGGGATCAAAAATACTCATGATATATATTGCATGTCCTTCCTTTTTATATTTTAGCATCATCATCGTTCTATCAATTACTTCCTAATCCTCAATATATGCATTGACATCAGATCCAAAACATACTAACCTAGTTACTTTATTGATCCACTTAGGGGTAATCCTTATTCTACACCCAACAAAGTAGAGGTAGTCTTCATGAATGCGTGAAATTGGAAAATGAACCACCTCCTATGGTTTCCAAAAATATGGTAGTTAGAAGAGTTGGATCACCCCCACATCTATCTAGTAAGTTATATATTATGAGATCATAGGTGATCTTGTTCCTGGTGTTTCGGTGCTCCACCTGGTAATCTCATTATAATTTACCTTTATTTTCATTCTAGCAATGATTGTAATCGAGGACCTGATAGGTGGAAAACCTTAGATTCCCAATCATTTGTACGTAAAACTATCTTTGGCTATTACATCTACTCAATCAAAATAGGAGAGGGCAATGGTGTTGTAACAGCCTTCTTTCCCATGTGTGTCATTTCTAGTGTCTCTCCACTAGATGTCTCTTCTGCTAGCTTTGTGAGGTCCTCACCTCGTGCACCGTGTATACTAGATCCTTCTTCATACATAAACACAGGACTTTCTTCTTTTGTGCCCTCACACTCCTCTACTTCAAGAATGACTGGTAGTGGGTCTTTTTTCTTGCCCTTCTATTTTGGTTACTTTACCAACTGGAGTCCCTAGAGGTTAACGCGTGGCTGACCAATGCTTTCAAATGAATACAGTTTTATCCCTTTTTATAGATTCAAAATCCTTTAGCTTCTTACTTCAACCTCTTATAATGGTGGACTTGATGCATGTAACCTATAACTTCCCTTACACGTACTCCTTTGATAGCTTTGTCACTTCTCTCACTGAATGCTCTTCACCACAATCTATGCTTTACATTTTGTCACTGGAAATATTGTGTAGTCACCTTCTCTTGTCACTTGTTCACATTTTGTTTGAGCTCCACAATCGCTTATAATTTTTAAATAAAAATGAAAATGGAATTTCTGAGAATCTTTTATAGGTAAATAAATATTTTACATTAACACCCCTCATCATTGTCTATCGCTCCAACTATTAATACCTCAAACGGTCCTACTTTAATGCATATTTGACATGCTTGCCATTTATGCCATTATGTTGTTAATAAATGCATGTCCCCTCCTTTCTCATAGAATTGTTGCACCTTTCCTAGAGTTTATGCCAGCTATAAAAATTTAAATTTCCTAGTTTGTTCATGGGAAACTACCTTTTCTATTTTAACCCATTTTTATAATAATGTTTCCTTTCTCATCTTCATTTTGCATTCTTGGGTTACATGCCCCCTCTTGTGCACCTCCTTTACGCACCTCCTCTTATGTGCTTCATTTACGCATCTCCTATTATGCACTTTTAGCTTAAGTAGTTTATCCACCCTTAAAACCTACCCCACATTTAAAAAAAAGTGTGTGGTCTTTCTGGTCATAACTTAGTGAAATTCATGTCAAGAAATAAAAAGGAATAGAGTGCTAAATACCAAAGAGCATCAAAAAGTGCTAAAAATAAATTATAAAAAGCACACAACCAATGCCATGCTTATTTGACAACTAAACTAAGTCCTAAGCTAAAAAAGTGGCATACACCTTATTTAGTGAATGGAGGAATTATATAGAATGGTAGGGCCAGAGCCGACTACCATTTAAATAGCCTGGTAGCAATTAGCCATCTAATATTTTCAAGCTGTAAGCACCTATTAGATAGATATCATGAATGATAAAAGGAGCATTCCACTTGATCTATAGTTTACTTGGATGGCACGTAAACTTTGAATCATAGAGCAGGGCATGCATACCAGGATGGAAAACTTTGATTTTGACATGTCGATCATGTTAGGCTTTCTATTTTTGCTTCTCAACTCCTTGGCTCCAGTGTGCGAGAAAATGTGTTTTATCTATCTGAAGTAGAGCATCCAAGCATGCTTTTAGGGACTCCTTATCATCTAATCTACCAACGTGTGTAATACACAAAGAGGGAACAAGGAACTCTACCAGTAAAATAGCTTCATCACCAAAGATAAGATTAAAAGGAGTACTCTTGTTCAACCTTTGTATGTGGTCTAATATGCCCATAAGATGGTTGAAACTTGATCATCCTAATCAATGTGAATGATGTTGTAAATTTTGGTCAGTGTATTACCCAGGACCTTGTTGAAGGCTTTAGTTATGCCATTCACTTGAGGGTGGTAAAGTGTGGTCTTATAGTATGTAATCATGAACTCAACCAAGAGGATGCACATTATCTCATTGAGAAAGTGAGTGCCACAATCACTTGTTAAACTTAATGGGCATCCATACCTTATAATGATATTTTCCCATAGAAACCTAGAAGTGGTAGTAGTAATACAATCTCATGTGGGCATTATTTCAGCCCAGCGTATGAGATAGTCTGTGGTAGTAATGATGTAACACATGCTAATCCATCTTGCAGCAGGCTGAATGGGGCCAAAAAAATCAATAGCCAATTTCTCAAAAGGTTCATGAGCAATGACTGGATGGAGAGGCACAACATCCCTTCGATTTGGTTTACCTACACACTGATAGATATCACATTGGCACGTATAAGCTTTGGTATCTTTGAATAAGGTGGGCCACCATAACCTAACTAGTAGAACCTTTCATGTTGTTATGTCACCAACATAATTTCCTCTTGCAACACCCTCATGGACCTCTTGAAGGACTTTCATGTGCTCGTGTTACATTATGCACCTTTGTAATATGTCATTATACCTTAATTTATATAGGTCTCCTCCAATGAGTTGGAAAGGGGTTGTGCAGACCACTAGCTATTTTTTTTCTTGGATGCTAAGGTGGCCTAGCATTGAGCCTATTGTAAGAAAACCCACAATTTCATCTTATTTTTTAGACATGCATGTAGCTTTAAAAAATTGTACATCAGGTAAATCATCCTCTATGATGCATGTCGATTAGTCAGATTAAACATGTGAGAGGTGGTCAAGACAAAACTTAACTTTTCCTGGTTTTACGACCATAGAGAACTATAACTCTTGAAAGAGGACAATCCATCGATAGATGCATCCATGTAATACTGATTTATTTACTAATTATTTTAGGAACCTAATATCTCACATACATAAAATACATACAAATACTAAATATATTAATGTTTTATTCCTATTATGGAAGAAATCACTCTGAATCACTTGCTACTTCGAGGGGGCTACCTGTTTATTAGAGCATTTGGCTCTAATTGATATATTTTACTTGGATGCCTTACAATAACGTATGCCCCTCTATTTATGTTATTACAATCTATCACACTTTTCCATTCTATGCATGTTGGATTATTCTTCTATGACATTACTATTCATACTACTATTACATTACACTATTCTACCCCAAATATACATTATATTCCCCTACCTAGGTATATTACATTTCATCCCCCTTGACATGTTTCACCCTTGAAACATGTGAAGAATTACATATAAAAAATATGTAGAAGACCAAATGGAAACCCTACCATGTGTTCTTTTTTGCTTCCACATATTCTTCTTATGCTTTGATAAGAGCATGTATAATAGTGGTGTGAATGGAATCACTAGAACATTAGGTGGATGTTCAAAGGAAATAGAGGAATGAACATCAATAGAAAATAAAGTCATATGGAGCTTATAGTCAAGCATTGAAATTTGAAGCTTAATGACTATCACCTCAAATCTAGAACAAGGGTGCTCAAAATAGTCAGTCTAGTGAGCCAATAAAGGCTACATGTCATCCCCCTTAGCATTTTTATTTACACACATTGTGTTTGGAGTGGCATGTGTATTTGAGGAGTTGAAGTTGTGGTTCCCTAAAAGGGATCAGTGGTCGCCTATTGGAGCTTGTCATGAGCCTGTATTGTGTCTTCAAGTGCCTACCACTGAAAGAAATACATACACTAGATGCTACAAACATCCACCAAATCTATCCATGCAACTAGGTCATGTTCATATGCTTCAACTATAGGAAAGAATTCTCGATCCAATTGTTGTAGTTATTCTCCCAGTCCAATCGTGCAATTATTTCTTCATCATATTGTGTTATTATAGGGGTGTGAAACTTTAATCTATCAAAAATATCATTACTAAATTGATTTATAGTAGTGTTTCTTTTATTTAAAGTAACATCCCCTTTTGAAAGTAATAAATTGATTTGATATTTTTGGGCAGTAGTGAGTAAAAAAATCATAATATTATTTTTTTTTTTCTTTTTTTCTTTTTTTTACAACCGTAGCAGTTAGTACAACTGTGATAAATTTTTAAATACTTAATTAAATTCAAAAGTGCAAACTATTATGGAAATCTAGAAAAGAGGGGCACAAAACCTAGAAATTAATTGGTGCAATTATTTCCCTTTTGAGAGCTGTATGTAGAAGAATAGTCTAATTTTTTTACTACATAGAAGTAATTACTAAAACTCTGATAAATTTTGATATACTTAATTAAATTAAAAACTAAAAACTATTCTAGGAAGCTTAAACCAAGGTGCACAAAACTTAGAAATTATTTAATGCGGTTATATATAGTTTGAAAGTTGTATACAAAAACACAATCATGTTTTTTTTTGGAAAAAATAGAAATATGCATTTTTAAATGATAGATGTTGACTGTAACAAGAGATAAAGATGTAGATCTAACTTTTGAAAACCCTCAAGATGCAATGGAGAACTTATACTTATTCCATGAAGCTCTAAAATATGTCTGCCATAAAAACACTCACAATAATACCTCTATGTTTGTAACAACTTCTACTTTCAAAACAAACTTCCTAAATAAATTATGATCTCTCAAACATAATTTTTATCCACTTTCTGGTCACTAGGATCTCGAAGGCAAGGTGAAAGCATATGGTGCACAAAACTACAAACCTCTACTTGCATAACCTCCTATAAAAAAATAACGGAAATGGATTGAAAAGAGCTCTGATACCAAATATTAGGAACCTAATATATCACATACACAAAATACACACAAATACTAAATATATTAATATTTTATTATTTTTATGGAAAGAATCACTCTAAATTGCTTGTCACTTCGAGAGAGATACCTCCTTATCAGAGCATTTAGCTCTAATTGATATATTTTGCTTGCATGTCTTACAATAGCCTATACCCCTCTATTTATACTATTATAATCTATCTCACTCTTCCATTCTATGCATGTGGGATTATTACTCTATGACATTACTATTCATACCATTAGTACATTCCACTATTCTACCTCAAATATACATTATTTTCCCCTACCTAGGTATATTATAAAATACTTGAGTGCTTCATGATCTGTATAGAAGACAAATGGGGTGGCCAACAAGTATTGGTGAAACTTATGAAGTGCATAAACCATAAACAAGGCCTCATGGTCTTCCGTAGAGTAGTTTCATTTCATTGTTGTGAACTTTTAGCTATCAAAATAAACAAGATGATTAGGGTTGCTCTCATCGGGTTATGCCATGATAACACCTATTGCCATGCCTAATGCATCAACATGTACATGAAAGGGCAGTTCCAATTTAAGAATTAGAGAATGGGTGCAGTCACCAATTTCTCTTTCAAGGCCTCAAATGCTTGCTAGTGTTGAGTTATCCATAATAATAAGCCATTGTGCTTGAGTAGTTCTTCCATCAGGGTAGTTATGTTGACGTAACCTTGAACAAACTTCTGATAGTATCATGTATGACCTAAAAAGGTGTGGACCTTATGTTGAGTGGTTGGTACTGGGAGTTGGATAGTGATCACAATTTTGGCCAGATCCACCAATAGTCCATCTTGATAAATAATGTGTCCTAATAGAATCCTAAATGGGGTGGCAAAGATGCACTCTTTAGATTCAAGGAAATATGAATTTGGTGACAATGTTAGAGTATGAGATGCACATTATCATAATGGTCGCACACAAAACCATACATAGTCCAGTCATCTAAGTACACCTAAAGGAACTTATGGATGAAATCCTTAAAGGCTTCCACCACAATACATGAAAACACTGTCAACATATTTTTGAGGCCAAATGACATAACACTATATGCAAAATAACCCTATTTAGTTACAAAGGTTTTTCTTTTATATTGTCTTCTTCAATAATTTATACTTGGTGATATCTAGAAAAGCCATTGGTGAATGTGTAGATCTCACACCCAATAACACCTTCCATAATTTTCTCAGTGAAAGGCATTGGGAAAGGGTATGCTACACATATAACATTGAATATCATGTAATCCACACAAACACAAATGCCACCATCCTTCTTGATGATGATCACCATCAGACTAACCCATTTAAATTTATCAACATGAGTAATAACTCCAGTGCGTAACATGATTTCAATTTCCTCTTTAACCCAAGCCCATAGATTTGGGTTCATCTGATATGGCTATTTTCTCACTGATCAAGTGCTTTCAATCAATTTGATGTGCATCTTGCCCAATGATGGATTCACTCCCTTCATCCATATGTAGTTCCATGGGAAAATGTCTTGATACTCTTTAAAGATTTTAATTTTTTGGGTTAATTCAACCTTAGACCAGTAATTTCCCATAGTGGCCTTCTTGGGTGCATCCTCCATCCTAATATTGTATTGGACCACTTGAAGTGGCATAGAGTATAGTTTCTACTCGATCTGTATTGTATCTCTAACTTTACATGCCTCATATTTTATTTATAGATTTAAGAGGTTGAATCTGGTTGTGGTGGATCAAAATTGGTTCCCTCATTAACATGATATACCACCTTTTGCTTTCCCTACCATACCTATTCTTGACATGCATCTTTTAATTAAGATTCATGTTATAATCAAGCCATGAGAGGAATATTAGGTTCATAGAAAATGGACAAGTTATCCTCAGGTATGCCATGCATAAGTTGTTTGCGATCTTTGACTAGTCTTTGATCTCCTACAACTACTTAAAGGATTGCTTGCATAGACAAATTTAAATTTGTTTATGGTGAGGAAAATGCAAATATGGTAAGTAGACTATGTTTTATGTTCTCCAAGTATCTATTTCTATATGAGTTTCTTGATGAATGTACCACACCCTAGCCCAGGCACGTAGAGCACCATATAATGCATGAACCCATAATAATTCTATTAAAAAGGTTTAGTCAACATTCCAAAGGATTTCAAATTATGTTATATGTTCTTTCAGAGAAGTAACACCATTGTAACTTAGGGTGGCATGAACATGATTATCATGGTGGAAGTGATTATGCATAGTTGCATGTACTTTTTCCCATGTATCTAATTGGTACCAATGAATAGACCACCATTGATCAATTATTCCTTGAAATAAAAATTTGATCATGCAAAACCATTCATCATCATTATCATAATAGTCTTCCATCTATTGAAAATATTCCCTACCTCCATTTGAGCATGGAAATAGGGTACATGGTACAACCTTAATCATGGTAAACCAATGAGTTAAACATTCTTGTGGTGCTAAGCTAACTGTGAATGGGAGTTTAACTAGCTATCAAGGACACCACAGATGTGCATTGTCAAATCATATACATCTTGATCCCATTGGTTTCATGTGATACTGGCTCATGTCAGAGTAGACACCACATCTTCCCAAAGTAAGATACCATCAGGAGTAGGATCCACATTTTCATTCCCTTGGGTAATGATGTTATAAAGTGTATTGACTTCCTCATTAACATCAATGGGTTCTACAAAGGAGGGTCCTTGGTCATTATTTAGGGTAATGACTACGCAGTGAGTGTCATTATCAAAGATGATATAACACTTCTTGAAATGTAAGTTAACATTATTTGCATAGCACCAAGGTTAACCCAAGAGGGTAGGGAAGTCTTTAGCTTCAACAAGCTCGATCACCTCAAAATCACCCTTGAATGCAACTCCCAAGATGTTGAGAGTGGCATCTTAAGAATGCCTCTGGGTAGTGTGCAATTATTGCTAACAATGAACAAAAATGTGGGGATGGATGCAAAGTGGGTCTCCCTATATTTTTCCAAGCATCTTTGTTTATAGCATTAACCTTTATGCCAATGTCTACCAGTATATCATAGATCATATAACCATCAATGAATGCATTGACAAGGACCTCTTTGTCACATTTTTTATTAGGTTGAATATGGGTCTCTTATCATCACACATGGTTCAAATGATGATCCTTTGAGGACTTTGTCATTTGTTATCATAACCAATTTTTCAGGAGGGGAATGATGTTTTCACTAAGGAATAGCTTGCATAGTTCCTAGAATTCATCATGCCCTGAGGTTGTGGGTGTTGTATCTCTTTGCATCTCAACCCACTTGTTAACATCCTTATCCTTCAAGAACTCAATTTTTCCTTGTAGTTCTCATACCAAGGCCATTATGTCATGCAATGCTTCTTTATGACATTGAGCACCTAAATAATGTTGCACATGAGGTTATTCATGTTGAATCTTTTCAGGTGGATTGGAAACTAGTTGGGAATGAGTCTCACTCTGTGTAATCATATTTAGCTTAGGTCCAACTAGTGTAGTAGGGTATGGTCTCCACTAAGCATTTGGAGTTTTTACAACATGTATCATCCTATCACCCTTCTCATTCCATTATTTGGTAATGGAAACATATAATTGGTATAGTCTTCCATGCGATGCTCATTTTTATAAAAGACATAAGCTGGGTAGACTATGCAATCATGCTGGTAATGGTTCAAATATCTACACTTGTAATAGGTCCTGGGTGGAAAAAGACCACTTCTGCATCCATTACCATGTCCTTGACCCCTAAAAGATTGAATTCCACTAGCCTCCTAGTTACTAACTATATAATTATAGTGAGTGCCTCACGTACATTCTTCATGAATTTCATTGATGACCCAATAGTCATTAATATCATGCGTATATGTATCACATATATTACAGTGTAGTGATACTTTAGCTTAGATGACATGCTAATGTAAGGGATAACTCCTTACATCATGATCTTCTTGGAAAATCTTATATGACTATTTTAGTACAATGTGTGAACATTCCTTCGAGGATAGTTGTTCCTATTATGGCCTTCCACTTCATAGTCAACACACCATAATCCATTATGGGTACCATGAGCAGTATTAGCCATAAGCTTTTCCATATAAGAAGCCATCATGGAAATATGAGCCTCCTTAAAGGGTTTGATCCCCATATCTATACTTCCCATAGCTTCAATGCGAAGGGTGAATTGCAATGCCTCACATGGTTAAGTAAAGGTCTTATAGGATAAGGCTCGATAGAAAGGAAGTAATAACCCTCCTATAAACCATTGATCATGCTACATGGGTTTAATCTCAAATTCCAACTTTGAGATAATCATTTAGAAATGTGCATCATATGTGTGTACACTCTCAATGAGATCTTACTTGATATATTTTAAGGCAATAATACTTTTTTATTTAAATTGAGGGATATCAAATTTTTGGAAAAAATAGTCTTCAATAATTCATAATTCACAATCACTTGTTGAGGTTAAACTTTCAATACCATTTGTGCACATGATCTAATAATTTAGTGTCAAACTAAGTTACCTTTTGATTAGTATAAGTTATACCCTACGCTCACCAAATGAGTTCACACTTATGAACATGTTCTATTGCATTTTTTACACCTTGATACTCGGGCATGTGAAGTGTCATCTCTTAATATATTTATGTACATTGGGTGGTTGTAGTGGACTTGTGTGGCACTCCTATAGTTATTCATGATACCTTATGGTGGAGGTTTTTTAACTCCTAAACCACCTCCTAAACCTCCTGCATCTCTAGTAAAACCAGTATCGGTGTTACTTCTCATGCCTCCTATAGCAATGGGTGCACTAGAAATAATGGGCATTGAGGAAGGATGATTGATTATTGTTGGGATTATATTTTACCTACAACTTACATTTGGTCCACATAGAATTCCAAGTTGAGCCATAGGTCTTAATTGCAATGAAAAAGTAAAGGTTAATGGTAAATTGTTATTTTGAAGTTGCACTCCCATAGATTCCTTTACAGTCTTGGATTTATATTCAACTTTAGATTCTGCATTTTTAGTATCCCAATTTTTAAAAAGAAATCCATCAAACTCAAAATCATGCACATGCATTATGGTGGGAGAATTGGCCTCTGTGGATCGGGTTCTGCTATCATCAATGCTTATCCTACTTCTTTCATGTGTACCTATGCTAGTGAATGGCACAAACCCTTGGTTAGGGAGTACTCACCATACCTTTATACACTCTGGCGTATTCTGGTGGCACTTCTAATATATTCTTGTTTACCCCTGTGATCACTTCCTCTCATAGCCTTAGGCTTCCCCATCATTCTTATGTTTTCATAGTTCTCATTGACCAACTACCATGTTGAACTACCAATCCCATACTAATGCATATCTCTCCATTTCCCCACCAGTCATGCTGCTCATGTGTGATAGAGTTTAACTATCCATGGGGAAGTTCTCAAGTTTAGAATCAACCATAAGTTTCTTAATCTCTAAAGGAAATTGATTGAGATACATCCCATATGGTTCCCTTAGAAATTAGAACTATGTTTCCTCTAGACAAGAGTATGTAGAGATAATGTATTCCAATATGTAGATTTTGAGTGATCCTTTCCACCACACACCCATTGTACATGTCTAGGTGGTTTTCAACTTCACTAAGGCTATTTGATGCTCTATTGACCAAGGAGCCTTCCATCTGTAATTTCTTGAATGGTCTTGTGCATATGCCAAAAGCTAAACATGCTAGTGAACAAGTAATTATATAAAGAATGTTTCATATAGAGAATCATATAGGTGTTGTTCAACCCATGTGTGTGTAAATTTTTTTGGTTAAATATACTAAAGTGCAAAGTTCTCTTCTAATATACCAACTAAATGCTTGATGTTTTCCAATGATATTCACTCGAGCATATTTCTACCATTATGATAACAAGTGCAATAGGTCCTGACAATGGAACCAAAATGTTGGGGTTATTTTATCCTTAGTTATACATGACTAAGTAATAGTCATGCACATAGGAGGAAGAAAACAATGTTTTAGCACATCATCATTTCACACGAGTGACCTCACATGCTCACCCAAGGCAACCAACCTAGACCAGTTCCCATCAATTCTACCACATGATGGTGGATAGACAATTGTTATTTAGGCACTTGAGTTAACACATTTAATCAATATTACTACAAACATCACTCTAGAGTTATCCATTTGATGCATTCACATTGTGCATGTACTTATCTAGTATCATAAGACTAGAATTAACACCAAAGAGATTTAACATATCAATATTCTTAGATAAAGTATTAGTTTCATTGATCTCATTTGATAAGTTTAAAAAGGTACTTCATTAAATACATAATCCCTCTAGATCTCTATCTTGAAAACAACACATTTACATCCAAAAACACTTTCTAATCAAAGCAAAGGGATATTCATATACAAGTTAACCCCTTCTTAGGTTGCATCATGAATACATTATAGATGACAAGCCAATGATTATTTCAAATAAAGAAGTCATGGTGAGCCATTATAATTAAGTTTCTTTTGATTCGGTCCTAACAACCCCTAAATACTATTTCTATGCTATATATTTAATTTCATGCTCCTCTTTTCTCGCAAATTGATGTTATATTTTTGTTTATTTCATCTTCAATGTTTCTACGAACTACTTTGAAACTACATCCACTTTTCGTGCCCTTGTCTTAGTCTTGCACTTTTTTGAGTCCTACATCTTATATTCCTCATTCTTTATTTGCTTATCTTTTACAACTCGATCTTCCATGCCAAGTTATTTTGCATAAATCTTTTATGTCTCTCTTATGCATGATTCTCTCTCATGACAAGGTCTTCTGTGTTTCTCTCACACCCTTACATCTTTTCACCACAGCTCTAAAAAAATTAGAATATATTATTAAAAAATTTGGGGCCCAACATCTACAATTTTAATCCATGGTTGTTTCTTTAAAGCATAAGATAAAAGTTACAAATAGCCATATGACCAAAGGGGATCAAATCTGAACTCAACTACATTAACTCAAAGTGGGAGATCAGGCCTCAAAAAAGTTATATAAATCCCTTTCAGCTAAGAAAATTAGGGAACAAATCAAAGTTATTAAGCTTGCTTAGTAGCATCCTACCAACCTGCTTGAAATCTCTTTGGCTTTGTTGACTATTACAAGCTAGTGTTCCAAGCCCATGAAGAGATGATAGAAAGGGTGTATTCTCTAAAAAAATTGTTTAGATGTGGTGCTTCACAAGCTCAACAATGTTAATCAATGCCTCAATAAATCCCCTCTAACTCTTTAGGATCTCTTCCAGGTAGTGCAATGCATGGCTAATGATAAACCCCTAGCTATTGATAGTTTTCTTATCAATTTTACAAGGCTACTTGGAAATTTCTAGGACCCAACCTATTACAAGTCTATAAAGAAGCTTTGTAAAACAAATCTCTAGGCACTCTCATTAATAAGGGAAATATCAAGTTCATTCTCAAGGTCAGAGACCCAAAGCTCTTCACTAGTTGGCATCCCATCACCCTCCTAAATATGTTATATAAAATCTTAACCAAAGTCCTTGCAAACCATTTATGTTTCATCCTACCTACCATCATTAGACCAACACACTATCTTCATTAATGATAGATACATTTTAGATGATCTCATTTCCATATGGGAAGGAACGGAATGGGCAAAGATTTCTTTCTAGTAAACCATATTACTCAAACTAGACTTTGAGAAGACCTATGATAAAATTGAATGGTCATTTATTATGGCTATGATTCGAGCTTTAGGCTTTGTCCAATTTTTCATTTTAGTAGTTCTGAATTTTTTTTCGTAATCTTCAACATGCCTAACTATTAGTGGGATCAAATTGGATAACTTTGGTTTATTTTGTTCCATCATGCAGGGCTACCCCTTGGTTTCAACTCTATATGTCTTTTCCACATAAACATTTGGTTCACTCTTGCTCATAGGGTAGAGTGCAAGATCATAAATGGCCACTTCATAGATGATACCTTTCTCACTCTCAATGAGTGAGAATATTTTGTTAAAGAGGTACTAAATTGCCTTGATATTTTCTACAAAGCCTCGGGCTCTAATAACCAATGGGCTAAAACCCAATGCTTTAGACAGATCATGATGTCTATACCATAATGGCTTAAGAAATATAATTGGAAAT
Source organism: Torreya grandis (assembly GCA_037957365.1). Lineage (NCBI taxonomy): Eukaryota > Viridiplantae > Streptophyta > Pinopsida > Cupressales > Taxaceae > Torreya > Torreya grandis. Next base: position 1,543,069 of record JARHVA010001208.1, read on the forward strand.
GGATATAAAAATATGAAAAACATAATTTTATTGGCATCCCATTTTCTTTTGATATTTCTCCCTCCAAACTGTGGCAATATGTCAATGATCTAGTGGAGAAAAAGGTGGAGTATTGGATCATGAAGCCTCTCTTATTAGATGGAAAATTTTAGGTTTGTGATAAGATCTTGGTGGTCACCCATGTTTATTATTATTCTTCCTTGGCCCCATCTAAACCCTCATATGACAAGTTGGCCAAAGTTCTTAGGGATTTTTTATGGACCAATGCTAAACAAGCTCATGGTTATCATAGAGTTTTTTTGGATATTTGTTGTATTCCTCATGAGAAAGGTGGTGGGTGCATTATTGACATTTACAAACAAAGTATTGCCTTGTGTGCTAAATGTGTTGTTCGATCAATCTAAGGAAATGAGGCTTGGAAAATTGTTCTATGGCACTGCATTGCCTTTGAAATACCTTATGGTAAAGCTAGTTAGGAAAATTGTGAGTTTCACACCCTAATTTTTACCACTACCCACATCAATATTAAGGGATATTTCATTGTTAAAAGCATTTGGATAGCTTTCAAAGCTGTCAACTCATATATTAAATGGGTGGGTGATGGTTTTTAGAGTAAATTATCCTTCGATGACCATAACATGTGGTGGTTTCCTATTATGACCAACTCTAATATTATCTTAGGAGAATTCCAAGGTATGAAAGTTTTGAGGCTTTTCAAAAAAGGTATTCATAAAGTTAAAGGTGTGATTTATTTTTATGATTGGGATCCTTGGCCTATGATAAAAGAAAAATACTAGTTACTCAATTTTGACCTACCTTCCATTATGTGCATCCAAGAGATAATACCTGATGTCATGTTGCATAAGATGGGTTTATAGCCTCTAAGGGCTTGGTGGAAATAATGGAGATGAAACTATGATACCCACTTAATAATTACTCTCCAGGTCTCCTTTATCAAGTCACAAGACCTTTTCTCTCTAGCTTTGGACAAGTTATATAGATGTATGGTTAACAAAATTTAGAATGCTAAGCTTGAACCTAAGTTTGCTCGCTTTCTTTGATGCCTAGTTTACCAAGTCTTCCTCTCGGGGATCATCTCCTTCATATTGGGATTGCTCAACCTAAGTGTCCTACTTATTCTATAATGAAGTCCTTCAAGCATCTCTATTGGACTTATCCCAAATCCCAACCTACTTGGCATTGGATCCTTAGCCTCTTTCAACCTATCCACCCAAAACCATTCTCTTGGTAAATGGCCTTCTTTGGGGATAATGCTCAGTGGTTGACATATATAATTTTTTTATAGAATTATTATTTCTATTATGAAAATCTATGAAATCATCTTTGTTTAAAAATGAAGATGCATCTTGTCTCTTTTTTGTTAATGATAAGGTGGTTTTTATCTCTTCAAATTTTACGCAAATAAAAGCATAAGTAAAGAAGGTGGCTCTAGAATTTTAACACTTATAGAAGTTACTAAACCACCAAGAGAGTGTTTCCTATAGTATGAGTCATGTCCCCCCAGACCACTCAACACACATATATCCTCCCATAGTATCCTATCCTAGACAAAGTCATTTAGGCAGTCATAAGTACTTCTCCACTCCTCCTTATTGAGGGGGTAGAGTTTGTTTCTTTTACATGGGAAGTCTGTTACTAGTTCATATCGAGAGCTCCCTATGTAGGGTTATGGCCCAATTGGCAGTGTTGTTCAACCACCTCCTAGTTGGGGTATTACTATATCTTTGGCTCCCCTAAGTCCTATAGAATATGGTTAGGTGGCACCAGATGCTCCTTTTATTGAGCCTTTTTCTTAGAGTGTACAAAGTTACCTAAGGATGATTTATATTGTTATTTGTTTCACTAAATTTTGAATCTATTTGATGTTTAAGGAGAAATAGAGATGAAGGGTAGGGATTAGAGATTAGAGAGAACTTGAATTAGTTGTGCACCATATCCAGAAGATGTTGAGCACTCCTCTTTGGTTAGGGAGGACTATCTATGAATAAGAAAGCACTACCACAAAAAATATTTGTTAGTAGATATATGAGTGGGCTGCCAAGCTACATGCTTGTTCTTGGAAGTGTCAAACTTCCTTAGGGATGACAGTCCACTTTTAATAATAAAATGGTAATAAATGACAAAATTAAAGAGAGAGTAAGAGAGAGGTATTTATACCATTCTTGTAGTTTGAGTGCAACAGAGAGTGACATAGTGCAGGTAATGTGAGTTATTTGTGTTTTTGGAGGTTTTTTGGGTAGGCTTAGGGTGGTTAGTAGAAATACACAATCATCGACATTGGTTAGGCTACCGATGTTAGTAAGGTGATATGACTGATGTTAGTTATGTGACCAATGTCGATAGGGGTAATAGGTTCTCAGGAGGTTGTAGGAGACTTTTCTGAGCTGAGAGGTATATGTTGGTCAAGTTTACGAGGTTGAGAAGAGTTGTAAGGGAGTGGGTAAGACTTAGGTGGGTCTAGAAAGAGGGTTGGTATATTTGAAGTAGAAGGAAATAGGTGAAGGAGTTTCACAACTCCTCCATAGGGAGATTCGAGATGTTCATAAAATGATAAATAATATAACATAAAGTAATTGTAAAATGACTATTTAAAGGAATTACAAAGCATAGAGATATACTTAGTTGGTGAAATGGATGAATTGTTAGTGTTGGATAGATGGCTTTGATGAGGAGTTTGAAGCAATATGTGAATAGAAAAGATAAGCATGTGTTATCACTTCAAAAGAATCCAAGCTCTATGTAGTATATCAATTCCTAATCTAGACTGATTTATGAAGAGTAATGGTAAGCCTAGATGTAGAAAGTTGAATGTCAAAAGCTTGTATGCAAATGATTGATTTTTCTAATTTTTATTGACCTGAATATTAGCTTAGAATTTGGCTTAAGTAATTGACGTCGGTGATCCCGCTGACATTGACCGTGGGTTGACTAACGTCGGTGGCATGATAATAGGTAAAGGGCTATATTTAGCCTATTTTTTGTTCCTTCTTCTACCATGTGTGGTATTCATTAGGAAATGGTAGAAATACAAGGTTAAGAAAGACATAGTTATTTAGGAATTTATGTTAGGGGTGAGAATAAGTCATGGGTAGTTAGGATTAGGGGACTAAGTCTTGAGGTGACTCAGAGGGTAAGAATTAGTCTTAGGATGAGGTGGTCAGGTAAGGTGGCATAAGTAATTTTTAATTAACATAATTAAATATTTTCAATTAATTAAATGTGTGAGGAGTGAAAACATGGGTTAGGAAGGCTAATTATTAAAAAAATCTCAAGGGGGGTTTTGACACAGGGAGTTACGCATGTGTGTGACATAATTTTGGTGTATACATTATTGTTTTATGTTATTTAGGTCTCTCATTACCATATCTTATCTAACATTTTTGTTGATGTGAGCTGGTTTTATGGGATTATTTCCATGAACATGAGTCTAATAAATAAACTCGGTGTGAGATGTCTTTTGTGATGGAAGTATATAATGATGAAGGACATTTTAAGATTTCAAAGGCTAGCATTGATATAATCATATAGGTGGTAGATGTTCCAGACATACTTTGGGTAAATCCCCTGAATTATTCTCTAATGCAAGTAGGCACAACCCTTATAAATTTTGTCCTAGAGGTTTATAGGCAAAACATTTTTAACAACCATGATGTTGGCCAAATTTTCTACAAACATCACGAGGTCATCTAGTTGTACAAGGAAGAGCATAAAATGAAGAGTAAGTTTGAATAATAAATTAAATAACTCAAGTGTCGATTGGAATGGTTGAAGCATCTTGACTTAGGACTTTGGGCTTATGATAGATAATTTTGAGAAGTGAACCAATGCTCATAGATGGAATTCCCATTACTAGTGAGGCCATTAATAAATTAGAGACTATATGCATGTAAATTAACATACACTAACTTATACACTCGACTCCTTGAGGTATGGTTGAGGTAGTCAATGTAATGGATGGACTAGGTATTAACTAGTTGGGTAGAATGGCATTTGGGATAGGTAGTGATAATGGATTCTCATGACAGAACCAAAAGATCCCAGGGACATATTGATACTCGTTGAGAGTGTCAAACTATGTGGAGATAGATATATAAGGCCTTTCAATCTCTAATATCACAATATGATAGAGTTTTTAGTTAATGTTAGGCTTAGATAAATGAGGGAGATTAGGATGAATGACTTATAGGAGAAGATCTACTCTACAGGGTTGACTTTGATCGACCAATTTCATTCATTAGATGTGAATGATATAAGACTAGGCTAGACCCAAGGAGAATAAGAATGGGATGTATGGGTGAATAAATTTAGATTACATTGTATTGACATCCTATGTTCTATGTGAGAACAATGATAGGTAGATCACATATGCATTCTTTTTCTTCTAGAGCGACTAAGGACTCTACGATGAGGTGGGGAATTAGAGTAGATTGAAAGACCTCACATCTAAACTCAATATTACTATCAAACTATGTAATAATGTTAGAACCAGGTGATCTAACTCTAGGAATAAGCTATTCCAAACAAGATCTGATGTCTCGAAAAGGGTCATTTAAAAGAGACTAGGTAGAATCCAAGGAAAAGCATATGAGCTTGTTCAGTCAATGACTTGTGAGGTATGCTTGTTAAAATATTGAGGCAAGGTTTTGATATGTAATGATTTTATGAATAGAAAGGCTTATGTAGGATATGTTTGCTTTCATGATTGGGAAAGGATTTTGATGTGATGTGGTTGCTTGCATGGATGGCAAGGCTTTTATTGTTGATTGTTTTTGGGCTTTTATAGGTTTTTAACCAATGAATACTTGAAAAAAATAAAGTTATAAAAGTAAATAATAAAAAAATTTAAAATAAATGAAATCAAAACTCTTTTTTTTATCCTTTTCAATATTTGGAATTCATACAATGAGAGAGAGAAGAAACTTATACTCCTATGCAAGATGCTGATTTTTCTTACATCTATTTGTATGCAAATTAGATGCGATGTTTTTGTTTATTTTTTATTAGTTTATGTGACATGGAATAAATGAATGAATTAAATATATTGTGGACAAGTAATATGATAATATATTTGATCTAAAATAGTAATAATGAAACACTTATTATGAACCTTCCTTGTAACCAAACTAGGTTAGCTTCTTAGCCTTTCTAACTTGCTATAAACAATATTTTTCCAATGAATTGATAGGATGAAAAAAAAAGATATAAGTTTTGATTTTATATTTTTAAAGAGATAAATGACAATGCTTTTAACCCTTTAAAATAAATAATATCAGCAATCCACAATCTTCATACATTCACCTATAGTTTCCTATGTTTCTATGTTTACCCAAATGATTATTTTAAGTACAAGAAGTTTGTATAGATCTTGAATGAAAAGTTATCTTGGATAGAAATGAATTGAAGTTTTAATAAAATATCTTTTTGTAGTGATTGGAAAGAGATTTTTTTAATTTGAAATGAAACTAATCTATTGAATGTAAGCATAAATCAAAAGTAATTATGTTTTTGGTAGCAAAGAGAAATGAAAGAGGTAGATCTATTTAACTATCAAATTTGATTATTTTATATTTTAAATGGGAAAGTAATCTAATCATAATAAAAAACTATATTAAATCTAATCTAACAAAGAACAAATACTAAAAATCTAAAGAACCCCAACTTGATTTTGGAATAAATTAACTAAAGTGCAAGTAGTGTGTTGATAGGAGAATCCTCAGCATGCTACATCTATATGCTCTTATGTAAATTCAAGAAAATATCTAGCTGAAGGATGCACAAGCTTTGGAATAAGATAGAAAAGGGGAGAATACACAATTTACAAAAAGAAGAGTAACTAAACTGAGGTTGGGTGAGGTCTTGGATTGCAAGGTCTATGTTGTTCTCACTAATGACACTTCTTCATATGCAATTATGTAGTCGACTTAAAAATATTAGGGGTTGAATCTTCTAGCAATTGTAGTAAGGTTGTGGCTATAAAATCTTCTTGATAACAATATCTTTTGGTAATTTTTAGATATGAAATTAGGCCAAAATTGGTCTTCTTGTAGGAAGAGAATGGAGTTTGCATGGGAGAGTTCAACTAAGTATGATAGTGAGTTCAACTTAAGATGAGATAAATAAGTCCAAAATTAAAAGAGTGAGTGAGTTGGGCATGATTGGAAGTGAATACAAGTGTTAGGAATAAGAAACACATAAAATGAGAGTTACGAAAGCTAATTTTGGAAGGCATTTCCACTATGATGGAACTGTCACTTTACGGAGGGGCAGTTACATAATTGCTACCTATATTATCAAAACTACCCTATAAGATAACTAAATTTCCTCTATTTTAATGCATAACTACCATTATATGATAAAATCACCTCTTAGGTTTCAAAACCACCATGGTGGTTGTGGAAACTAAAGGGCAGTTTTGTAATTGAGGGAGGTAGTTCTATCATTTGGGGTGATGGTTTTGTCACTCATGGCTAGTTTTTAAAAATAGTGTGGAAATGGATAGGAAGGTCATGATCAAGGGGATGAAGTGGGGTCAAAATAAGAATGTGGAAACATAGAGGGGGGTTAGAGCTAGATAGTTTCCTACCGAGCACAAAACAAGAGGTCATTGTATCATCATTAGATTTGTATCAGAAATGTCACACCATGTAATTTTTAAGTGCATAAATATTACCCCCTTCGGAGGGTGCCTTGTCATTAATTGGTAATGTGTAGTCCTGAGCAAGGTGTACTAAAATTAAATGGAAGTTTAGAGATATTTACCTTACCCATATGGAGGAATGAAGCTTATCAGGACCCCATATAACCTGTAGACAGAAGATAAGATTCAAATGCAACTTTTAAAGAAGAACATAAATAGTCTATATAATCAAAATAAGGAGATTACATGTACCATATGTGTGGGGATAATAATACTACCTAGACCGTCTTGTCAGGGGATTAAACCTGGTGCAAAGCTATGTATACTTGTAAAACCATAAAAACATGCTACAAAAGAGATAAATATCATTAAATTATAAATGATAAAATTTTAATTCACAATATTCAAAAAATTAATATGTATATACATAATAATAAATGCAAATGTGGGAGATTACATCAAAAAAGGAATTTTTTTGAAATACAATAGCTAATTTAGAGCTCAATATATTCAAAAACTTTTCAAAAATAATTCATTTGTGTCATTTGTATTGAAGGATATTTTTGAGCTCTGGTTTGCCAGTGACCATTTTGAGTGTGGAACTAGTCATTGGAGAGAGGATGATGTAAGGATGGAGATCGTACCAGTGGGAGGTGTAACTAGGCACAATCAAGTTGGTTTTTGCTAACTTTTCATTTTTTCCCTAATTTTAGAAATTTATTCAAAATTGAGCTAAAATCTAGACAAATTTAAAATGTATTTCTTTGTGATTGTTGTGGGGGAGGGTATACTAGAATTTTACTATATTTATTAGGTTTTAGATGGTTTGTGATGGGTTTCGGGAGGGTTTTTTGGAACCCATGGGTAGTTTGTGGAACCACCATTCATGTTATGAAATCACTACATTTATAGGTGGTGATTATGTAACCATTATGATGGGTTTAAAACCATCACATGGAAGTTATGATGTTGCCATTTTTGGCTAGTTGTGTAACTGTGCTACCTTAAAGTAGTTTCACAATTGTCATAGGTTAGTTTTGAAACTACATCCTACAAATAGGGGCAATTTTTAAAGTGTAGAAGAAAGTCAAGTTTTTTGACTTTTTAAATTGTGAGATAGGTTTTCTTGGATAACTAACTGATGTAGGGTCTTTTTTTTTGTTTTAGGGGGACTATATCTGATGGAGTAGAGCCTGGGAGTAGGAATGGTTCCCTTGAGTTTTAGTGCTTCTAATGGTTGATGAGTTAGCCTTGCTTGATCAAGTGAGAATTCTTCGTATTATGCAAGTGAGGGTCACCCCTTCTTTTAGCCTATTATTATGTTGCTTATTCACATATTGGGACTCTAATCGAAACACCTTCATATTTACTCATGCCCTAAGAAAGTGGACTATTACTTTTGTGGATGTATATCAAATCACTAATCTTCCCATGACTGGGTGTTTGGTGTCTATTCATGATGTTGATAGTTAACATGAGGCCCATGGTTGGGTGGAGCATTTTGTATACACCAACACACTTGACTTGGGTGTGAAGTATGGCATGAGGTTTTGTTAGGTGGAAAGATCAGTGATCCCCACCCTAAGGAAGACCATCATTAGTATCCTTGCCTCTTAGTTAGTGGGGGACAAGGGTAATAATACACTTTTATACAACTAGTCGTTGATACGCTTGGGGCCAAGAGATGTTGGCATGAACCTATATTGAGTGGTTCACCTAGGATATCTCTCCATCAACCACCTAACTATTATTATGGGTTAGGTTTATGAGAGGATGATTTCTTATCATAGGAGAGTATTGATCGAGGCAATGAGAGATATCAAGGCCACTAGGTGGATAAATATGGCACCTTTTTATGTTTTTCCTTGAATTATGGGGTCTTTGATAGTGGTTGATTTGATTGCCCTACCCTACCAGGATATGGTTGGTAAATGGGATAATGAAGGAGCCTACCTTGTGTCAGCCATAGGAGCTACATAAGTTCAAGATAGACTATTGTAAGTCAAGGTGTATCTTGTAGATCAGTGCCCTAATAATTTGGTATGTCCCATATGGGTAACCTCCTTATCCATAGAGTTATGTATAGGGGGCTCACGAGGTGAGAGTTGTGAGGCTAGGATGACTTGCATGGCATCTAATGGTGAGGGGAGTATCTATCATGATGTAGGAGTAGCACCTTGTAAGACCAATTAGTTCAAATTTTGGATTAGTGTGTGTGATAGAGGTCTAATAGGGGATGGCTGCATTGATTAGAAGTCCTGGGCAGGTATGGAATTCAAATTTGAGATCATCTTATGTTTTCATACCAAAGTGGGATTTAAATATTTGAATGATGTAATGAGATCTTAGGAGTGATTTTGTTGAAATGTCTTGTTATGTAAGGTTTATTAAGTATGTGAAAGGATATTATAAGGTCATAATAAGTGATGTAAGGTATTTTCCAACATGTAAATCATGAAAATCAAAAGAAAAAAAAGTTATAACTACCACCCTATGTGGGGTTGGCAAGGAAAGATGTTATCTTGCATGTTTTAACTATTTTAGAGTTGGTTTTGCATGTAGTTTAGAGAGGATTAGTATTAAGAAGGTAGAATTGGAGAACTTCAAGAGAGGTGAAGAATCTGAGAAAAGAGGAGCAAGATCAATGTTACATGAACTTGACCATCCTCCCAAATTCTGTATATGATTGTATATGAGAATGACATGAATGAATAAAAGGAGTGATTTAACAGATTGTTTGTATGTTGTTGATCTCCTGTTCTTGTCTCTTTGACCTGAGAATATTATGCATTGTCTAAACATGACTTTGAAGGAGTCTGTTTTAGGTATAGACATGAAGAAAGATAACATAGTGTTTATTTAAGAGTCATTAAAGACTGTTGAGGTGTTAAAAGTGGTTTTTGGATTAGAGAATTTGTAGATATCATATCATTATTAATTGTGAGTACTTAAAAAGGCTAAATATGCACTAAAAGCTTAAAATCCAATTGAAACAATCACCTAGACTATTAAGAGGCAATTTAGCCCATGCAAAGTCAATCTTGTTAAGTGATATATTATTTATATTTATTTGAATGATTGTTCATTATGAGTCTTATAATAGTTTTAGGGAGTCTGTATTTGGTAAAAAATAGCCATTTTGAGGCTCAGACATCCTTGTAGTTGATGCTAGAGATAACTAAAAACTTATACTCTGTTTGCACAGTCAAAAGAGAGGATAAAACAAAGTTATTTTGAAGTTTTATTTAGTGGGTTGAAGGTATTGAGAGTATAGTAGAGTTACTATCAGATAGAGGATATCTTTGGAAAGCTTATAAATTATTTAGGGTCCCATATTTATTGTCTATCTAGAAACTAATTGACACAGTCCTCTAGTTGTGTCCAAAATTTTGCAAATCTATGTGTGGAAACCTTAAGAAGATTGATCAAAGCCTAATTTTTTTTGGAATAGGTGAGTATAGGTAGGACATACCTCAAAATTCATTTTTTTTCATTATCAAGCATGGAAAACTTAAAATTTGCATTATTTTACCCTCTAAGGCTAACACGGGCCTGCCAATAAAGGACCTAGGGTTTTGAAAATGAAATTCAAATATTTATTAATTCCACCATATGAAATGGATGAAATTTAGTAATCTAATGTGTCATGATTTAAAATATTTTGGGGTTTTTGAGTTGAGAAGGTACAACCTTGTATGACATCTCATTATGTGGTATGGAATTAGGCCTATGAGACCTAATTGGTGGAAGGGGTAATTTAGATAAAAGATTTACCTTGTGAGTAGAGTCTTGAAATTTGGTGTGAAGATGTATGGAGGTAAAGGGTATTAAAAATAGGTTTTAGTTTGATTTTAAGTCTTGTTAATTGATAAAACCAAGAATTTTTGTTTGTTAGGAGGGCTACTCGAAATAAGCCTTCAAGATAGAAATTTTTGTTTGTTTAAGAGTTTTAACCTAAGGGTTGAGTATTATGTTGGATAAGTGTGGGAGTTTTTTTATGTTGGATAAGTATGGGAGTTTTTTTATGTAGGTTAAAGTTCATATATGAATCAGTAATCCTACGAACAAGTTTTAGGCTTTCTTTTAGACCTATGAACAAAGTGAGATGAAATAAGCTGGAAACAAGAATCGTGAATGAGATTGTGGAAATTGGATATATAGAGATTGATATTAGTGTGAAGGGAGTGAAAGGATAGATAATGATGAAGTGTGATGTGTCTTAAATTAAATAAAGAGGTTTGAATGTATACAAGAGTCTACAGATCCTGGGTTATCAAAAATTAATCAAGTAAAGTAAGAAAAGAATAAATTACCAGAGTCAAACAAACAAATCATAAAGAGATGACTAGTAGATGTCAGATCTTTGCATCAAATTGGTATTAGAGTAGAAAGTTATTTGGGAAGAGGAAATATTGAATGAAGAAAACAAGCAACATACATGTGAATGCCAAAGTGTTGAGAACAAGGGGCAAAGGCATAACATCATATTTGGATCAAAGAAGTTTGAGGTCCTAAGGTAAAAAGTTTGAGGTGTTTATTAAATTTCAGGTATTTCAAGATTTAAGAAGCTTTATTTATAATATTAGGTTTTAGGCCTTCTAAGCCAATGAGTAGTAGTGGAGCCCAAGAGAGGTGTAAACAAGAAAGAAGAGATATGAATGTTAAAAGAAGTTGATATATATATTGGAAGTTACCACGGTGCACAAAAAGGTGAAAGAGAAGTCCCAAGTGAGAACAAGGTAAGAGAAGGTCTCAAGTGAAGACCAACCGGGTACCCAAGTGAGGTGCTAAGGAAAAAGAGGCAAGCTAGAAAGACTTACAATAGGGTAATGGATTACGAGAAGACAAAAATGAAGGGCATGATTAAGAGGAGTTGCCCCAAGGAGAAAATGAAAGATGGTGATAGAAAGAGAAAGTTAGAGTGGGAAGAAAAAATAAGAGATTTGATATAAATTCTAGAAAATTTATACAAATTGATGTTCATGATAGGGAAAATGCAGGAAGAAGAGAACCCATGGAATGGATGAGCCATGAAGAAAAATAATGTTTAATGGCCTATAAGGCTACTTATTAAGAGAAGAAAGAGAGAAAAAGAAGTTGTTTGGCAAGCAACTCAAGAGAGAGATGAAGAGGTTTTGGATGAGTAAGCAACCTAGTATGCATGAGGAAAAATATGGTTAGCACATTGGGAAAATTGAAATAAGCATGGAGAAAGTGAAACAAGATTCCATTGGCTATCTAGAGAAAGGATCAGCTCTTAATGATGTATAAGAGGGCGAAAATAAAGATGAGAAGCAACAAGGAGGAAGAATGCCAATGATTAAGGAATCAAGAGAGGCATATGAGCCTCTAAGTTTTCAAAATAATGATTTGTGTGGTTTGCAGGTGGAGACAATGAGAAAAGATCTAATTTTTAGAATGGAAAAGATAATTTAGAAAGTTAGAAGCAAGCCAAGAAGTAGGAGATAGATGTAAGGTCTAAAGAAATGATTGTTAGTGTAAGAGAGAAATTAAAGGAGGATGCCAAGAAACTTAATATGAAAGAAGAAGGTGAGAAAATGAGTATCCAAGAGGAACAGGTGAAAAAAGAGGTTGTACAAGTTGAGTTGCATCTAAACAAGAGTGATGAGGTAAATAAGCAAGTTGAAGGCAAGCAATCAAGTGAAGAACAGATCAAGGTTGTAGCTGAAGTAGAGATTTAAGAAAAGGTGCTGAACACATTTTATTTGTTTGTAAAGGCTATAGGTCACCATTGGGGTGCCTGATTTCAGATGAATTGAGTTTTAGTGGTTTGGAAATCTAAGGAAGTGATGGTAACTAGGAACATAATATGAGGTCATATAGAGATGAGAGTCCAATTGGACCAACAGAATTTTAGGCCACAAATTGGCCATTGATAGAGGAAAATAACAAGAAGATGAAATACTTGATTAAACAATGCTCAAAATAAACCAATATGAAAGGGATACTCAAGATAGAGGCTTAATACTTGAAGAATAAAAATCAGGTCAGTCACTTATGAAGCCAAAGATGAATGAACAAGCAATGATCCTCACTCAAACAGATGCAAAAGAGGACAAAGAATCAGCCATAGAGTATGAAGAATAACAAAAATAACAAAGGTATGAAGATAATAATTCATATTCTAGTGTTCCTCACAATTTGTATAAGGAGATGTCAAAGGAAGTGACAAGAGAAAGTATAGACTTATGATATGAATCAATAATGTTTAAGGCAAGAATAAGTATAAAGTTAAGGGGCAGTCAAGTACAAGAGGAAAAGCTGCAAGAAATATAGATTTTCAAGGTTGAGGTAGAAATTACAAAAGTCAAAGATACTAATGTTAAAGAACATATAATAAATAAAGAAGAAACAATAGTAAATGAAGAACAAAGCAAGCTAGTGATTGATGCATTGTTGAAGAATGATCAGTTAATAACTCATTATGATGCTTGGCAACATGAGCAGTGTACAAAAAAGGAGGAGGACTGTGCCTCAAGGGCATAACAGGATAATTGATTTATTTAACAATTTGATTTTATTTACAGGATGGATGGAGAAGATAAAAAGGAAAGAGAAGTATAGATGTGGGAGTCAAGATCATACCCACATAAATGAGAGATTAGTGGTAGAATATTCAAACAAGATCAATTATTTAATAAGAGCAACAATGATGCATGAATAGGAGCTCATGAAAACTTTTCTAAACTGGTAGTTTGATGTAGGAGCATCACCTTGTAGGACTAGTTAGTTCAAATTTTGGATTAGTATGTGTGATCGATGTCTAATAGGGGATGGTTACATTGATTATAAGTCCTAGGTGGGTATATAATTCTAATTTGAGATCATCTTGCGTTTTCCTACCGAAAGTGGGATTTAAATATTTGAATGATGTAATGAAAGATTAGGAGTGATTTTATTGAAATGTCTTGTTATATAAGGTTTCTTAAGTATGTGAAAGGATCTTATAAGGTCCTAATAAGTGATGTAAGGTACTTCCCAATGTGTAATTCATGAAAAGCAAAGAAAAATAAAAAAAGTTGTAACTACCACCCTATGTGGGGTTGGCAAGGAAAGATGTTGTCTTGCATGTTTTAACTATTTTAGAGATGGTTTTGCATGTATCTGAGAGAGGAGAAGTAGTAAGAATGTAGAATAGGAAAACTTTAAGAGAGGTGGAGAGTCCGAGAAAAGAGGAGAAAGATCAATGTTATATGAACTTAGCCATCCTCCCAAATTTTGTATATGAGAATGACATGAATGAATAAAAGGAATGATTTAAGAGATTATTTATATGTGGTTGATATCCTATTATTGTCTCATTGACCTGAGAATATTATGCATTATCTAAAATAGACTTTGAAGGACTCTATTTTAGGTACAAACATGAAGAAATATAACATAATGTTTGTTTAAGAGTCATTAAAGAGTGTTGAGGTAGTTATATATGGGGGGACTCATGAGGTGAGAGTTGCGAGGCTAGGATGACTTATATGGAATCTAATGGTGAGGGGAGTACATATCACCTGACTAGTTTCATAGGCAACTAGATAAGAAAAAGGGCTAGTTGGAGTAGGTCAATAGCAACAGATGGGCCCACCACTGCCACCACCACTACAGGGGCCTACATAATAGTAGTAGTTAGGAGGTGGAGAGGGTGAAGGTAAGGGTGAGGGACTTGATATGGAGGAGTATTTTCAAATAAATGAGGAGGAGGTTACAGATGATGACTCCAATCATGAGTGGTAGGAGGGAGATCCATGTAAATTATTATTTTTGTTTATTCATGATTATAACTCATGTTTTGATTTTATCCTAGTTGTTTAGCTACTTTTATTTATGTTGTATCTTTCTCATGTCAACTAGATCTAATGCATATTATGTGTATTATGACTAAAAATATTGTGGGTGCATTGAGGAGGAGGATTAGGGATATCCTGATGAATCTATTCTAATTGAGCACTGACCAGACATGGGATCAATTACTGGTGGATCTTGGGCTTCCTGTAAGGATTGGGCATCACACTAATGTATTTTCCCCAGTATACCATGCCCCAGCTATGTTGATGGGATTGAGGATAGAGAACAATACCCTTTTGGCTAGGGCAAGGAGAGCAGAGTCCCTAGTGGATACCATGGTGAGGGGAAGATGTGGTGGAGCCTCTAGTCACAGGACTAGGCATACAACTTTAGAGGGAGGATTGGGTATAGCCACATACCAGTAGAGGGTGGAAGAGTGATAAAATGGGAAATGAGTAGGAGGCATCATCAGAGTGACCCTAGTCACTCTACTACTTTGGCACCCTCTCATAGGAGGAGGACACATTTCTAAGAATTTTTTTAAAGATTATTTTGGTCACATCGATGTATATGTAATTCTTTTTGTGATGCCTTGGCACATTGGCCCTCTACGAAGATTTTTTTTAAAGATTATTTTGGTCACATCGATGTATATGTAATTATTTTTGTGATGCCTTGAGGCACATTGGCCCTCTACGAAGGTGTTTGTATTAGACATTTTTACTGTATAAATTCCATAGCCTACATGGGGCAAATACACACACACACAGATATATATATATATATATATATATATATATATATGGATGTTTTTATCTCTTATTAATCATTATGTGATGCAATTTCATTACTTTTATGTCAACTTTTTAGTTTATGCACTCTAGAGGATTAGTCATGTGAAAATGTATGGATATATGTATTTTCTTTTCATTTTTGATATGTCATGGGGGAAATGATTATGTGTATGTGGAAAGAATGTATGCATATGTTTTAATTATGATATATGTTCATATGTGACTACAACTATGCTAGTATTTGCTTTTGCAAGTAATTACTTGATTGCTTTGTTTGCATAATATGTTACTTCCAATTTATAGTGAGGGATGTAAAGAGGGAAATAGAATAGACATGAGGTGAATCATGACTCAAATTTTCATAGGACAGAGGAATATGACCTCATCCTTATGAGAAAATGGAGATGTGTACTTCCTATAAAACCTATAGAATACTAACTTTATGGGCTTCATCTAGAGGGAATTTGCTTTGATAAAGCTGGTGAGTGGGAAAAGGTTACCTTCTTCAAACATAAACATATAGACAAGCCTTTATGAAAAAATTTATTTCTAGACACTCTTTTATGTTTTAATATTACTTTTGCATTTATCTTATATTTCTCTATGGGATCCTTTAGACCTAGTCTCATGTTACTAGCAATACACATGGACTCATCACCAAAGGCTATATGTAGGTGAGTAAGGGCATCTCCCCCCAATGCCAACCCCATGAAACTAGTAAGATGCAAGGGTTCAACACTGAAGGTTAACAAAGGGTGAGAGATACATGGTTTTGACTTTTCTATTTACATAAGCTTTCAACTTTCATAGGAGTATCTATATATACTCTTTTTTTTTGTAAGGCTCTTACCCCCAAACCTTGGTCCCATGAAACTAGTAGGATGCAATGGATCATAACCGAGGCCTAAGGTAGGAAAGAAGAGTCACTTATATCTAAGATTGATAATGTTTTAATTTTTGAAGGCACTGTAAAGGGGGACTCTATCATAAGTAAGTTTATAGACTCCACTACAGGCTAGTATTTTTCTAATATGTGCAAGAAGATGTAGGGAAAGAGGTGTAATATACTCATAAGGATTGGGATAAATACCATGGTAACATACTAATTTTGACGTGGTGAAGGACTATGAGAATAGGGTTAATGTCATGTGCTACATTTCAAAAATCTTTGCATTGTGAAAAATGACCAACTAAATAATCATGAAACAATGTTTTTACTATGCTGGTGGACATGTGACATACAAAAATGTAATGTAGGTGAAAATGGGGTGTTACGTGAGAACTAGATATAGAAAC
This sequence comes from Torreya grandis, assembly GCA_037957365.1. Classification (NCBI taxonomy): domain Eukaryota; kingdom Viridiplantae; phylum Streptophyta; class Pinopsida; order Cupressales; family Taxaceae; genus Torreya; species Torreya grandis. Next base: position 1,559,617 of record JARHVA010001208.1, read on the forward strand.
ATTTTAGATGCAAAGGGTTTATGGACACACCAAACTCTTCGCTCTCCAAAGTGCATAATCGATAGGCTCCATTAGTGAAAGCTTCTATTACTAGGTAGGGGCTTAGTTGATTGGTTCTGAATTCTGACCTTCTCTTTTATTTTTATCAATATGACTGTCAAGTATAAGGATAAGGTCTCCAATATAAATTGGGCACTTGAGGGCATAATTGTGGAACTCATAATACTGTTGGTGAGGCATGACCAATTATGGTTGCCTGACCTTGGTGTCTAGTCATGTGTAGATACGCTCCTTTGGGAATTCAAGCACTTGTTCACCATGACCCTTTTTAGTGCGAGAAACATCCTAAGATAATATTTTAGCCTATATAGCTTGTTATTTGAGGTTCTCAAAGCATCATAACATGTTAAGGATGACGATAGCTTTGAGATACTACATGTGTGCATAATAATAATATATCATAAAATATAAGAAATTAGATGGTAGAAATGTAAGATGCATTAATTATTCTACATTATTGAGCAATTTAAGAACAACCAATATTGTATAAACTAAAATAATTCATTTAGAATAGTTCATATAGAAAGTAACCTAGACATTACACATGAGAGTGCACGAAATGAACATAACAAGAAATCATACAGGTAACCATACCTAGATAATCTCTATTGATCTCTTCTAAAAGTGTAACCCTCTTCTTGTTACAAAAAAAATTATATATAGATGTTTCTAATATATGACTATTTATATTCTTCTCGTACTTGGTGCCAAAAGTGGAGTCTCTTCATATTCTAGCTTATTACAACTCATGAAAATAAGATAAAATAGGCTATACACTGGCAAAATGAGTGTATAACACATGAATATAAAACAAATATTATGCATAACTTTACAATCCACATTCTTCTACCAACACTTTCTCGGACTTAAAATGTTGTCTCGTCCTGAGACAACATCATAGGATCTCTGAGAATGCATAAGTTACAAGGAGTTGAAGAAATGGTTAGACCAGTAGGAGTCACAATAATTAATCAATGTGTCATTTTTGGTTTTCACCTCTTGCACATTAATTAGCCACATTTTTAGATTTTCAACTAACATACCAACCTACCACCCTTTGTGGGTTTTTAATAGGCTGGCATAACTAGGTGGCCGCCCTTTATGGGTTTTCAACCAACTTGGCCCCACTTAATTTACTAAGTCTTCCCCAATACAAAATTTTATATGAAAATTTCAAAATTTGTACTCTATGTAGCACTTAACTCGAAGGTGGTGGCATGGACATAGATGAAGGTTGAATAGAGGAGTCCTTGGACTGGGATTGAGTAGCCTTGTACTATGTAATGATCTCCTAGAGCTTAGAAAGTGGCCTATAGGTAGGTGTTTTAACATCCCCACTAGGATAGACCTAAAAATACATAATTTTTTTTAAAATTAAACATATATACCAAAAATATATTACACTATGAGAATCTAATATATTTCATATGAATCACTCAAAATGTGATAATAACAAACAAATCATATTACATCATATATCATTGATCTCTAATATCATGAAAGCACATCATAATGCAAATATACAAAGTAATTATATTAACTAGGCCATAACTGATACAAGTATACAACCACTGCTGTCAATGTACAATAATAAGTAATTACAATTATTCATGACAATATTCAATAAATAGTACAATACAATAGACATATAAGATACATGGCTTCCTTAGAGCATAGTTCTTGAACTAAAGTATCTGTGGCAATCTCAAGTGTCATTTCGATAAGTAGTACTGTTGTGGGGAGGGAAGCATCATCTTAGCACTTTTACACACCAACCATGGACCAAAGATACCATGCACTAATCCCATAATAAATAGTCCTCCCTTCATAGATGAGTAGATAGTGATGGCATGAGAATATAGAGAGACAAACAAGTCCCTGTGTATTGTATGCAGTATATCATAGAAAACCTAATCTATGATAATATATCACATAAAAATGTAAATCTTACTCATGATATGATAATGTCTCACTAAACATACTTTAGCCAAAGTTTTAAAAATAGTAAATAAAAGTGATCTATAGATCAATCAAAATTCATACACACCACTTGATCGAACTGTCTTCATCTGGCATTATGATTCTAATAAGCTAGTGAAGTCCATCTCACTCCTTACTCAGTATCATCAATGCAGATTGATCAAATACAATTTAACCATAAAATTTATATAATTTACATGTTACTATAAAACATATCATATGACATGCTAGACATAGGAGTAACCAAAGCATACATTTATTACATCAAAAGTATGAGTAAATTATATATTATTTTTTATCCCACACTATAAATAATGACTACAGTTTATACCACTTGGGTAAATACATAATTAATTGTAGATTCAAATATCATAATTCATTTCTAACCATATTACACCCTATGATAACCTATATTACCATAGTCTAGTGTTTTTAAGCATAACTATTAAGTATCGCTACCAGGATAGTAAGGTAGTCATAAATCCAAGGAAACATAAACTCATATACAACAACTAGATATAACAAAGCAAAACTCAATTGACACAATATATATATATATAGTAATCCAATCTAACATTTGTTATACATTTAGAGGTTTGAATGCACACATTCGTTAGCTTAATTATATGTAATTCTATAGTTTATAACCACCCGTGGAGCTATAGTTAGATAAACACACCCCTTTGTTCAAGTATAGGCTAATAAGCATGAGTATAACATTAATAATCCATTAATACACAACTTATAAAATTTTACATCTGCATAACTTGTTTTATGTCCCAAGCTATACAATAGTTGATCTTAAGCATATCTATGGAAAACTATATTTATACTCCATAAGCCCTTTTAAGATTCTGATAAGTTCTACCTATGGTCCTTTTTTAATTCAACTATCAAATTTATATATTTAGAAATAAGATTAATTTTACAGCTCATTGCTCATAATTCTCGGTTATGTTTTAATATAAACTTGTATCTAAGTTCATACATAATCCAAAATATATTTGTGGTCTTGACTCGACCTCAAGGGTTTAACATTACCCAAAGCATTACTTAATCCAAGTTAGCTATAAGACATCTAAAAATATATGGGTCTAATTTAAAAATATAAATTGGTTATCTTATCAAGGATCACTAATGTAATATCTTAACTCCCTCAATAATGAATTAATTTCAGCTCTTAATTCTATTTCCCATCTTATTAAGACAAACTAATTTTTCATTTTGTATCCCCACCTTATGACCTAATTAGCTATTAATTCCAATTTATATTCTTATTAGATACATATAATTACGATACTTGGCATCTAGACAACATATCGTGCTGAAATTTTCTACTTTATGCCTACTCATTTATGCTAAAATTTTAATATAGACATTAAGCTTTATTTGTAATACATGGCGTCTAGATTCTAAGTCTATTTTACCATTCAAGAATAGCTAAAATCCATAAATAAATTGGTTTTAAGGAAAATAAAGAAGTTTGTAATTCCACAGAGGTTATACCATTCATTGTTTAATCAAACAAGCACAAAAAGGAAAGGAGTCTGAGTATAAACGCCATGCTCCATTTCTACACTTAAACAACCCAATTTCCTTTCAACCATGAATAAATATGTATAAATTTAAATGTTGTATAAATATACAATGATTAATTAAATGAGAATATAGCTAAAATAATCCACGTATACCCAATTAGTGTTTTCTAAAAATGTTCCACTTGCAGCCAGATCACTATTTCTAAAGATGCCAATAGGATATACAACTGAATAAAACTAGTCTATTAACAAATCAAATTAGCATGCATGGTCTAGGTTGATGGTATTCAACTGGGGAACAAAATTCCCACCTATAAAATTTAATTTAGTTATATGTTACATGCACTGATTTTATAAATAATACTACAGACCATTTCACACATATATATCCACCTGACAATGTTTGGTTTCTAACCCATGATTTAGTATGCACAAATTAGATAAACAAGTATGTAAAAAAGGCGTTGGTGTATTAAATTGATACCATAAACCTACTATAATTATTGCAATTTGCTTATACTACATAATGAAGAGAATTATTGTTTTAATTTTTTAAGTATGAAGCCCTGAGTTTTAATTGATTCTTGCATACTCAAATCACCTCAATAGGTTGGGGAATGGTGACTTAGTCTACCATAGGCCTCTATTCCTTTTATGTTGGCTGGTATTTCATACTTTGGGTGACCCCTAAATTTACAAATCAGAATATATATATATATATATATAATAATCCAGATAGATGTTATCATTTAAGCATACATAATTTATGGAGTATAACAGAATTAATAACAAATTATTATTTAAATCAGTTCCTAAATTGGTTAACATTTAAGTTGATGTCTAAATTGGTTTTAATAAATCTATCATACCATATGAATTATCTGGGTTGTTATGCATACAAATAATTTAATTCTTCCAACATTTTATCCTTCCCAAAATATTAAATATACAACATGAATGTGCATAATTGAAAAATAACACCTACCTGGCAGATTCTTTTGTTGATTTCCTATGTCTCCTCCTATGTTACGCCCCCTTTTCTGCTCTCCTCTCTCCCTTTCTCTTTTAGAGTACTTTTTTTTAATATATCCTTCATTACTTAGTTTCCTCTTATATGAAAATAAGCGTAACTCTTTTTTTCTATGCTTTAGATTTTTGGATTTTGTCTCTCTCTCTCAATATATTTATTTATTTTTTGGTTTTTATAAATTTAATCATTTTCCTTTCTTTTTATTCTTTTATTGTATTTTTCTATTTTTTCCTTTTTCTATAGTAAGTTCTATTTTTCATATATTTTAACATTAATTGTCAAAAATTTATAATTTTATTAAATGAATTAACATCCACTAATGTTATAGTAAAATAAATAACAATTTTATAAATTACTAATAATTCAATTTTGTTTAAATCTAATTATGTTAATAACATTTTCACTAGCATTAATGACTAAATGTACCAATCATGTAACATGAATTCATTAAGCTATTTAAACTATACTAACAAACTCATAAAAATCAATTTCTCAATACAAGTAGAAATAAACACACCATGTGCAAACCATTTTTTTATGCACTCTAACATGTGCTAACTATTGTGGTGTGTGTAGGGTTCTCACTAATTCTTTGTCCTCTTATGACGTCTCCATCTATGTCACTCTCTTTGATGATGCTCTCCCTCCAACACATTCTGAGGCATGAGTCCTCTTGTGTCAATCTCACAATACGCAGATAGTTAGATTATATCAACATGATAAATATATAGCATAAAATATAACTAAAAAATACATCAACATGTTCGTAATGTAAGTATATACACTAAAATTAGCTCAAAGTAATGCAAATATGTACCATCATGTATCTAAGCAATATCCTACTATCTTATAATAGTAAATATCTCAAGCTTAGTAAAAAAATATAACCAATATCAAATGTGTCAACTAATAATATCCATGAATAATCAAATAGTTTTCTTAACGAAAAATTGAGATGTAACATTTTCCCCTCTAAAGTTAGTCATCGTCCCGAATGACTCTTATTCAAACATAAGTTTTGAATTAAAAATATTTTTCAACAAAAAATAGCATAGTATAAAAGTATCTAATCAAGTAAATAAATGTAGAAATCTCTTGAAGAATTTATCATAGTCTTCCCAAGTTGCATTATCCTCAGAGTATTGATCCCACTATACCTTTCACTGTGACATCGCTTTGAGACATAAATAAAGTTTGCATGTGTCAATTATCCTGATGCATTATACTATGAGCACCCCATGATCTAGAACCTACAAAGCATTCCAATCCAACACATGTGTAGGATCATCTATTTACTTCTTAAGATAATAAACATGGAAGAAATTATATAAAAGAGTTAGGTGTGGTGACAATGCAATCCTATATACTATAGGATTGACTACTTCAAACGCCTCAAAGGGTCCCATATATCTTGGTGATAATTTTGTTAATTTCTTGAATTTAATTGAGCTCTTCTATAGCTTAACCCATAAAAATACTTTATTACCTATTACAAAGTGGCTTTTTATCCTCCTCAGATATGTATAATGTTTTTGCCTATTATTGGCCTCAACGAATCTCTGTCTGATCAATCTAACTTGTTATTCTATCTCTGAAAATATCTCAAGTCCAAATACTACCCTGTCCTTTAACATGTTTAAACTGATGGGTGTCATGCACCTTCTCCCATAAAGTGCTTCAAATGGTGCCATCTTCAACATTGATTGGTATGAATTGTTGTATGCAAACTCAACCAATGGAAGATAATCTTCTCACTTGTATTGTTGATCTATGCAATACATACGAAAAAGATCTTCTAACACCTGATTAACTCTCTTAATTTATCTATCAGTCTTTGAGTGATATGTTGTACTAAAATTTAGCTACGTACCCAAAGCTGAATTCAAAGTTATCCAAAACCTCGAAGTCATCTTCAGATCATGATGCAAAATGATCTTATCTATAAAACCATGCAACGTATACACTTCTTTTATGAACTTCTTCGCAAGGGTGGGTGCATCATCTATCAAATTGCCTGATATAAAGTGAGCCACCTTGGTTAGTTTGTCAACAACTACCAAGATCATATCATGTCTATTTTATGATATCGATAAACCTTAGACAAAACCCATACTGATCACCTGCCATTTTCATTCTGATATATCATGCAGATATAACAATCTAGTTAGATGCACATGCTTAACTTTCACTCATTGACATTTCAAACAATGTGACACATAGTCTGCTACATCTTTCTTAATTTCTTTCCAAAAATATAGTGGTCTAAGCTCTACCATGAGCTTTTTTTACTCCTAGATGTCCCACATATGGGGTGTTGTGTAGTTCTTTTAGCATTATGATCTATAGATTCTCTCGATTTGGTACATACATCCATATATTATAATGCAATAGACTATCACTCTCCAATATGAATCCTTTGTATCAAGGATTCTGGGCATTCTCATACAATGCTTTTCTAACTTGATCATAAAATTCATCATTTAAAGAGAACTCAATCACTTGATACCTGAAAGTATTCTTATAATAGATATAGATACTATTTGCCTTATACGACTGAGGGCATCGACTACTCTATTTTCCTTGCCTTTGATATCGCTGATGTCAAAATCATAATCAGACAAAAAATTAGGCCAACATCTTTGACGAGCATTTAAATTACGCTAGGTAAAAATGTACTTAAATCTCAAGTTATTTGTCTTGAGCTCAAAAAGTTTTTTGAATAAATAATGATGCCACACTTGCAAAGCTTGAACAATTGATACAAGTTACAAATCATGAGGGGCATAATTCACCTCATATGGATTTAGCTTTTGTGATTCATAAGCCACCACTGCACCATCCCTACATAATGACTCCTCGTAGTCCATCCCTTGATACATCCGTGATCACTAAAAATTGATCATTGGGGTCAATAACTCTCAACATTAGTGTTGATATAAGCCTTTTCTTCAACTTCTAGAAAGCTACTTCACACTTATTAGACCAAACAAAACTATGGTTTTTCCATTACAAGGAAGTAATTGTATTAGTTATCTTGAAATTTTTTGGAATGAACTTCTTAGAGTAGCCTACTAACCCCATGAAGCTTCTTGCCTCATGCACATTCTTTGATGCTGACCATTCCATAATGGCTCTAATATTTCCTTGATCTACTGAGATACCATATGTAGAGATAATATGTCCCAAGAATTGGACTCTTTCTTAGAAAAATATACACTTAGACAACTTGTCATATAGCTTGTGCTTTCACAACCATTACATAACCAATTACAGATGCTAAAGGTGCTCCTCTTCATTCTTTAAATAGATGAAAATATCATCCAAAAAAATAGAACATAATGATCAAGGTAATCTTTGAACACATTGTTCATAAGATTCATGAATGCTATTAGAGCATTAGTTAGTTCAAATGGTAACACTGAAAACTCATAGTGCCTGTAACGAGTTATGAATCCTATTTTTACAATGTCCTCATCTCGAATCCTCAATTGATGGTATCCTACTCTAAGATCAATCTTAGAAAATACTCTCTCTCCTCGCATTTGATAGAAAATATCATCTATATGAAGTAGTGGATATCTATTTTTGATGGTTGCCTTGTTCAACATTCTATAACCAATGAAAAGTCAAAGGGTACGATCCTTATTCTTGACAAAGACAACTGGTGCACCCCATGGTGACACACTTGGCCTGATTAACCCCTTAGACAATAATTTTTGAAGTTGAGCCTTCAATACAACCAAATCAGTGGTTATCATCCTGTATAATACCTTAGATTGTGGTTTCAAACTAGGTATGATGTCGATAGAAAACTGAAACTCCCATTTAGGAGGCAAACCTGACAAGTTTTCTAGAAACACATCATGAGAATATCTAAGAGATGGATAATATTTTGAAAGATTGGACAAGAATCTAATAAGCCAAATGAAACACTTAAATTGGGGAATGATAGTGAATACTGAACTCAAGGCATTGCATGAATCATTCATTCAATTTGTGTAACAAAATAAGCTTACATATAGGGTATTTATACTAAATACCACTCACCAACCGTGCACAAGATTGTGACAAGTGTCATGATCTTGTGAGGTGTGACAAACCTCTCACTAACTTTATAAAGAATTGTGATAGGTGTCATGATCCTGTGAGCTGAGACAGATATATAAAACACCTAATTAAACTTAACTAGATAAGATGTGAAAAGAATCAATCAGAGAAACTGGTTAGAGAGATAACCCTATTCACACATGATGATAGAACTAGATAGGAAATAACCTTATTCACACCAATACCCCCCTTAAGTACAACTTAAGGGTTTATTCAATCATGTAAAAAATAAAAAATAGGTCATGACAATAAACCCTGATGAGGTACCCATGTACACACTAATCCCCTCAAAACATAAGAGAAGGATAAAACTCATTGGAAAAAAACCCCCCCATGAGAGGATGATGAAGGAAGGTCAAGTTACCCCCCTAAAATTAGTGTCCTACATCCCTAAAAGAGTTTGCAAATAGTGGAAGTTACTCTCAATGAAAGGTTTGGTGAAGATATCTACAACTTGCTTTGCCATATGACAATAGCGTAGATCAATGAATTACTCCTGAATTAGCTCTTTGATGTAGTGCATATGGATCTCGATGTGTTTGGTCATTTGATGATGAATTGGGTTCTTTAAGATCTGAATGGTACTCTGATTGTCATAAAAAATGACTGATGGCTATGGAATAGTGATACAAAACTCAGTCAGAATATTTTAAAGCTAAATAACTTTAGTAGTGGCATTAACAACCCCTCGATACTCAACTTTAATTAAAGATAGAGCAATAACATGTTACTTCTTACTCTACCAGCTAATAGGTCTAGAACCAAAGTGAAATCTATAGCTAGATATGGACTTATGATCCCTTGAATTGCTAGCCCAATTAGAATATGTATATCCAACCAAGTCAAGACTAATCCCTACTGGATAGTGTATCCCATGTTGAAGAGTGTGCTGGATGTAATGTAGGATGCGTTTGGATGCTTTCCAATGAAGTTCATGTGGCTCTTGCATAAATTGAGAGACCATGCCAACTACAAAACAAATGTTAGGATGAGTGTGCATCAAATATATGAGACTTCTAATAAGTTGACGATACAAAGTGGCATCAACTAGTATAGTGGAACACTTCACCTCAAGCTTAACTCTAGACAAGAAGGGAGTCAATGGAGGCTTATAATCAGCCAAATTAAAGCGAGTAAGTAAATCAAAATCATACTTGGGATATGCAAGAGTGATCCTAGAAGAAGTTTGAGTGATCTCAATCTCCCAAAAGTAGTGCAAAAGGCCCAAATCAGTCATAACAAAATGCTTGTGCAAAGCATATTTGACACTGTCAATGATGGATGAAGAACTCCTAGTAAGAATTAAGTCATCAACATAGAGGACCAGTAGCAAATGGGAGTAATTCTATCTCATAATATAGATAGTGGGATCTGAGTAATAATGTGAGAAGCCAATCGATAGAAGAAATGAGTCCATCTTGGCATACCAAGCCCAAGGGGCCTATTTGAGGCCATAGAGAGACTTTCACAAGTGATAGACTAAGGAAGAGTCCTCAACAAAACCTTGTGCCTACTCCATGTAAATTTCTTCTTGAAGATCCCCATGAAGAAATGCACTCTTCACATCCATCTGATGTATAACCCAATCATGACTTGCAACAATATCAAGAGTCAAATGAATGGAGTTCATCTTGGTAATAGGTACAAAGGTCTTAATATAGTCAACACCAAACACTTGTGAGGAACCTTTGGCAACAAGGCATGCTTTGAACTTATTAGTTGTTCCATCCATTGTATATTTGGTTCAGTAGATCCACTTACAATGAACCATCTTCCTTCCCTTTGGAAGGGGGACTAAATCCCAAGTGTTGTTCTTTATCAAGGAACTATATTCCTCTTCCATTACTGAGTCCCACTCAGTATGACCAGATGCTTCATAAAAATATTGTGGATCAGAAGTAAGGGCAATGTATACATGTGGAAGATGATGATGTTATGATCGAGTCCTCGAAGTGTCTGAAGGATCCCCAACAAATATACCTATTAACTGAAGAGTCTATCAGACCCATAGAGGTGATGATGAAGATGGGGTTGTAGTAGCAACTGGAGATGGCCCTAGTGGAGGTGATAATGAATCATCTGAATCACTATCATCAGATTCCAATGTAGATGGAGGAGATGCAATGTTAGAGGCCAAGGGAGAAATTATCTCCTCAAATTTAACACTCCTAGCAATGAAACGCTCCTTTATCTCTGGATCCAAAATTCGATATCCCTTGACACTATTGAGATAGCCAACAAAAAGGCAATGCCAACTCTATTTTCGAAGAGCTTTGCATTTATCTAAAGGAATGTGTGCTAGTACAGGGGAGCCAAAGACTCAAAAATGTCCTACAATAGGTTTTTGACCACACCAAGCTTCAAAAGGAGTAACACCTTTCAAGGCTTTATGAGGGATGTGGTTTTGAATGTGAGTAGCATAATTGATAGCCTCAACCTAAAATTCTGGACTAAGAGAGCGAGCATGTATCATGCAAGTTACCATTTCCTTCAAGGTATGATTCTTTCATTTGGCAACACCATTTTGATGGGGTGTGTAGACAACAAAATGTTTAAGGTTGATCCCTTTAAGTGCACAAACTTGCTCAAAGCAATGATTCACATATTCTTGATCATTATCTATGTGAAGAATTTTGAGAGATTTTTTAGATTGTTTTTTAGCATGGGCCTTAAAGTCTAGAAACCAATTAAAAACTTCACTCTTCTGACAAAGGAAGTAGACCCAAGTAAACCGTGAATAGTCATAAATGAAAGTGAGGATATAATGGGTTTTACTAAAAGATAATATAGAAAATGGACCCATAAAATCACTATGAACCAATTCAAGGACTTATGAAGCCTTCCGAGATGATCCTTTATCAAACTTCTCCTCTGGATGCTTGCTGATTGTACACCTTAAACATGTGCCATTAGAAAACTAAATGGAAGGGAGTCTTTGTACCATATCCTTTGAGTTGAGATATTGAAGATAGTAGTAGTTGAGATGGCCAAACTGCTCATGCCATAGTTTACTCACTGAATCTGTGTGAGTGAGCAAAGCATTAGAAGGGGAATGAGGTACAAAATGGAAAAATGTATATAACCAAGACTCATGATCAGATTTTCCCATTACAACTAAGGCATTATCCTTAATATCCTAAATTTCTACTGAATTAGGGAAGAACTCAACTTTCTTTCCATTTCCAAGATGTGTGATTTGGTAGACTGAGAGAAAGTTGGCACATAAATTTGGAACACAAAGTACATCCAAAAAGGTGTCTTCTTGCATTACAACTAATCTTTTTCCAGTAACTTTCACCGGTGTATCATCCCCTGTGAGAATGTGAGGCAATGAACAAGGTTCCAATGAAGAAAAATGTTCTTGAGTAGAACCCATATGATGTGTGGCCCCAGAGTCAAGTATCCATTATTGAGAAGACTTGCCAGCTATGACAAGTGCTTGAGCTTTCCTTTTCTTGGATTATGAAGAAGTAGAAGGAGAGGACTCCTTTGTATAAGATGATGGTAAATTGATGTTCTTCTTCTTAAGCAAATGCTTCAATTCATCAACTTATTTAGCATGACAATGATGCCCATCATGACCATCTTTCTTACAATATGAACAAGTTGCTCGTCCCTTCTAAAAATATTTTTGCTTCTTGTAGGATGTTGATGTTGCTGGTGCTGGATGTGCAGACTGTGAAGGTGCTTTTGTGGCTTTGACATGTGTTTTTTCTACTACTTAGGACCTTTAGAATGTGAGAAGGTCCTACCATTAATGCATGTGACTTAGAGGGTTTGAGAAGACCCATAGTGAGCAACTTGGTTTGCTCAAGCATTAACATTTCACTAAATGACTCAAATGTGGGCATAACATAGGCCTAACCCATTATCAGTCAATAAGTATGAAATCTAGATACAAATGCAACATATTCAATAAGAAGCTTGTCAAACACATTGAAAATTACTTGAATATCTTTTTTATCAAGTCCACATTCTTTGACTTATGCACGGTGTTCATTTACCTTAGTGACAGTCCTGAATATTGTCAAAAGAAGACCGATTGAGATTAATGAGTTTATTGTTAATTTGTTACCCTCAAACTTCATCTATTTTACCATATAATTTCTTAAGGATGTCCCATGCCTCCTTAGGATTTTTACACTGATCAATGTGAAACAATATATCTAAGGAAATGAATGTGCGTAGATAACCAAGAGCTTTAGTAAGTTCAATTAACCATGTAGTCTTTTCCTTGGGATTCATGGATTCTGAAAATGTACCCTCAATGTAATGGGTGTATCCTTTCCCCATTAGTGTACTCCATGCATATGAATTCTATGTATTATAATTATATGGAGTTAACAAAGGAAAATTAGGATTACCCATGGTAAAAATAATGCAAATACACACATAATGTGGAGATCAAGACACCAACACAACCCTCCCCAAATCCACTAAATCAAGAATCCCCCCAAGCAAAAAGAATTTTGGCACTTTATAATTGGTGCTGTTACAAATTACACTTACAATAATGGTTAAGTGGTAGATTAAAATTGGTGTATATTTTAGCAAAAGAAGGCGAGAATAATTAAGTGATAATTTTACAAAGCAATGATATAAAATGATACCATATCTATGAAGTACATTAAAAAACATGCACTTTCAAAAAAAATTCACTCAAAATGGATTCTAGATGAGCTCAAACGGAGTCGCGAGAGGTCTAAAATGGATGACACCCCTGTAAAGCTTGTAAAAAAGTACCAACTATTATAAAACCGCTAATCAAAAGCAAAAAACTATCTACACCACCCTATAGAGGGTGAAAAAATAGCCAAAATAAAAAAAAATATTGAAAATTGGAGGTCCTATGATCAAGATATAGTCATTTGAAGTCGAACTACAATTTCAAGAACACCAACAGAGAGGGTGTTCATCCACCGTGTCGCTAAATTTAGCAAAACTGTTGCTAATTTTAAAAAACTACCAAATTTTAATGAAACTATCACCATAATTAGTGATCTGCTAAATTTAGAAGTCCGTTATGCGTAGAGGTCTCGCCAAAGTTAATGACACCCACCAAATTTGACCAAAATTTTTGTTAACAAAAATCATTTCCCACGTGTGGGAAAACTAGAATTTCATTCAGATTTGAATTCTAGCCAACTTTGACCAACAACCCAAGCATGAAAAATGTGGATTTTTTTTGGTTTATTTTGCCTTCAACCCAAATTTTTTATAAAAATCAACAATTTGAAGGATTTTTGATAGAACACAAGGTTTTTTTAATTTCCTCTAGTTTTTTGTTTTTAGCAAACCCCAATTCAACAAACTATGAAAATTTGGGGATCTTTCTTTGTTTTTTTTATTTTAAAAAAATGATGGAAAAAAAAACCGAGCGTGAGATATCACCGAAGGCTTGGGTGAGGTTACCAAAGGCCACAACCTGTGTGAGGGCCATAGGCCTTAAATGAAAATTTTGATTTTTTTTGGTTTACCATAAAAAAAATACTCATGGGTTTTTCTTTTGGTAATTGTTTTTTGAGATTTGTTTTTAAAAAAAAAATTTTGAAATGTTTTATTTATTTTTATTTTTATTTTTGGATATAAATGATTTTTTAATATTAAAAAACTTTAGTTTTTTTTTGAGAATATTAAAATAAATATTTATTTTTATTTTTATTTTTTATTTTTTTTGACAATAATTTATATTTTTTTGGTTTAAAAAAATAAAAAATTACAATAATCTAGAAAAAGGGAAAAAACTAGAATTTGAGAAATAGATTTGGAGGAGGAATTTTTTTGGAAAAAAAATAATAATCTGAAGGTGAAAAAAATGTATTTGAGAGAAAACCTTCAAATCTCACTCCTTCAATCCCCCAGATGCATGCAAAACTGTTACAAAAATCATCCGATGATGGATCCTCCAATGCTCAATTGAAATACACTGGGAGTGATTCAAGATGTTTGACGTAATGGTGAGCTCTAACGTGCTTCTTAAATGTCAAAAAGAGACCTAAAATTGAAACACTCAAAAAGAAGCCCCCCCCCCCAGAATCTGATTATTCTTCTCACGTCTTTATGATTCTCAAGACCACCCTTATGGATGCAAGAGAAGAGTCTCAGATTGTAATCCCTACTAGGCTACTCTAAGTACTTTGACCCACTCTGAAATCATGAAAGATTGGACAATAATCTAATAGGCCTAGGGAAACACTTAAAATAGGGAATGAGAATGAATACTGAACTCAAGGCAATGCATGAATCATTCATTCAATTAGTGTAACAAAACAAGCTTACATATAAGGTATTTATACTAAATACCACTCACCAACCTTACATAGAATTATGACAAGTGTCATGATCCTGTGAAGTGTGACAAACCTTGCACTAACCCTACACAAGATTGTGACAAGTGTCATGATCTTGTGAGGTAAGATAGATATATAAAACACCTAATTAAACTTAACTAGATAAGGTGTGAAAGGAATCGACTAGAGACACTGGTTAGAGAGATAACCCTATTCACACATGACAGTAGAACTAGATAGGAAATAACCCTATTCACACCAACATATTTGAGAGATGATTCCTTAGGTTCCTCTATAATATTTATCTTAATGATAAATGCTTGGCACCCTTTTCCCTGATCCCTCTTACGCTGCATTGCAGAAATCTGCCTAAGCTTAACTCTCTTTTCTCACCTTGAATTTATGTCTAATTTTTAAAAACATCAAGACACTCAACCTTCTTCAGGTAGTAGTCAACCTTGGATTTATGTTTTGTAAGTCAATTGACTCCTAAGATCACATCATATGATCCTAGAGGTGCTACATACAGATCCACAACTATTGTGAATTCAAGAGACTTAATATCTACTTCGACTAAACACTTATCAACCATGACTTTTGAGTCATTTTCATACTATACTGACCATGCATTTTCCTTACACCAGCTCTTATAGTTAACTT
Source organism: Torreya grandis (assembly GCA_037957365.1). NCBI lineage: Eukaryota > Viridiplantae > Streptophyta > Pinopsida > Cupressales > Taxaceae > Torreya > Torreya grandis. Next base: position 1,575,282 of record JARHVA010001208.1, read on the forward strand.
ACTAAGCATCCTAGGATCTATAAAACCCTCTATGGCTCTTGTATCTATTAAAATGAAAACTGGATGATCAAACAAAGTACATGATAACTCTATAGATAATGCCTAAAATTTGACCTATCGATTATCGATTACTACATGAATCTGCTACTGAAAACTATCCTATTGAGGATTAGGACCTTTGCCCTTTGACTTGTTTTGAGGACAATCATGAGCATAATGATATTCTTGTTAGAGTATATTTTACTCATGCTTCCTAGTTTTTTTATGTGGACTTTTGTTTCATATTAGCTAGTTTAGATTGTATTATGTTTTACCTTGCCTATATAAGTGCTCTCATTGTAATTTATATGCTTTTATATTCATATCATTTGAGTATAACAATTATTTTGTCAATTGGTTTTCTCTTATTTATACTGAAGCATTAATGGCTATGGTAATGATCCATTGGAGAGATCTTAGTTAAAGAGTTTTGATAACTCTTTTATAGTAATCAGAGCCATCTCCAATACCCATTACTCAGCCTAATTCATTGCATTTATTTGTCCTCACAATGTGATTTGGATCTGAGTTGGTTGGAATCTATTATTGTGCCTTTATTTGGTATTTGGTTGTAGATTTGAAGTTTTGATTCATTTATAAGGAAAATGAATGTTTTTTTACAGATCTGGTTTAATATTTTTTAGCTTGCAAAGCAAAGGCATTGGAGAAAGGAAAAAACCAGGCATATTTATTTTTTTCTTTAAATCTATTATTTTGGAGCATAAACATTAGAATTTTATTATTCCTTCCTTTTTTTCTTTTTAGATCTCTGCTAGCTTACCATGGCTATTTACTTTTGTGTTGGAGTCTATTGAATTGTTTTTTTTAGATCTGAGCAAAAAAAGAGGAGGTGTCATTGTTCTTATTGTTTTTGCATTGAAATATTGCTAAAGGCATCTTTCCTTTTCTAAAGATCTACTCTTTTTATTTGTAGCATTGAATTTTATCCATTAACGTCTTTCCTTTTTTTTCAGGTCTATAACTTAGAGAGTGAAGCATTGAGTTTTTCAACTTGACATTGTCCTTTCTACAAAGGCATTTCACTTTGGATGAGAGTTTCAACATCATTTAAGAGATATGAGTGCTGAGTTTGGCGTTGGAGAAGGAGAGATCAAAATTTGATTTAAAAAAGATTAGATATATGTGGCATTTTAGATTGTTTTTGAGGGTGTGGAGCTTTCTTTCTGAATTTGCATTTTATCTTGAAGCTAGGCATTGTTTTCTAATATGGAAGACTATGTTTTTTCCTTTGACTTGGATTGCATAGCTGATCTAAAGTGTGCTTTATTTTGTCACTTCTTTTTTTCAAAGATCTTCACCAAAATTGGTGGAAATACCAGATATTCACCCTTAATATCTTGTCATTTTCTCTCTATGTGAGGCATTCTTTTCTGTTGAGTTGTTTTTTCCAGCGTTGGTGCTTATGTGAGCAAATTTGGCATTGGATTTTTTTGTCCTTTCTTACTAAGATTAGATCTACTTATGAAAGGAGGCATTGAAAAATTGAGGCCCTTAGAGGAATATTTTCAAATTGACAACAATAATTACTTTTTTCTTCTTTACACAGTTAGAAATTCATTTATTTGCCTTATTAAGCTATATTTTTCTTAAAAAAGGAAGTAAAACTTATTTGCATGCATACCAAGGTAACTGACAAGACTATTTTTCCCTTTGGTTGACTTTTTAAAGTCCATGTGAAATTATGGTTCCAATGAGTGGTTGCACACCTATATTTATTTTTGATTTGGTCTCAAAAACTAGTCTGTGTTATTTTTTAATTATTTTGACCTATTTTTATAGGAAATCGAAATGCTTATAACTTTTGAATCGTAACTCAAATTTGAATTGTATTTTTTTTAAAGTGCATTTTTTGATTATCTATCTATTGGTATCATTAAATTTTAAAAATGAACTATTTTATAAAGTGTTGTATTTTGGGGGTCTCTTCACATTGATTATGCTACCATTGCTATGTTTTGTGTTGACATTTTAGTGGTAATATAATTTTCTATGTTTTGATCATTTATTAAGGGATTAATCATTATTTTGCATGTACCTTATCTCTTTTATTTTTTAGAGATCAGAGGGTGAGGTCTGGTCTAGAAAGAGGGAAAACCCCCTCATAGGCAACACAAACTTTCTTCTTGCTTCTTTTTAATTGCATTGTCATTATTTATTGTACTCATGGATATATTTTTTAACTGAGTTTGACATCCTATTATTGAGTGTGCATAGTCACTACTATGGGACCTACATTTTAATTCACACATGCATTAGTTTAGATGCATTTTCCCTTGAATTCAATGTCCTATTATAGAGTGTGCATAGTCAATACTATGGGCCCTACATTATAATTTATGAACACATTATCTTAGATGTAGTTTTTGTTAAGCCTAATGTCCTTTTGCATATGCTTTGCACATTTTATTGGCTATTCATTCTTTTTTTGGTGTGTTTACATACACTATGGCTCTTTTTGCCATTTGTCACATTCTTTTATCAACCCATAACATGCATCATTACTTTGACACATTGATAGTTGTGTCATATCTCCTCAAGGCCTCTTTCTTAGCACCTCACCTTCTTATATGGAGACACCTCTTTATTCCCTTATTTTTGGAGCATCTTTTTTGATGGCTTATTCAACAGGTTGACAATCTCCTCATTTGGAGCTATTTTGGTGAATTCTAGTGTCTTTCTTGTCTCCATTTGATGTTTTTTGTGTATGGGTTATATTATACTCGTATTGATTTATAAAGTGCCATAGGGGGTTTGCTATTTTAGCCTTATTTACCTTCATATGTTTGTGTGCCCTATTCTGAGCACCCTTTTACTTTGTTAGTTGCTTACCTTTTCCATCACCACTACGGGCCATCAACTTTAAGAGTCTTATCTGTATTTTTAACACTTTTTTTTGATAGTTGACAATCTCCTTATCATGGATCTATTTTAGTGTATACAGTGTCAGCTTTGTTTGGTGTTTGAGTAGTGGGTTTAGACCATTCATGTAGACCTTTTCTTCCACTCCACCCATTCAGCAGTATGGGGGGTGTGATGTACATTCTACTTCTTGGTGTTGAGTGTTCCTAACACATATTATACATTTTTATACTTTCAACACCACTGATAGTCTTCTTGATTGAAGTTATGCTAGGGAAGCCCAGTGTCAATTATTTTGTGATCAAGTAGTGGATTTAGACCATTCATAGATATTGAATTTTTTTGTGATTTACGAGTATTTGGATTACGAACTTCTTTAGCATCATCTTTGGGGGGATTTTAGCTATCTATTCTTCTTTTCTCTCTTTTGGGGGGAAGGTTTTCCTATGAGTTTTCTCTTTTTTTCTTCACTTTATGAAAGTTAAATGTATTTTTCACTTTTAAGCTTTTTATGGATTACTCCTTTGTACATGAGTATTTTATTCAGGCATTTTGTTTACCAAAACCCATATGAAGATTGTTACTTGACTCCATTATTTTCTTGGTGATTCTTATAATGACATAAGTGTGGTATCCCCACCAGTGACACTAGTGTATTATCCCCACCAATATTTGTGCTCACTTCACCATCATATTAGAGGGTGTTCAAGTGATGCTTCTTTAGGTTCATCATTTTATATAATACTTTGAAGCACAGTGTTCATATTCAGTGATCCTTGTATTCAACACCATTTCTACTTTGAATTGGTAGTTGCAGTGACTCAACATCCATGTACTCTGACATGATGAATTGACATCCATAGGGACATGCGACTTCACGTTGTATCCTCTATTGTTAGCTCTTAGATTCACTTGAGGGGGGATGTTAGAGTATCTTTTACTCATGCTTGCTAGGTTTGTCTTATGTGGACTTTAATCTCACATTGGCTAATTTAGCTTGTATCATGTTTTGCTTTGCCTATATAAGCAAGTGATCTCATTGTAATTTACATGTTTTTGTATTCATATCATTTAAGTATAATAAATATTTTATCAATTGGTTTTCTCTTATTTGTGCTGAAGCATAAATGACTGTGGTAATTAGCCATTGGAAAGATGTTGACTAAAGAGTTTTGATAACTCTTTCACTTCTCTGCAAATGATAGAACATATAGGTAGTCCTTTTTATCATTCTATTAGTTTCACTTGAAGCTATCTTTAGATCTATTGCCCTGTTTCTTGTTAGCTAAATCATTGTTAAACTTGGTATTCTAACTTTTAAACTGCTTCTTGGAGTCTCAACTATTCTATTTCCAATTCTTCTTCTTAAAGATTAACTTAGAATTTTTAAATCTTTTCTTGAATTTGTCCTTGACCTATGAAAGAAAATTCAACTTCTGCTCCTATTTGATCATATTCTCAAAGACTTGGTTCATGGTAGATGGTCTATGAACATCTACCTATCTACTGATCTGGGGCCTCAAACCCATGATGAACTACTTGATCATGAACCACTCATTTCCCTCATACTAAGGTATGTACTTAAGAAATTTAATAAATTGCTCCCAATACTCGTTCACTAATAAATCATCCTTCTTCAGATTCTAGAAATCTGTGAGCTTCTGATCAAAATAAATCTATGGGAACCACCGTGATCTGAATAATGCCACAAATTAATCCCAAGTAGTGGTGGTCAAATTAAGATTCATTTCCAACCTCTTATTAGCCCACTATGTAGCTACCTCATCGGTAAACTAGTATGCTCCCCAAACTACCTTGATGTCTTTAGAGTAGTTTCAAATTTCAAAATACTTCTTCATCTTCATTATCCATGCCTTAGCTCTGTCACTCAAAATAGTCCCATTGAACTTAGGTGGATTCACCTTCTTCATGTCTTTAACTAACTCCATAGCTACCTAAGCTCTAACATTTTGAGGATTTTTCTGCTTAGTGGGATGCTCTTCAGGTTCATCCTACTATTCTTCCTCTTAATGACCATGAACCACCTACTTTAGATCTATAATTTGATCTCTTGTCTCATTCATGACTATGAGAATTTAATCCATCTTTGCTAACCGCTCAGTGACAAATTGACTAGGATCAAATGAAGGGTTCCTATCATTAACATTTAAAGGACCCTCTCTAGAAACTCTAGCTTTCACCATCCTTCTTTCTCTCAATAGAAGGATATGAAAAAATTAGTGGACTCATTAGGTCTTAGAGTTTGAATCATAACTTTCATACCATATATAACATCCCCACTGGGCTCTACTTAAAAATACTTATTTTTTTAAAATTAAACACATATACAAAAAATGGATTACACCATGAGAATCTAATAGATTATATATGAAGTATTTAAAACATGATAATAACAAACAAACCATATTACATCATATATCACTGATCTGTAATATCCTGAGAGCACATCATAATGTAAATATAGAAAGTAATTATATTAACTCAATCATAACTGATACAAGTCTACATCTACTGCTATCAATGTATAATAATAAATAATTACAACTCCTCATGATTATATTTAATAAATAATATAATACAATACAATATACATATAAAATACATGGCTCTTTTGGAGCATAGCTCTCGAACTCAAATATCTATGACAATATCAAGTGTCATCTCGATAATTAATATTACTGTAAGGAAGGAGACGATCATTCAAGTGCTTTTCCACATCAACCATGGACAAATGATCCCCCATAATAATTACATTAGGAAATGACCCTCTCTTCATGGATGAGTATATAGTAATAGTTTGGGAATATAGAGAGATAAACAAGTATCCATGTCCTGTATGGTTTCTAGACTAAACATGCAGTGTATCATAAAAAAACTTAATTTATTACAAGATATTTCACAAACATGTAAATCATACTCATGAAATGATAATGTCTCACTAAACATGCTTTGGCCAAAGTTTTAAGAATATTAAATAGAAATGATCTATAGATCAATTAAAATTCATACACACCACTTGATTGGACTGCCTTCATTTGACATTATGATGCTACTAAACTAGTGAACTCCATCTCACTCTTTACTTAGTATCAACAATGCATATTGGTCAAATACAATTTAATGACAAAATTCATATAGTTTACATCTTACTGGCAAACACATTAAATAACATGCTAAACATAAGAGTAATCAAAACATACTTTTATTTTATCAAACATATGAATGAATCTTACATTATTTTCTATTCCATACTAAAAATAACGACTATAATTTATACCATCCAGGTAAATACATATTTAACTGCAGATTCAAATATAACAATTTATTTTCACTCATACTACACCCTATGAAAACCTATATTATCATAGTCTAGTGTTTTAAGCATAACTACTAAGTACCACTACTAGACTAGTAAGGTAGTCATAAATCCAAGAAAACATAAACTCATATACAACAACTAGATATAGCAAAATAAAACTCTATTCACACAATATATATATATATATATATATATATATATATATATATATATATATATATATATATATGTATGTATGTATCATTTGTTATACATTTAAAGGTTGAAATGCATGCATTAATTAACTTAATTATATGTAATTATATAATTTATAACCACTTATGGAGCTATAGTTAGAAAAACACACCCCTGTGTTCAAATATAGGATAATAAGCATGAGTATAGCATTAATAATCCATTAATACATAGTTTATATAATTTTACATCTGTATAATAGGTGTTGTGTCCCAAACTATATAATAGTTAATCTTAAACATCTTTATGGAAAACTACGTTTATATTCCATAAACCCTTTTATGATTATGGTAAGTTCTATTTGTGGTCCTTTTTTAATTATACTATCAAATTTATATATTTAGAAATATGATTAATTTCGTAGATCATTACTCATAATTCTTATTTATGTTTTAATATAAATTTGTATCTAAGTTCATACACAATACAAAATGTATTTGTGGTCTTGACTCGACCTCAAGGGTTTAACATTACCCTAAGCATTACTTAATCCAAGTTAGCTATAAGACGTCTAAAAATATACGGGTCTATTATAAAAATATAACTTGGTTTATCTTGTGAAGGATCGTTAAAGTAATGTCTTAACTCCCTCAATAATAAATTAATTTCAAGTCTTAATTCTATTTCCCATCTTATTAAGACAAAATAATTTTCCATTTAGATCCCCACCTTATGACCTAATTAGCTATTAATTCCAATTTATATTCTTTTTAGATACATATAATTACCATACTTGGCATCTAAACAATATATCATGCTAAATTTTTTTACTTTATGCTTACTCATATATGCTAGAATTTTAATACAAACATTAAGATTTATTTATAATACATGACATCTGGATTTTAAGTCTATTTTACCATTCAAGAATAGTTATAATCCATATATAAACTAGTTCTAAGGAAAATAAAAGAAGCTGCTAATTCAACAGAGGTTATACCGTTCACTGTTCAATCAAACAAGCACAAAAAGGAAATGAGTTTGAGTATAAATGCCATGCTCCATTTCTACATTTAAATGCCCCAATTTTCTTTCAATCATGAATAAATATTTATAACTTTAACTATTGTATAAATATATAGTGATTACTTTAATGGGAATATAGCTAAAATAATCATCGTATACCCAATTAATGTTTTCTAAAAATGCACCACTTGCAATTGGATCATTACTTCTGAAGATGCTAAGAGTATATACAACCGAATAAAGCTAGTCTATTGACAAATCAAATTAGCATGTAGGGTCTAGGTTGATTGTATCCAACTAGGGAACAAAATTCCCCCTACATAATTTAATTCACTTATATGTTACATGTCGTGGTTTTATAAATAAAATTGTAGATCATTTCACACATATATATCCACCCAACAGTGTTTGGTTTCTAACCCATGATTTATTATGCATAAATTAGATAAAAAAGTATGTAAAAAGGATGCTAATGCATTAAATTGCTACCACAAACCTACTATAATTATTACTGTTTGCTTATACCATGCAATGAAGATAATTTTTGGTTTAATTTTCTAAGTATGAGGCCCTGAGTTTTAATAGATTCCTACATACTCAAATCACCTTAATAAGCTGGAATGGTGACTTGGTCTGCAATAGGCCTCTATTCTTTTTATGTTGCTTGATCCATCACACTTGGACAACCGCTAAATTTACAAATTAGGTTATATATATAACACAATATCATTTAAGCATGCATAATTTATGGAGTATAACAAAATTAATAATAAGTTATTATTTAAACCGATGCTTAAATTGGTTAATATTTAAGTCAATGCCTAAATTGGTTAACATTTAAGTCAACACCTAAATTGGTTTTAAAGAAATATATCATACTATTTGAGTTGTTTGGTCTAATATGCATATAGACTATATATATATATATATATATCATTTAAATATATATATATATATATATATATATATATATATATATATATATATATATATATATATATATATATATATATATATATCATTTAAACATGCATAATTTATGGATTATAACAAAATTAATAATAAGTTATTATTTAAACCGATGCTTAAATTGGTTAATATTTAAGTCAGTGCCTAAATTGGTTAACATTTAAGTCAACACCTAAATTGGTTTTAAAGAAATATATCATACTATTTGAGTTGTCTGGTCTAATATGCATACAGACAATTTAATTCCTCCAACATTTTATCCTTCCCAAAATATTAAATATACAACATAAATTTGCAAAATTGAAAAACATCATGTACTTGGCAAGATGTTTTGTTGATTTCTTGTGTCCTCTCCTCCTATGCTATGCCCCCTTTTTTTGCTCTCCTCTCTTCCTTTTTCCCTCTCCTCTATCCCTTTCTCTTTGAGAGTACCTTTTCTTTTATGTATCCTTCCTTACTTAATTTCCCCTTATATGAAAATAGGCATAGCTCTTTTTTTCTATACTTTAGATTTTTGGATTTTTTTTTTAATTATTATTTTTAAATATATTTATTTCTTTTTTGATTTTCTCAAATTTAATATTTTTCATTTCTTTTTATTTTGTTATTATCTTTTTTACTTTTTCTATGATAATTTTTTTTCATATATTTTAACACTAATTATCAAAAATCTATAATTTTATTAAATTAATTAACATCCACTAATGTTATAGTAAATTAAATGACAATTTCATAAATTACTAATAATCTAAATTTTTTAAAATTTAATTATGTTAATAACATTTTTACTAGCATTAATGATTAAACGTATCAATCATGCAACACAAATTCATTAAACTATTTAAACTATACTGACAATCTCATATAAACTAATTTTTTAATGGAGGTAAAAATAAACACACCATGTGCAAACCATTTTTTTATGCATTCTAACATGTGTTAACCAATTTGGTGTGTGTAGAGATCTTACAAATTCTCTATCATATTCCGACATCTACATCTACATCATCCTCTTCGATGATGATCTCCCTTTGGCGTGCTTTGAGGGATGAGTTCTCCTGCATCAACCTCACAACATGTAGGTAGTTAGATCATATCAGCATGATAAACATATAACATAAAATATAACTAAAATAACACATCAAAATGTTTGTAATGTAAGCAAATACACCACAACTAACTCACAATAATATAAACATGTACCATCATGTATGTAAGCAATATCTTACTATCCCATAATAACATATATATCAAGCTTAGTAAAAAATATAACCAATATGAAATATGCCAATTATAAATATCCATGAATAATCAAATAGTTTGCTTAGTGAGGAATCAAGATGTAACATATGTATTCAAAATCTACATAATTGAGCTGATAAAAGGAGTCATACCTATTTTATATGCATTCTAATCCAACGTCACTTCTTGTATCAAACATAGTAGGGTGCACAATGAAGTTTAGTAGCTGATAATCTGCTTGAGTTCTGCATCATCAGTGATGCTCAATGTGGTTTTGGTGTTCATAACTGAAACAACCCCAATTTTTTTTGAAATTGTATATCAAAGTACATTTTTGGATGCATGTTGGATCTAATACCTCACTTACTACTGTCAGTGATAATCACTCAACATACTCACATATGCACAACCAGAACCAAAAGAGGTAAACTAAAGTAATTAGTTAAAGGTAACTATATATAAAGGGTACTATAGGGAAGCATGTTACCTTTATCAATGTTTATGAGGTTCAGGGCATAACAATGTACACATACATGAATAAGACATGCATCATATGTGTCACTCACTCTTCTACATAGGAACATTTTAGGTCCTTAACCTGAGGTACATACCTCACTCTTCTCAGTGAGTTTCAGTTCCATTCGAGGATGGTTAAGTTATTATGACCAATTTAATTATAAATGATAACTCTAACATTTTATGTTATCATTCAGGTTAAAATATGTTTACATTAAAAGTACAAGTTACTTTGATAACCTAACCTTATAATTAAGTGTGATTTTAGAAAAGTAAATCATAAACAACAACCAAAAATTAATTCAACACATACAATTTTATGCTAAATATACAACAATAAATATCATTACATAAAAGAGAGAAAGAACAAGAGTAGATTGAAATTCCAAGCTTCACAGTATTATCGATCGAGGTTATAATCACCTCGTGGCCCCAAGGTCACCACATCATTACCTTATTAGTTTATACAACACTCAATTAATAAGCATGAATGCTGTTATTATAATAAATGAAAAATAATATAGTATGATCAACATCATTATTCATCAAATAACCTTCATGATAGCCTACAATTGAATCCATGTTATGACATTATATATAGCGATATGATAAAAATAAAGAGAATTCAAAACATATACAACCAAAAGAATTTATATTCCAACAATCATTGATCATACAATCATTTATAAGGTTAAAGGGAAAAACATATTTCACATATAGTTCAATATTTTCAGCTATATTTTAACTTAGAATTTATTTAAACAATAAACATTATCACCTTAAGCATTCATACAGAAAGGAATTTATTAAAGAACAATCCCTCTTCAAAATAATATTTTCTATATCATATAAGGTAATATATTTCATCATGAATCAACATAATAAAGTATCATATTCCATATTTGAATATTTATATACTAAGATTGTATTTAATAGATCTTTAAGTAAACCATATAATTGAAAAGTATATGAACAACATAAGTTTTCCATGCATACAACTCGTACAAATAAAAATTCAATCGAGTTCCAAGTTGAGTGGAACCCAAATAAAATATTTCGCTTAAGAAACTTTTATAAATTAATGTTGAGCATGCCATAGTGTAAAAATGCAATAAGTTCAGCAAATAGATAATAAAATGAAAGCACATGCAGTCCAAAGAGATGAAAATTATAGACACATAAATTAGGCCATCAATAATCTCCAATCAGGGTTTTGGCTAATTTCCACTTAAAATGCCCAATTTGGCATAAAAACACTACAACAAGTTAAATGATGTGAAATTGACATATTCAAATACCAATTTTGGCCAAGGTATCCCTAAATAGGGCAATACAATTTATGGGCAAACTAACTTTGATCAGATCATTTCAAGTCAAAATGCCAATTTTGCACTTAGATGCTCTGGATTGATCTTTTCTATCAAATCTCTTACACAAGACATGTGCCTTCATTATTTTTTATTGGTAACATCCTAAATGGGATAACAGATCTAATGCATCTGACATTACCTTCTAATTCCAATCTAGTCGAAATTTGGACCAATAACAAGGCATTTTGATCAATTTGAGTAATTTGTACTCAAAGTGCTTAAACATGCTTAAGAGCTAATTAATCCAAATCAAGGCCTAATTAATAATTCCATAGAAACTTGCTGAATACTTGTTATTAGAAATGAATATTAAATATCTGCATCATTAGGAGACCTCATTGCTTGGAAAGACAACCCAAGGCCATAAATGCCACAAATATCATGATTCATGCCTCTCATACCTCATCAAAGCTCTCCATGCCTCTTAATTGCCCCTTCTTCCAATGTTATGATGAGGATAATTATAAAATTAACACCAAAAATTGAATTAATCTTCAACCACACATCTCAATCCCAGGATGGATGATTTAGGATGATTCTAGACATTCTAAAAAATCTATAAATAGAGAGGCCATGAACATCATTTCTAAGCTATTTTGGTGCAAAGTTATTATGCTCAAATATCTTAAAAGTCATGATAATGCATAAATAATTTCAAAATTTATTACAATTAGTGTTACCATGCCAAATTGATTCTAAGCCAAGCCAAGCCAAAATTACAAGGTGCCAAGGAGAAGAGGAGATAGCTAAGCCTCCTTTGATGAAGACTTCATGAGTACAAGTCGAGCAAGCCACTATAACAAACATTTTAGAGCATCCAAAGAAGATAAAAGAAGATTTATTTTGCTTTTTAGTGTGTGTTTTATTCATGTTTATTAACTAAACACTTCCTAGTGTCTAGGCCTAGAGATGTTACATTAATTAGTGTGTTTCTTTTATTTTGTTTTCATTTTGAAACTAACAACATACTAACCATCCTCTTTTGATTCAAATTCTTAGATCACATAATGACACGTTTGGTGGGACCAAACACATCCCACACATGAAGAAGATCATTTTGAAGCTTTAAAATCTTTATTTGGATCATTAAACTTCTTGTAAATTGATTTTTAACTTTGTTTTGCCATTTTCTTTTATCATGGGTTTATACAGTAACCAATGTCAGTTAGTAAAACTGACATCGATTAGACAACTATCATCAATCACTATTGGTATAACTAATGTCAGTTAGATAATAGTTATTGGTTAGCTAGTGTAACTGTTGTCAATTATATAATCGACATCAATCACTGTGTTTTTCTTAAAACACATATTTGAGAGCTCTTTTTTTAAAGTTCATTGTTTCAAACCTAAAAGAGCTTCAAGGCTAAAGGACATGCTAACATTTTTATTGCAGGACCAAGCTTGACATTTTTTAAAAACATGTTTAGATCACCTTTTGCATGGTTAAAATGAATTAATAATATTATTTTGGGTGCTTCAAGTAATATTTAGGTGCTTAAGTGAGTTTTTAACATTAGTTTTCAAAATTACAACTAAGACCAAGGGGTCAAATGAACACCACCTCATTTTCCATTTGAACTTAAAAATGAACTCACCTTTCCAAGTTTTTGTATTTACTTAGTTATTTAAGTTAAATCTTTGTTTGGAAAAAAGAGGGGTGTTGCATGTATGTTCTTCCATTTGTTCCCTTTAGGGAACCCTTAGAATCAAAAGTGTCATTCCTATTGTAAGTATCTTAGTCTAAGTCTTAGAAAGAAAGTCATCTAAAGCACTCCCCACAAACTCGTCAAAGTTTGGGTGACCTTAAAAATGACCCTAAAGTCTTTCTACGTTCATGCTTTCTTTGTTTTTATGCAAACTTGGCTTGCGAGGGGGACTTCATCACCTCCTGCAAGTTTTTTAGGGAAGCTTTGACCTAGGGTTTCACCTCTCATCATTGACTTCATTTTGATCTTAATTAGAGTTACACATGGGACATAGTGGTAATTTGGACATCATACTATACTAAGAAAACAATAGGATGTAGTGGTTGCAAAAAGGATTAGACCTTTTTATAACAAGCCCAGTGATACGAACCCAAAATTTATGCTTTTCTTTTACATTGTTTGATGTGAAAGTCATTGTGTAATTAATTCCCCTAGAGATGTTTGAAACTTGATAGTTTAGTCAACCCCACATTCCATACCCTTGCTAGGATTTGGATGATTATACTTAGTGTATTTTGGTCATTTTTGCTTGGTATATTTTGAGACTAGAACTTGTTTATTTGTTCATAAGCCATGTCCAAACCACTTTGTTTATATGTCACTCTTTTCTCTAAAGAAGTGTTATGCTGGCCATTTTACACCTCATTTGTGCCTTGAAATTTTTGCTTCACTTGTTTGTGTGTGTGTCATTTGAGTTGTAGAAGGTAGTGTTATGTTGCCCAAAACATGTTAAAACCATTTTACCTTTGAGTCTTTTGAAACATCACTTGTATCACATCATTTGAGCATGCTTACATCATTAGGCTTCTCAATTTGTTTCAAGACTTGTTTCACCTTATGCCTAAAAAAAATGTTTGTTTCACACCATGTCACATCAATCGTTTAGACCTCATTTATGTGCCATCATATTGTCTGATCTTGTCTAGCTTGTTTAGTCAAATCATATTTTTCAAAGTTGAGTTTTCAATTAACCTTGTTAATTTTGGATCCAAACATTGATTGATTTCTATTTAGGCCTCAATTCATGGGGTTGATACACAGATATTTCTCTTTTGGGTTTGCATAACTTTAGTTAATCAATTACCCAAGTTTGAAAAATATTGATGGTTAGTTTATTCAGTACTTATCCTCATCATTGTTTTTGCCTTTATTTGAAAAAACACAATATTTTTTCAAAGAGCTTTTTGTCTTACGCTTTATGCCAACTGATCATGTTTATGTTTGATTCTATCTATCGAGTTTATGTCAAAGTTATTTCCAAACTTGTTAGATTAAATCAAATCACATCAACCTTTGTTTCAAGTCTGAATTTTGATGTTGTTTGGCTAAAATTCCTAGCACATGCCTATTTATTTGAGCCTAGATTTTGACTCCATGTTTGGACAAAAGACCTAGTAACTCAACTTTTCCCTTTCCTAGTTTAGACCTTGTTTATAACACTTTGACCTAGACCTTTGACATACCAATTTTTATTCAGACACTTGACCTTTTGTGCGTATGATATTTAACATTATACATTTGATGTTAGACTATTTTATGTCAAGTCTTAGTATAAATTATTTTGGAGATACAAATCCACTTTCATACCATATTAGAGATACAACTCCACCCTTTCAACCAAGTTAGCCAAGTTGGAACCATTTGTCCTTTGTACATAATTTTTTTAGAGTTTGTAAAACTCTAAGCCTTTTGTTTCAGATCTTTCATAATTTATGTAGAAATGTCTAGTTACACTTATGGTGGAGTCATGCACAATCAAACTTATGATAAAATGGCTACACAAAATCCCACTAGGAACCCCTATAGAGAAAGATTTTCTAAGGAGTTTTATTATTCTCCCTACAATTCTCCATATGGGGAACATAGTCAAAATCCACAAAATCCAAATCGAGACCTTGATTGACATGAAGGGGATTGTGAGGAAGACTTTGAAGACCCAACTACAGATAATATTGTTTGGGATATGAATTTATACCCTCTTTTTAATAATTAATACATGGAACACAGTTAAGAACTAACTTATGAGCCAACTCACAACTAGGATGATATGGTTTATGTGGAAGACTCAGATGCTTTGGCTTATGCGAGTAATCAAGCTCCACCACATTGTACCATTTCTATTCCAAGACCATAATATTGCACCATTCCCATACCAAGACCTCATACTTTGGTTTGTGCAAGCAACCAGGCTCCACAACACCCTTTCATCATTCTAAGACCTAGTCCTTTGGCTTATACAAGCAATAAAGCTCCACACTACCCTATCCTTACCATTTTAGGACTTCATCCTTTGGCTCATGTGAGCAATCATGCTCCATAATGCCCTACCATTATCCAACTACAAGCCATTCCTCCTCCATTACCAATCCCATCCAAACCTCAACTTATCCAATCTTTTGAAGACCAAGCTGTGTTCAAAATTGGTATTTTCTAACTCATTAGAAACCAAGGCTAAGAGAACCAATCAATCCAAGATGTTTTTATTGAACCAACCACTTGTGATAAGTCAACTTGTGATGAATCACCTATTGATCCTATACTAGTTGTCAAGGAGTCTCACACTAAAATGCTAGTCTTTGTCAAGTCACTTCTAAATGATTATAACCACTTTTGGGAAAATTATTACCTTGACTATGTGCCTATTTTTTAAGAGCCTCTTATTGACAAGCTAGTCTTTAAGGAGTTGTCTCTTGACCTTTTTCCCATCCTAGAGGAGTCTCACTCTGACAAACCAATCTTGGTGGAGCCCATTATGCCATCACAGGTTGTTACTTGTCTAAAACCAAACATTCAACAAGACATCATTGTAGTAGAGTACCCATCAAATGAAGAATTAGAATCAGAGTCAGGTTCTATTCTTGAACTAACATTGGATTTAGCATCAGAATCAAAATCAACATCAGTCTCAACATCAGATTTAGTCCCTTGAGTTAGAATCAGATTCAAAAGAAGAATATGTTCATGTCTATTACAACATTGGTTATGCATAATTTGTAGATAAATTTGAATATATTTTTTATCCTTCTATTATTTTTAAGTATGAGTACTTCAACTTTGACACAAATTATCCTAGTATCTTCTACGAGGATTGTAAAACCTCTCCCCATTCCATTACCACTCCACAAACCATTACCATCAACTAAGATAGCCATATTATTGACATTCCATATCTCACAAGTGTTGATTAGGATTTATAGAATCACACTTTGTTGAACTATATCTATGGTGATATAGTAGTTGAAGAAGAGCATGGAGGCCAAGACCACATTCATAGAGAAAAAGAACACTCTCTTAGTGAATTTTTTTCAGAAGCATTAGGAGATAATCAAAGTCAGAACTTAGCATCTTCTTGTGAAATTTTTTTAGAAGCATTAGAAGATAATCAAATTCAAAAGCCAATGTCCATTAGTGAAACTTTCTTGAAGGCACTACGGGACAATCAAGACAACTTCATTGGTGAAAACCTCTTTGAGGCACCAATAACTGAGCACAAAATTTTTTCACTACTTGATGACGACAAAATCAAAGATCAAATCAAAATAGCTTCCTATCTACAGCCTAATTAGATGATAGCTACTCTTAGGCCCAAACAAAATAAAATTTTTGTGGTCCTATCAAGAGAACAAGTCTTCAATCTTGCCATAGCTATAGTTATGTTGAATCTAGCATCAACAACATTATGTGTGACTAAAAATCCTGATCTTCATTTATTTCTCCACCATTCCACATTCCATTATCATCTACCATTCCATTTCAAAATCAAATCTATCATCCATTATTTGTCCTTATTTACCATCCATGGCTGCACTTTCCTTTGTAGAGGCTACAAAGATACCTTGTCTCAATGTTTGAAGAAATTAAAATCAATGATGAATGAACATCAAAAAAGAATTCCTGATAACCAAATCTACAAGCCATTTTTGACAGAGCAACTATTAAAATGAGGTATGGGATATCAATTAACGTGATCAAGTATTTTATTTGTATCATTTGTTGATTAGGATGTGTATCTCCCCATTAGTAGGAACAATAGAATCAAAAACCACACCCAGGCCAAAAACATGTACCATATCATTTCACATTTCCATTGCAATTGTTGCATATCCATTTGCCATTGTTATGGATCCCAACCATTCACCCTACCACTTTGGGGCAACTCCCTTACTATTTTATCCAATCTATCAAAAACTATCATTATCCTTAGCAAAACCATACCATCCTAACATTCCATTCCTATCTCGACCAAAGCCTATTTTTACTCATCCTACCCAATCCTATTTTGATCTTGTTTACTTTAGTTCTTCTCATACCTTTTATGGGAGGATTATAATTAGGTTTCAATAATAAATCAAATCTATGTTTATAATGATAATCTATAAAAGTAGTGTGGCAGCTAATCTGGCAAGACATCTTTCATCCTATCAAGTATATTTATGTGAGTTTGATTATAATTGCCTATGGGCAATTCAATGTTTCACTAGTCTTGCTACTAATTTTAACTTCATATGGTTAAATTAGTAATATTGACCTATGCTATTGTATCCTAGTTATAACCGCCTATGGGCAAACTAGGAGCAACACTTGTTTACCATGTATTGCCACATCACCTGGCCATTACTGTTTTCATTTGACTGGCCATTTACTGGATTTGAGAACTTGTTGGGACATAGTTGGTTTTTTCCTTGCCTTTTATGTGGATAGAATTACTATGACTTAAGGTCATTTCAAGACTATGCGGGTCATGCTCAATTCATGCTGAGGTCACCTCAGTCCCCCTTTCCATACGTTCACACTATTTTGTGAGCAACCTAAGCCAAACACTCTCACCATTTTGTGAGTAGGTATCTTGTCATTCTCTAATGAGTTAAGATACCTCAAAATATCAAAAACATTCATAACATTTCAAAAATCCAAAAATATTTATCCTATCTAAGCCTAGTCAGTTATCCTTGATCCACCTTATTGGGCATTGTCATTGTTAGGATACTTTTTTTTGTTTTCAAGCTTTTTGTTTGTTTATTTTTTTAGGTTATTTATTTGTTTGTTTTTTTATTCACTTTACTAATTGTTTACTTTCAGCACTGTTGCCTTGACTCAGTCTATATGCGTTCATTGGGTGATTCCTTAAGCACATTATTCTTAAGTCCATCCATATTCATATGTCAACATTGTCATCATGGTTTTTATCATTGGTGCATTGTTTTCAAGTGTTTATTGGATCAGGAGTCAGTCCTTATGCATATTTTGAGATAGTCTTCATGTTGTTCTATCATAAAGCCTACCATCACATGCTACAACAAAAATTAGCTTTAAGAAGTTCTACAATCAATGGAGCTACAAAAGTTTCTCCTTGACACCTTGGAAAATCCTCCCATCTCACCCTTGATCAAATTAACTCATTTGACCATTCTAGTTGTATCATTGTTAATCAAGATGAGCATTTCCTCGTTAACAGGTACAACTAAATCATTTTTAATGATCAATCTTATTCCTCTATTCATCTATTTCATCACTTTGCACTCACTCATCTTTAATCTATATTATAGGTTATATCCTTGAATTATGCTTGCTAATCAACCCTAATTGGGACATAATCATCTTTAGCCAATCTAGGTCTTCTTAATGATTATAACCACCTATAGGCAAATCATTATTTTGAATTTTATACCTGATTATAACCATCTTTGGGTAAATTGACATCTTTTTTACATTAATGCATGTAAGCATTTTCTTATTTGGATTAACTCAACCATGAATTAATTCTTCCTTTCTTCTTGTTTCTTTTCGAGGGACCATCCATCAAAAAATATGATGGCCACTCCCTTAAGGGGGCATCATCATAGGCTTCCCAAAATCATTTGGATCTTTGTTCTTTAATCATCGTCTTCTTATTGACATACATGCCATCTCTCATTATTTGAGAAGACATTGCTTTGCCTATGGTTTGCCACATCTTTCCAAATAGGGGCAAATTGTAGACACCTAAATATGGCCACCAATAACCTCCAATCAGGGTTTTGGTTAATTTTCACTTAAAATACACAATTTGGCCTAAGAACACTAAAACACGCTAAATGATGTGAAACTAACATATTCAAATACCATTTTTGTCTAGGGTATCCCTAAATGGGGCAATGCAATTTATAGGCCAACTAACTTTGATCAGATCATTTCAAGTTAAAATGCTAATTTTGCATCTAGGTACTCTAGATTGATCTTTCCTATGAAATATCTTACACAAGACATGTGCCTTCATTATTGGTTGTTGGTAACATCCTAAATGGGATAATAGATCCAACACATTTGACATTGCCTTCCAATTCTAATCTAATCAAAATTTAGACTAATAACAACATTCTGATCAATTTGAGTAATTTATGCACAAAGTGCTTAAACATGCTTAAGATATAATTAATCCAAATCAAGGCCTAATTAATAATTCCATGAAAACTTGTTGAATACTTGTTTTTAGAAATGAATATTGAATATCTGCATCATCAGGTGACCTCATTTCTTGAGAAGACATTCCTAAGCCATAAATGCCATAAATATTAAGATTCATGCCTCCCATGCCTCATCAAATCCCTCCATGCCTCTTAATTGCCCATTCTTCCAATATCACGATGAGGATAATTATAAACTTAATTCTAAAAATTGAATTAATGTCCAACCACACATCTTAATCTCAAGATGGATGGTTCCAGATGATTATAGACATTCTCAAAAATCTATAAATAGAGAGGCCATGAACATCATTTTAAAGCTATTTTAGTGAAAATTTATTATGCTCAAATATCTTCAAAGTCATGATAATGCAAATTTATAATACACAAATGATTCAAAAAGTCATTGTAATTAGTGTTACCATGCCAAATTGATTCCAAGCCAAGTCAAGCCAAAGCCACAAGGTGCCAAGGAGAAGCGGAGATAGCCAAGCCTCCTTTGATGAAGACTTCATGAGCACAAGCCAAGCAAGCCACTACAAAAAAAATTTTGGAGCATCCAAGGAAGGTAAAAGAAGGGTTTTTTTGCATTTTAGTTGTGTGTTTTATTCATGTTAGTTAACTAAGCTCTTCCTAGTGTCTAGACCTAGAGATGTTATGCTAGTTAGTGTGTTTCTTTCATTTTATTTTGATTATGAAACTAACACCATACTAACCATCTTCTCTTGAGTCAAATTCTTAGATCATAAAAATTAGAAAGTTCACGTATGGCCATCACTTGTTTATAAAACATTAAATGAAGTAGAAACCAATATTCAGCTAACTTATTTCATATGTTGGAGTAATCTAACATGGTTTCAAAATCAACTCTATATCAATTTATATTCTAATTTAATTTCATTATAGGTAGTCTTTGTAATAAACTAACCATCTCAAAAAATTCTATTAATGTCTATGAAATATCTTAATTAAATGAGAGAAATAGATCCACTTAAAAATTATTACTCATTCCATAAAACATTTACTATTAAATGAAAGAATGAAAGTAATTCCTTTAAAAATTTAATAATAATGATATACATACCTTTATGCATGACTAAGTAAGTTTGAATTATGTATAGGGAAAGAGGATTTCATTTATATTTTTCATATGCACCAGCAATGAGTGTGATTGGACTAATCATGCATATCTAAAATAATTAATAAATATCCATGTTCTATACATATTTTAACGATTACAATGTCATATGTCAAAAAATTCATGAGTATCTATTGTAATGCATCAATGATAATCATTATGATAATTTAATTTATTAAACAAAGTCTATACATTTATACATCAATAAAACATATGTATATGTTTAAGTATCTATTACTCATTATTAACTATCATGGACACATGACCAAGTCATTAATACTATCAAAAAAATTCTATATATTACTTATCAAATATAATCTGTATGCTTCTAAGTAACACTATGTATATGATTGAGTAAATCTTTACTCATAATAATCATTAAGTAGATCTGATCTAACAACAAGATTATATAACTAAATCAAGAAACCAATACTACATTGATAGATTCCAAAGATTTTTTTAACAATATGCAAGAATATATATCAACTTAACATGATCATATAACTAAATCAAAAGAGTAATTTTGCGTTCATAATGTTAACAAAATACTTTAGCAATAGGAAGGATAACTAATTAAACATTTTTATAACTTAACATATGAAATGAATTACCTTCAATAATATAACAATTCAGATTCTTATCATTTAAGAAATATTTAAGCCTTCCAATTTTTTTCTCACATTCCATTAACAATACAAGTCAGTACGAACATAATTAATCAATATTAAATCAGGATAACATATTAACTATGTTCATAATCAACTAAGTAAAGAATGTGTAATTAACCTAATTAATTCATTATCAACTTACTTCATGTGTTCTCAAGATCATTGAGCACAGAGCAACAAGTAACTAAATTAGACCAACCAACCCTATGATCCCAACCATCAATGGCCTTACCACTCTAACCATCAGCTAGATAGAGGCTACATCAACTAGGGACATGAATGGAGTTCTAAGCAATCAAATTTTGAAAGACAACAATCACCTTTCTGAGATGAGATGGAAAGAACCAACCCATCATCGATATAAATTAAAAGGAGGGATAACATAATGAAAGACAACAATCACCATTCTGAGATGAGATGGAAATAACCAACCCATCATCGATATAAATTAAAAGGAGGGATAACTAGTTGTAGGTTTTCAAATGATATAGTAATAGATTAACAACTAAATCCATTTCTATAGCTTTCAAGATAACCAACTTGGATCCCCATCCAAGTATGCGATCAACTTAAATTATCCTGACTATAAATTTATACCCCAGGTATGCAACATACCAACTAAATACATAGTAATTCAGATCTGATTTGAAAATGGTGACCCAACACGAATGTAGTCAAAATAAAAAACACAACATATAACTTAGTCATACATCTCAAACAACATTCAACCATTCCAATGATACATAAATATTTAAACCAGAATCAAGATAAAATAATCACTAAAAATCAACAAACCACTTATAGGTTCAAAATCAAACCTTCATATCCAAATATTTATAAAATAATTCTAACAAACTACAATTGAAATCCTCAAATTTCCCAGTTGAATATAATCACTTAATATTCTTGCTAAAACCTAACAGAGGCAAATCGATAAGTCGCATACAAGAATATTTCTAAAATAAAAAGCATAGAATTTTTCCATAACATAACCACCTCAATGTACCATTTAATAATATGCAGAAGGCCATCAAAAGAAACACAAAGATCTGTGTATATACAAAATAATAAGCTTAGTTAGATAAACAATCAATATAACCCCAATCAAAGACATGTTTCAAGAGCTCATATATATATATATATATATATATATATATATATATATATATATATATATATATATAGCAATAACAAAGAAACCCATTGAAATCCTTGCTTAAAAAAAAATCCAGTTTAATATCCTGTTAAAGAAGTCATCCATGCAACTTAAACTTAAAGAAAGACTATTATATATATCATAAAAACACAGTCAAATATATTAAATAAAACCTTAAACATTTTCCAAATTTTTTTAACATTAAAATATTTAATCAAATAACCTAGATAAGAGTTCATTCCATAAAATAAAAGTCAAATATAAACCCAACTTCATAAATATAACAAACACCAACATTTTTCCCAAAAAGAATCCACAAAGATAAAAAATGAATTCATAGTCATTTTAAAACAAGGGCCAAGATCCAATAAAATACTAGTTTGAATAACCCAATAAACTTAACAACATATATATGCATATATATTTCAAGTTTAGGGTTCGCCAAACAATCCATTAACAAAATATTCAACTCGAGCAACCAAATGATCATAACAACATGGTTCTAAACCAACAGTGCAAGTTTCAAGCCAACTGAACCATTCAAACAACAACCCAAATGTATCCATCCAACTAATAAAACCTTCATACAAATCCAAGTATTTAAGACAATGACCCAACTAGTTAACCCATAGAGTTTTTTAAAAATGCACACAGTCAAACAATAACACATTTCTAAGACACGTTACAAATGAATATACCACTAATACAAAACTAGATATATAAATATAATCCATTTTTCAAATTCACATGCAAAATATAAAATATTGATTCATATCGAGCCACATCAAGGACTAGATACACATCTGAAAGTAATAAGACTTTCGATTGGATATAGAACGTCACTTTTTCCCTAAATTTTTCTATCAAAAGAACAAATAACTAGACACAATCCAAAAATAGCTTACCCAAAAATGCAAAGGAATAAAAATCATAAAAATCCAATAAGATAGAATGAATAAACCTTCTATTTCAATGCTATGGTGGTGAAAATCCAAAACATGCCCACATTAAAAAACTAGTTGAGTACCTCCACTATTTTCTCCATTTTTTTTGATCTTCCTAACCTAATCCAATATTTCTATCCATTGCCTAACCCTCCATGCCTGCCATCCAACTCCTCATACCCATTCAATTACTGCATTCAATGTGAGGAGAGAGAAATCCTCCAGAATTTACACCAAAACTTTCCAAAGCAATCTCACCAAAATCTCCTAATCAATATAATGATCATTAAATGATCTTCTAGAATGGTCGATCCCCATTAAATAATAAAAAACTAATAAAATAATCAATACATAACATAATAAAATAAATCAACGTTAATAAAACCAATTAACAACTTAAAACCCATTCAAAAGTTTATGTCATTGAACCAATTAACAATCAAATCATAATGTAATGTTAATGCCTTTGAATTATATAACCATGTCACCACCTTGCTATCATAATATACCATATAGTCTAGGTAATAATCCATGGGGGTGTCATGGGTAGGTCTAGGTAGGTCTTTAGGAAGTCCATATCTAAGTAAGCAAGTAAAGTCCAAGCAGGCACACAGGGTTCAATCAAGCAGAGTTCACATGGAAGGAGTGATGAGATACTCGTAGATGCAAGAAGAGTTTATTGTGGGCCACAAAATAATAATAAAAGAAAACAAAATGACTTCAACCAACATGCGATAATCAAATACAACAATACAAAATAGTATATAAACAAAATATGATAAGGTACAAATGTTGAGACAATGATATACTAATGAATAAATTAAGATATTCAATAATGTGGAATAGAATTAAAAATCATGAATACTTGTCAAACTTATCCAACTACTCAGAATTCACTCTGATACCCCAATGTACCACTCCCAGTATCAACCTAGCTCATAAGATGGTATCTATAACCACAAAATTACATTAATAATACCTTATCAAATAATTGATAACTAATTACATAATTATAATAAATTTTTTAATTGCAATAATAATCTATAAAAATCATCAAGTGCAAAATTAAACATGCCATTTCATCAACATGTCATCCAAATACCATTGTAGCAAGTCCAACTATATAATCCAACTTAATCAAAGAAAATGTCAGTTATACATCAACAACCATAACCATAATGTTTTGAATAGTATATTAGATTATAAAAAGGTGAGGTTGTAAAATCCTCCCCCTTGAAAGGGAACTGTCTCGATGACTAGTCAAACAACCATGCATAATGTTACCTAAAAAGATGTAAATATTCTTAAGTAGTGCTTCTTTCACTTAGTGTGTCCCATTGTACCAAAACCTACTATATATCTCTATTTCATATCTATACACTGCGCTGGTTCTAGATTCTCACTACTTCCAACTGGATCTTTTCCTCTTTTGTGACATGTAAATGAGTCCAATCTAAAATATGAGATAGATCAGGTATGTATTTTCTTAGTAAAACAACATGAAATACATCATGAATCCTTGAAAAAATAAGGAGGAAGATCCATATGGTAAAGAACATGATTAATCTTCTTGATAATGTTGAAGGGCCCAACAAAACATGGAGCTAGCTTGGAAGCTTTACCAAATTTTATAAAACTTTTATGCGGTCTAACACATAGAAAAACTTTATCACCCATGATGAATTCACATGAAGTTCTCTTTTGATCAACATAAATCTTTTGCCAATCTGATTCCACTTTCAAAATTTGCCTTATTAATTCCATCTGCTTGTCATATTCTACTAGCAAATCAGGCTTAACAACAACTCTATGTTCCAGGCAATCCCAACCAAGAGGAGTTTTACACTTATGCCCATATAGAAGTTCAAAAGAAGCCATATTTATCATAGAATGGTAAGAATTATTGAATACAAATTCAACTAAATGGAGGTAATCTTCTCATTTAGTTTGTTGATCCATGACATACATGTGTAACATGTCCTTAACCACCTGGTTGAGCTTTTCAATTTGACCATCCATTTTCAAATGATATGAAGAACTGAAATTCATCCATGTTCCAAAGGTTGTAATCAAAGTATGCCAAAATATTAATGTGAATAATTTTTTATGGTCTAAAATAATCACTTCAAGTATGTCATAAAGTCTAACCACTTCTTTCATGAAATATTCCACAAACATGGAGGCATCATCCATTAAAATTCCAACAATGAAGTGGCCAAATTTAGTGGCCTTATCAATTACCACAAGAATAGTATCATGTCTGTTGCATGATTTAGGCAGCCCCACAATAAAGTCAAGTGAGATTACAACCCACTTTTATCTCAAAATATCATGAGGGTACAATATCCCTCTTGAATGGTAATGCTCAGCTTTAATCTATTGATGTGAACATAGGAATCTAATAAGGAGAGATTAGTATATTGTTAGTGTAGGAAAACTAAATTAAAGAACACATTAATAACTAACACCTCAAGCCTAGATCAAAAGGAGGAGCATAATAACAAATCTATGATAAAAACACAACTAAAACATAAAAGATAAAATCTTTTACCTTTGTTGTGTCTCCAAGATGACTTATTGAAGTGGCTTTCTCAGCTTGTGCTCAAGAGGTCTTCATCAATAGAGCTTTGACTATTCTCCACCTCTTTTTGGCATCATTGGCTTTGTGGTTTTGGCTTGTGAATATTAACTCAACAATTTGACATAATAACACTATATCAAAATCAATTTTAAAAGCATTTGAGTATGATAACTTTGGCTTGAGAGAGATTTTAAAATTATTTGAGCATGATAACTTTACACCAAGATAACTAAAAATTATGAGTGTGAGGCCTTCTATTTATAGATTTTCCCATTTGATCAGAATGAACTTGAACTATCCATCTCAAAATGAAGATGTGTGGCTGAGAATCCATTCAATTTTAGATGCTAAAATCAATAAATTCTCATATAAATATTTGGGATAGAGAGGCATTAAAGAGGCATGGGAGGGCTTAATCAAATATTTTTTGTACTTATGACTTGTGGATTCCACTCCATAAATGATGTAGTTATTCAAAATCAATTTTTATTAATGAAATAAACAATAAACTCCATGAAAAATCCATTTAAGGTCTTGATTCAAATTAATTAGCTTCAAACATGATTAATCAATTGGTGAAAATTCTTTAGAAAATGGTGCTCAATTAATCAAACTGGTCAAAATGTCATATTATTAGGTTAAAATTTGACTGGAGTAGTATTGGAAGGAAATGTTAGATGTGTTATAACCATTATGCCATTTAGGATGTTGCCAATACAAAATAACAAAGGCACGTGTTTCATGTAAGAAAAATGGTAGAAAAGAGCAATTTAGAGCACCTAGGTGTGAAATCATCATTTTGAATGAAAATGATTTGATCAAAGTTAGGTATCGCTTAAAATGCATTGCCCCATTTAGGAATACATTGGCCAAATTGACACTTGTATATGACAAGTTAGAACCATTTAACGTGTTTTAATGTTTTTAGGCCAAATTGTGATATTTGCTATAAATTGGTCTGAAGCTTGGTTGGAGGTCATTGGTGATCAGTTTTAGGTGTCTATAGTTTTCCTCTATTTAGAAAGGCATTGTAAGTTATAGGCATAGTAACATCTTCTTAAAGAATGAAAAGGTCATGTATGCCTATAAATTCAATGACAATGGATGAACTGTATGTGCCCCCTCAAGGAAATGGTTGACAAAGGGGTCAATAATTGGTCCCTTGAAAAGAGGAAAAGATTGGACCAAAAGGATGAAAATGAAGGGGTAGAAACATGATCATGTTCCCAAAGTTAAGAAAAATCATCCAGAATACAAGTGAAATGTTGTATAATAGTTTTCCCAAAGGTGGTTATAAGCATTATACCCCGATAGTGTCAATGTGGTATGATAACATAATGATTTGCCCAAAGATGATTATAATCATTGAGAAGATGACGTTGCCTTAATTAGGATAGACAAATAGGATAACAACATGTCCTTATTGGGAAAAAAAGTAAATGATTGGTAATAACATAATGATTTACCCAAAGATAGTTAGAATCTTTGAGAATGCAGGTGGGATGGTGTACAATGATTTTCCCATAGGTGGTTATAATCATGGGACCTTGATTATGGAAAACATTATTGATTGGATGATGATTGAAGACATGATGATGATAAATTGATATAGAGGATAAAGATGAATTGGGATAACCTACTAGTAGGGAGATACTCATCCAAACTAATAAAGGTTAAAATTATTTCATTATTTAATTACTCTATTTGGGATTGGATCAAGATGTTGCTGATGTTAAGGCTAAGGAAATGTCGATGATGCCATTACTATGTAAACTTCCTAAATAGAATTTTTTCTATAGCACATGATGATAAGCATCATGATAGAACATCATGATGGCTGGGCTGAAATATGCATAAAGACTGACTCCTGATCCAATACTCAATTGTAAACAAGGCACCAATGATAAAAACCATGATGACAATGTTGATGCATGAATATGGATGGATTAAATAATAAGTGTGGAAGGAATCACCCAATGAATGTACATAGACTTAAACCAAGGAAATAATACCTAAAGCAAACAAATAGGCACATAAACAAACAAATGTTAATCATAATGTTAATACAAACAATACAACATAAACAATGCTACGAACATTACCCCTATAAAATAGGGGAAAACTTAACAAACAAACAAGGTGGGGGAATAAATGAAAAGGAAGGAGGTGGATGAGCTATCTCTAGATGCACTAGGTAAGTAGATGCTACCTATATAGTTCCATGGATGTGATTATCCAATAAAAACTTTAGGTTAAATGTAATTCTCCTAGGAAATGGGAAGAAAATGATAATTGATGAAAAATAAACATGATGGATGTGATAGAAGAATAGGAATGGTTTTAAAAAATTACAAGTGCATGGAATAAAATTCCAAAAAGAATGGGAAAACTAAGGAACAAGTGATTTATTTGTGATTTAGTGAGGGTTCCTAGAATCCTTAAGGCAAAGAAGTGGTCAATATTTTTGGTTTTTCTAAAGGATTTTCTACTATTTTTTGAATTTTGAAGTATCTCAACTCAATTGAGATTGATGAGACATTAAATGGTCCAAGTTCGTAAAATGATGAGAGAGTTTCTTAGGTTTCTCACAAAATGGTGAGAGCATGGCTGAGGTTGCTCTTAAAATGGTGAGAGTGTGTCTTAGGTTACTCATAAAATGGTACGAGTGTGGCTTAGGTTGCTTACAAAATGGTGAAAGTGTGGAAAACTTGAAAGGATGCTCATAAAATGGTGAGAGCGTGATGATAAAGGAGGACTGAGCTAACCTCAACATGAATCAACTATGACCTACATAGTCCCAAAAATATCTCTAGATCGCATTAGTTCCATCTTATAGTGGAGGAATCTGACTAGTGTAGCAGCTAATTCAAATAAAAATAGGCATAGTTGGTATAAACATACTACTACAACATAAGAATGGCAAGTTGGTATGTCAAGGCATAATAAACAAATGTTTCCCCTAGTTTTCCCTAAAATAGTTATAACTAGGATACAACTGATCAGATCAATGATACTAATTTGCCCATAGGTAGTTATAATTAGTAGCAAGTTTGGTGAGCACTAATTTAACCATGTAGGTAGATATAATTAGGCTCACATAAACATGATTAGAAGGTAATAAGAAATAAAGGATGCAACTGCTAATTTTTTTTGTCTTACTACTCCAAAATACTATATCTATCTAAAATTATTGAAATAACTGTTGAAATTGATCTAATTCTTCATGCTAAAAAGGTGAAACCAATGAATGAACCAAGGACAAATGGGCTAGGATAGGTTTGATCAAAATATGTTTTGGTAGAATGGAATGGTAGGATGGATAAGTGATAGGCAATGATAGGCTGTTAGATTGGATAGGATGATAAAGGAGAATGTTGAGAGGGTTGCCCCAAGTGGTAAGGTAACTGGCTAGGTATGTGACAATGGCAAAAGGAATGGAAAATAACAATAGCCTGGTGTTTAGTCGATGATCATAGTATGGTACATGCTTGTGTTTGGATGATGATTGTTTGTTGGGTTAGATGTATTTGGCCTAGGCGTGGTGTTTGATTTTGTTGTTCTATTGATAGGGAGATGCATGTCTTGATTAATAAATGATACAAACAAAATACTTAATCATGCTAATTACTATCCTACACCTTGTCTAATTAGCTACTCTATCAAGAATGTGCTACATATTTGGATGCCAATAATTTTGTTGTGATCTTTGTCATGTCCCCTTTTCAATTGACATGTTCTGAGTTCATGGTTAGCCTATTATGCGACCTTTGTAGGCTAATAAGATGGATAGAGGGTCATAATGGATCTTGGCTTGACTTTGATTCACAGGATTTCTACATTTGATTTTCATTCAGGTTATTTCAGACACATTTGGCCCGAGCTCCTACTTTTTAGGGATATTTGGTATGCAGCGAAGTGCCGTTATTGTGGTATGGTTATGTGTGAAATTACTCCCTGATTCACTAGCTTCGATCGGTTTGTGGATCCGACATGTATTGAGGGAGATATTAATATTTGATTGATTTAATCAAATATTAATTATTTAGCCTATTTTAAAATCGAAACCCTAATTCTAATTTAAGAAACCCTAATTAGGGCAAGCATATCTTTTTGAGGGTATAAGGGTTTCTCATGGAGGCCATTGTTCATTAGCCATTGATTATTGATTATTGATTTTGAGAATTTCTTCTGTGAAGACTAAGCCTAGGGTTCCAGGATTCCTTTTGCATTGGAGAACGTTCCCTCTTCAGTGTGTGCAATTAAGAGGCTGTGGAATATCAGCTGATCTATTGCCAAAGTGAGAGATAGCTTCATCCAAAAGTTATCACAGAATTTCAGGTTTGAGAGATAACTTCACACATAAGTTATTACAGATATTCCAGTCCGTACAGGTCCGTACAGATCAGCTCAGGCACCGACCGTGACAGACAGAGAGTTTCCAGTGACCGTCATCGGTCGACTGAAGACCGACGTTGGTAGAAAGCCGACCTGCAGTGATCGACGTCGGCAGTTTATCGATCGACGCCGACGACTGTGTGTTCGACACATCAGGCCGAGACCTTCCAGAATTCAATTTTCACTTCCAATTTTGCTAAGCTAGGGTTTTTAAGACTGTATTTCATATTTATATGCATAAGAAAGGACTGCAATTGTAATAGTTTAGAAGGACAAGTGATAAGATCTATAATTTGCTATTAAGAGACTATATTATTGTGATCTTTCTGAATTTATTCAACATAGGTTATATCTTGTTCAGAGTTTTTTGTGTTGCTATATTTCCTATTTGGAGGGGATATTATAGTGGTATCAGAGCTAAATCCTGCCAGCCTGAGGGTGTATATATCTTATGCAGCCACAAGAGTTGGGACCACACAAGTATAACACATGCAGCAGAGCCCTACTTGAAGGTACCCAGTTGTTAGATCAGAGACCAATCATCATGAGTGATAGATGTGAGGGCAGCCCACCCAGGGGCCACAGGTATGATGCTGAACAAGACACCAGAGAATTTCACCGTGTTATGATGACAAGCCAACAGTAGATGAATCAGACACTGCAGGCACTTATGACTATGATAAGGGATATGAACGCACTTGATGGATAGAATAGGAACCAAAGAGATGATAGGAGTGCTATGGTTAATCAGAGACCACAACAGACTCACTCTAGAATAGCTGATAGACCTACACGTCCTACATTTGTTCAAGAAGAACCAGAGGCACTAGTAGAGGAGGCAAGGAATAACCCATTTGCAGATGTTTACATGGCTACAAATGATGAGTGGGACTTATTACCTCCTCATGTTCATGAGAGGATGACCTTTGATCATTTTTTCAATCTTAGGAGAGAGCACTACAGATTGGTTAGACAGGACAGGAGGCCTAGAGTTCAGTTCAGTGAGCTGAAGAAGGCTACTGGTAAGTTTTCTTTGACTAATTTTGACGGCAGCGGCAAGATGATAACTGAAGCTTGGGTTCATAAGCTTGACACCTTTTTGGCATTGAGACCAATGTCAGAGATAGAGGCCATCAAATACGCCACTTTGCACTTGGATGGAGTAGCACATGATTGGTGGTACCATGGTATGGTAACACTTCAGCATAATCAGGTAACAGAGTACCAGGACTTTGTGGATAGATTGGTTGAGTGGTTTGACAGGAAAGATCCCAAGGTTTACTTTCGAGATCTGGCACAGTTGAGAAAAATAGGTAACTTGGAGTCCTTCATTGGTGAGTTTTAGAGATTGGCAGTCATGGTGCCCAATATTTCAGAGCGTAGATTGGTAGTTCTCTTCATGGAGGGATTGACAGAACCATTGAGAGGTTGGATCAAAGCCTTTGATCCTCCTTCATTACAAGTAGCTATGAAGAAGGCACGTAATATGGAGATGGTAGCCTCATCCAATAAATCTAATTCCAGAGGTGCTTCTTCATCTAGAGACCATAATCACTCCCACGGGGATACAGAGAGACCGGGTTTTAACATAGATAAATCCGGGGTTAAAAATGATTCACAGGCCAATCCAGCAGCACCACCTTTGGATCGTGAGGTGCTTAATGATCTACGTAGGAAGAAGCTTTGCTTCTACTGCAAAGGTCCATATGATATCCATCACGATTGTCCTTTGAGGCCTAAGAGCAAGGCGAATCGTATGATGTGGATATATTATGAGGATTGAGATTCTGAGGATTCCAAACAGCATAACAGTTCTGAGGGGGTAGAGGCAGAGGCTTCAAGGCCTAATGCAGAGGTAGAGTTAGAGATTCACCTATAGGAGGCACGCATATCCAACATTTAGTCGGATGAGTCATTTAGACTCTGTGGAGTTTTGGCAGGGCAGAAGGTTATCACCCTTCTTGATACAGGAGCCACACATAATTTCATAGATGCTAGATTCATGGAGAAGCGTGGACTCACTACCGTAGATTTTGAAGGCATCAGTGTTAAGGTAGCCGATGGTCACACTCTTAAGTGTGAGCGTATGATTAGAGACCTCCCATTGCGCTTGAACAACTATGAGTTCAAGGCTGATTATTATGTGGTAAACATGGGGGATATAGACTTAGTCTTGGGTATGAAGTGGCTTCATTCATTTGAGGAAGTTACTCTTTGTCTCAAGGACATGGAGGTTCTCTTTGAGGTTGATGGGATGACACACATTCTTAAGGCTATATGGGGCAGCAGCTTCAGATATATGTTTTTTCATCGGATGGAGGTACCTATACCACATAACATGATAGAGGGTGATGACGAGAGCACATTGGCACCAACACAGGAGAGGTATGAGGACGAGCTTGGTCTTGAGGTGAGTTCAATTCAGGAGTTGTCACATGTGGTGAGGACTCCACTTTCTATTACAGTCGGGTCACAGGTTGATGATGATATGACTATGTCTAGCCTTTACAATCCAGTTTTAGATATAATTTAGGTAAGGAGTTTGCTTACTGATTTTCATTTATGGATTGGATGTTGGAGTGCTTATCTTAGTACTAGAGATGATGTGACGCCATTACATGAGAGTTGGGATGGACATGGCATGGGGTTCGTGTTAATTGACAGTGGTGGAGATCCTAACTACATTTGGGATCCAGGTGGGTTGATTGATTTGTCATTCAGTGATTGCTTGAGGGCAAGCAATTCCAGGAGGGGCGGATTGTCATGTCCCCTTTTCAATTGACATGTTCTGAGTTCATGGTTAGCCTATTATGCGACCTTCGTAGGCTAATAAGATGGATAGAGGGTCATAATGGAGCTTGGCTTGACTTTGATTCACAGGATTTCTACATTTGATTTTCATTCAAGTTATTTCGAACACATTTGGCCTAAGCTCCTACTTTTTAGGGATATTTGGTATGCAACGAAGCGCCTTTATTGTGGTATGGTTATGTGCGGAATTACTCCCTGATTCACTAGCTTCGATCAGTTCGTGGATCTGACATGTATTGAGGGAGATATTAATATTTGATTGATTTAATCAAATATTAATTATTTAGCCTATTTTTAAATCGAAACCCTAATTCTAATTTAAGAAACCCTAATTAGGGCAAGCATATCTTTTTGAGGGTATAAGGGTTTCTCATGGAGGCCATTGTTCATTAGCCATTGATTATTGATTATTGATTTTGAGAATTTCTTTTGTGAAGACTGAGCCTAGGGTTCCAGGATTCCTTTTGCATTGGAGAACGTTCCCTCTTCAGTGTGTGCAATTAAGAGGCTGTGGAATATCAGCTGATCTATTGCCAAAGTGAGAGATAGCTTCATCCAGAAGTTATCACAGAATTTTAGGTTTGAGAGATAACTTCACACAGAAGTTATTACAGATATTCTAGTCCGTACAGGTCCGTACAGATCAGCTCAGGCACTGACCGTGACAGAGAGAGAGTTTCCAGTGACCGTCATTGATCGATTGAAGACTGACGTCGGTAGAAAGCCGACCTACAGTGACCAATGTCGGCAGTTTATCGATCGACGCCGATGACTGTGTGTTCGACATAGCAGGCCGAGACCTTCCAAAATTCAATTTTTACTTCCAATTTTGCTAAGCCAGGGTTTTTAAGACTGTATTTCATATTTATATGCATAAGAAAAGACTGCAATTGTAATAGTTTAGAAGGACAAGTGATAAGATCTGTAATTTGCTATTAAGAGACTGTATTATTGTGATCTTTCTGAATTTATTCAACAAAGGTTATATCTTGTTCAGAGTTTTTTGTGTTGCTATATTTCCTATTTGGAGGGGATATTACAATCTTCGTTGGTCGTTGATTCAATTTCCTTCAAACTTCAAGATAAGATATATTTATAACTCTGTAAAGGAAAGTGTAGCCAAGGATGGTAAATAGGGATAAATATTGGTTGATAGGTTTGATTGGGAAATGGAATGGCAAATGATAATGGAATGAATAATGGCTGGGAAAAAAATGAAGATCAAGATTTTTGAGCACACACAATGTTTTTGATTCTAAATTTGACATAACTTTGGATGTAGCAAGGGCGAAGACTTCTAAATATGATCTCGATAGGACCACTAAATTTTGTTGTTGTTTGGGCTTGAGAGTAGCTACCATCTGATTAGGCTATAAATTGGAAGTTATTTTGATTTGATCTTTGATAATGTCTTCATCAAGTACTGAAGAAATTTTGTGCTCAGCTATTGACACCTTGAATAGGTTTCTACTAATGAAATTGTCTTGATTGTCCCATAGTGCCTCCAAGAAGGTTTCAATAAGGAATGACAAATTTTGAATTTAATTATCTTTTAGCACCTTTGAAAAGGTTTCAATAAAAGATGCTAAGTGTGAAATTTGATTGTCGCCTATCACCTCTAAAAAGGTTTCACTAGGAGATTGTTATTATTTTGCATGATTTTGGTCTTGGCCTCCTTGTTGTTCTTCAACTAATATGTCACCATGGATGTAGTTCAATAAGGTATGATTTTTTTGGTCCCAATTGATGTTTGTGGGAGGTGAAATGTCAATGTTGGTCGGTGGAAATGGTCTAGGATGAGGTACCACAATCCTTGTAGAAGATACTAGGAGAACTTGTGTCGATGCTGAAGTAATTATCCTCAAAAGCCATAGAATGATCATAAATATATTCAAATTGAACT
This sequence comes from Torreya grandis, assembly GCA_037957365.1. NCBI lineage: Eukaryota > Viridiplantae > Streptophyta > Pinopsida > Cupressales > Taxaceae > Torreya > Torreya grandis. The sequence goes on from JARHVA010001208.1 coordinate 1,610,586, forward strand.
TCAAGGCATGCATAATGAACATTGTATTAATCATGAACATATTCTGATTCTAAATCTAATTTTGACTCAATGGTTTCTGAATCCAATGTTAATTCTACTTCTGATGCTAAATTTTTTGTCAGTTTAAGAATAGAAACTAATTTTAATTATGATTATTCATTTGATGGGTACTATATTAAATGATGTCTTAGTAAATGTTTAGTATTACTTAAGTAATGGTCTATGATGGCATAATGGGCTCTATAGAATTTGGTTTGTCAAAGTGAGACTCCTTTAGGATGGGAAAAATGTCAAGAGACAACTCCTTAGAGACTATATTGTCAAAGGGAAGCTCTTGGAAAATAGGTAGATGGTCAAGGTAATGATTTTCCTAAAGGTGGTTATAATCATTAAGAAGTGACTCAACAAAGACTGGCTTATAAGTGTGAGACTCCTTGATGAAAAGGTGATCATCATAGGTCGACTCATCATATATGGTTGGTTCAATAAAAACATCATAGATTAGTTAGTTATTTTGGCCTTGGTTTACAATCAATTATAAAATACTAGTTTTGAATATATTTTAATCTTTGAATGATTAGCTTAGTTGGAGAGGTACTAATTGGCTTGGTTTTGGCTCAACAATTGGTAGGGATTTTTTAAAGTGGATAATGATTGGCAATAGACAAAGAATGATCGGTGGTTAGATAATAATAGGGCATCATGGAGCTTGGTTGCTCGCACAAGCTAAATGATGAGGTCTTGGTATAGAAATGGTATGACATTGTGGACCCTGATTTATCACACAAACCAAAGGATGATGTCCTAGTATGGTAATGGTATTCTTTAGATGTTGTGGAGCTTGGTAGCTTGCATACTCTAAAGGAGGGTTAATGGTAGCCGATGATTAGATAATGAAAAGGCATTGTGGAGCTTGATAACTCGAATGAGCCAAAGGATGGGGTCCTAAAAGAATAAGTCTAGGGCATCTGGATTTTGATTGCTTGCATAAGCCAAATCATCTAAGTCATCCTCATAAACCATATCATCCTCATTAGTAAATTGATTTGGATCATAAGCAGGTTCTTGACTTTGTTCCCTGGATTGATTATGGTAAGAAGGATAAGAATCCACCTCACAAACCATATTGTCTTTATAAGGGTCTTCCATAAAGCCATAAAAGTCATTTTGTGTAGCTATTCCATCATATTCAGGATTGTACATGACTCCAACATAAGTGTATCTAGACATATCCATGTTGATGATAACACTTTGTAACAAAAAAGGCTTAGAATTTTACAAACTCTAAAAAATAATGTTCAAAGGATAAATGGTTTGAACTTGGTCTAATTAGGTCTAGGGGAAATGTATCTCCAAAATCGTTTATGCTAAAACTTGGTATAAAATAGTCTAACATCAAATGTCTTAAACAAATGGTCAAGTAGATGTATAAAAACTAGCATGCCAAACTCTAGGTATAAAGTGCTCCAAATAGGTCTAAACTAGTAAAGGGAAAAGTTCCTAGGTCTTTTGGCCAAACACAACATCAAAAGCTAGGCTCAAAACAAGGCATGTGCTAGGAATTTTGTCTAAATGTGGCATCAAAATCTAGACTTTAAACAAAGGTGAGATTTTAATCTAACAAATTTGGAACACTTTGGTATAGAATTGGCATATAAAATCAAACATAAACTTGGTCAATTGGTATAAGGTGTAAGGAAAAAGGCACATGGAGAGAGACTATTTTCTCCCAAATAAAAGGCATAAATAATGATGAAAAATTGGATCTTTTAAACAAACAAGCTAGACAAAATTGAATGACATAAAGGCACTAGACAAAGATCCAAACAATAGTTTTCAAAGTTGGGTAATGAATTAACCTAAGTTACGTAACCCAAAAGAGAAATATCTATGTATCAACCCTTGCAAGATGAGGCCTAAACATAAATCAATCAATATTTGAATCCAAACTTGTCAAAGGTAATTAAAACTCAACTTATAAAACTAGGCATGTTCAAACAAATAACAAACTAGAAAATGGAATGGAATAACAACACAAGGTACAAGGATTCAGATGGTATACATGGCATTGGTTTCAAAAAATGGCATTGGGCACAAGGCAAACAAGTATTGAAACAAATTAAGCAATGTAATAATTATATAATGCTCGAAAGATGTGACAAATGCTTTGTTTCAAAGAATCAAAGGCATAAAATACTTGACATGATTTTGGGTAGCATAACTTTAACCATCTCAATCAAGACACACACATAAAGAAGTTTGGAAAAAAATTTAAGTAAAAGGTGTATAGCAAATTGACCAGCATAATGCCTCTTCAAACAAAGGAGTAACATACAAACAAACTCATTTTTATGTGGTTTTAAACAAACAAAGTTTTTAGACTCAAAACACAAAGAAATAAAAGAATGTATGACAAAATACAACTAAATATATCATCCTAGATCCTATCAAGGTGTGGCAAAGTGAGGTTGAATAAAAACTATAACTTTCACATGTTCTATATGGATCTCATGTGTACCAAATTTCATGTTAGCACACAAGATAAGTAACACGTTATTTGGGTCCACTTTAAATAGCTTATCATGAAAAGGTCTAGTCTTTTAAATAACCACTACATCTATCACTTATTCAATTTAGTGCAATGTCTAAAATGATCATATGTCTTAGGCTTAGCCTCTACTAATGGAGATGGTTTAACTATTCAAACCATTATCCTAATGAGGGGATCCTAATTTATATACCCCCCATGGAGAGGGGTTGAAGGTGATGTTGGGAGATGAAACTCTGAGTCAAAGCTTCCCTATAGAACTTATGGGAGGTAATGAAGTCCCCTTCACAAGACAAAAATTTATAAAATTGAAAACCAAGTAAAAAGGCTTTATGGTTGTTTCTAGGTCACCTAAGCCATACAGGTTTTGGGGAGGGCCTTCATAACATATTTTTTATGCCTTTAGACTAAGGCATAATTTGTAATGAAGATGGTGTTTTTGATCTCACAAGTTCCCTATAAGGGATGGGGGGTGAGCATACACATATAAAATCCTTTTATTCTCAAAGAAATTTAACCAAGCAATGACTCAACAAGACAAAATATAACTTTGAAGTGAGTTCAATTTTAGAGCACCATTGGTGGTGTTATTTGGCCCCTTGGCCATAAGTTGTAATTTTTTTTTGAACCAATACAAAACATTCAAGTCTAAATAAGCAAATATTATTTTTAACGTAGCAAAGGACATGTTCCTAATTCTTTTTAAGCATCCAAATTCAAATGTGTGAGTATAAATCATGTAATTTCATTTTAAAGCCAAATTCAAATGTTTGAATTTAACCTAATTCATTTTAAACACCAAATTTAAATGTTAACAACCATTTAAGATTAAAAATAAATGTTCAATGTTTGCCTTAACACTACAAAAACAAGAGAGTAACCCCCTAATTAGAAGCATTTATGAGTATTAGTAATGAAGTTTGGACTTTGAGCTCTCGGGTTTTGAATTAAATTTCACACAGTGACTGTCGATGGTTACAAATAACCATCATCGGTTTAGAGGAAACCATCATTGATTAGTAAGTAGTAACCATCAATGATCAAGTAGAATCACCTCCAGTTGATAAATGACCATCAACGATGACCTGTGAACCTAAAGGCAAAACCTTAAAATTAAACAAGTTAGATTAGACAAATGTTAGGCTAGAGATAAAAAAATCTAAAAAGAAAAGTCTAGTTGATGAGTTTAAATGATTTTCAATCCTAAAAATCAAGAACATGTATGATAAAAGGAATCAAAATACAAATTTTATATCCATCTCTACTCTACAACCCAACCGTCAATAGTTGGACCTAACTGTTCATGGTCACACCTGACGATCAGTGGTCCCTGTGTAAACCTATGATAATGAAATCTAGCCAAACAAAGTTAGAAAATCAATTTTAAAAAGATTCAATAATCCAAATCTCAAATTAAGACTTGTATATTGATCTTCTTGGTATGTGGGATGCATTGGGTCCCACTGGATATTCTATTTATGAACATAGAAATCTGATAAGTGGAGATTAGTATAGTGTTACTGTAGGTAAACTAAATCCAAAAACACACTAATAGCTAACACCTTAATCCTAAATCAAAGGGATGAGCATAATAACAAATCTATGATAAAAACACAACTAAAACATAAAAGATAAAATCTTTTACCTTCCTTGTGTCTCTAAGATGACTTGTTGAAGTGGCTTGCTTGGTTTGTGCTCAAGAGGTCTTCATCAATGGAGCTCTGGCTATTCTTTAACTCCTCTTGGAATCATTGGATTTATAGATTTGGCTTGTGAAGTTTGACTCTAAAATTTGGTATAATAACACTATATCAAAATAATTTTTGAAGCATTTGAGCATGATAACTTTGGCTTGAGAGAGATTTTGAAATAATTTGAGCATGATAACTTTACGCCAAGATAGCTTAAAATTATGAATGTGAGACATTTTATTTATAGATTTTCCCATTTAATCAGAATGAACTTAAACCATCCATCTCAAGATGAAGATGTGTGGCTAAGAATCCATTCAATTTTATAGGCTAAAATCAATAAATATCCTCATAAATATTTCGGATAGAGAGGAATTAAGAAGACATGGGAAAGCTTAATCAAATATTTGTTACACTTATGGCCTATGGATGCCACCCATAGATGATATCTTAGGTGATGCAGTTATTCACAATAAATTTCTATTAATGAAGTAATTAATAACCTCCATGGAAAATCCATTTAAGCGCTTGATTCAACTTAATTAGTTTTATATATGATTAGTCAATTTTGGTGAAAATTATTTAGAAATTGATGCTCAATTAATTAAATTGGTCAAATGGTCATATTATTGGGTCAAAATTTGATCGGATTAGAATTTGAAGGTGATGTTATAAGCATTGGAACCGTTATCCCATTTAGGATGTTACCAACACAAAATGACAAAGGCACATGTCTCATGCAATAAAATTGGTAGAAAAGAGCAATCTAGAGCAACCAGGTGCAAAATCATCATTTTGAATCAAAATGATTTGCTCAAATTTAGGTATCACATAAAATGCATTGCCCCATTTAGGGATACATTGGCCAAAATCGACACTGTATACGACAAGTTTGAGCCATTTAGCATGTTTTAGTGTTTTTAGGCCAAATTATGATATTAGCTAGAAATTAGTCTACAATTTGGTTGGAGGTCATTGATGACTAGTTTTAGGTGTCTATAATTGGTATTCTAGGTATTTTATCACAAAATCAACGATATCATGCTTCATTCTAGGCTAAAAATAGAGCCTTCTCAGCTCATGTATCATCTTTGTGACACCTAGATGAACATAATAAGGTGTTGTATGCACTTTTTTTAACACAAAAATTCTTAAGTCACCTAAATCAGGTACATAAATTATGTTTTTATTCCTTACAAGGTCATAGTTTCAACAAAAAAATTAGAAAATCTCTTTGTTATAAGCTCATCAGCCAAACTTGCTCATACATCATGGAAAAATTCATCAGCAAGCTATTGTTCTAAAACAATGCCTCTAAAACTTCCTTATACAATTGATAAGACAGTAAAATATGTGTGTCTATTGAGTGCATCAGCCACATGATTTTCCTTACCTTTGACATATGATATGTCCATGTCAAAATTTCTTAAAAATTATATCCACCTATGTTGGCATGCATTTATATCATCTTGAGAGAATAAATATTCAAGGCTATGGTGATCAGACTTCACCTTAAAAAAATTTCTCAATAGAAAATGTTTCCATTGTTTAAGTGCATGGATAATGTAATCTCCATGTCACACGTAGGATAATTATTTTCATGTTATTTAAGTTTTGATGACTCATAAGTCATAACCTTTCCATCTTGGGTCAAGATGTCTTCATATCCTTAGAAGCATCAACCCAAACTTTAAAATTACCATTTGGGTTTGTAATGATAAAAATAGGTGATTTTGTTAGCAACACTTTTAGTTTTGTAAAACCCTCCTCACATTGAGGGGTTCATATAAATTTATTGCCTCTGCATTACAAGTAATAGGATGGGCTACGCTAGAATATTTTTCAACAAATCACCAATAATAACCAATCTTGTATAGCTTTTATTTTTTCCAGAGTAGACCAATCTTGTATGGATTTTATTTCTATTGAATCTACAATAATGCCAGCATTAGAAATAATGTGGCCCAAATAATGAATCTTAGATTCATAAAATGCACATTTATAGAGTTTTCCATATAGCTTATGTTGTCTTAGTCTTTTCAAGACTAAACAAAGGTGTTGATCATGTTCAACCTCATTCTTGGAATAAATGAGAATGTCATCAAGAAAAACCAACAAAAACTTGTCCAAAAAGTCTCTAAACACATTGTTCATAAGATTCATGAAGGTTGCTAGAGCATTAGTCAAGCCAAATGGCAAAATCATGAACTCATAATGTCCTTATCGAGTTCTAAAAGATATGTTATGAATGTCCTCTTCTTTGATTCTTAGTTTATGGTAGATTGATCTCAATTCAGCCTTTGAGAATACCAAAATACCTTTGATTTGGTTAAATAAATCATCTATCCTTGGTAAAGAATATGAATTTTTAATTATTACCTTATTGATCAAGCAGTAATCAATGCAAAGCCTCAATGTACCATCTTTATTCATAAAAAAGACCACTGGAGCACCCTAAGGAGACAACTTAGTTAGATGCTTCCACTATCCAAAAGTTCTTGTAGTTATACCTTTAATTCTTGTAGGTTAGTCACATTCATGCAGTAGGGATCTCTAGATGCAAGGGTAGATATAGGCATTATATAAATGGAAAAATAAAATTCCTACTTAGGTGGTAAACTAGGTAGTTTTTTGGGAAAGACATCCATGAATTCATTTAAAATAAGAAAATCTACATGAACTAGTTCCTTTTCTTTAGGTAATTCTTACTGTTGGACTGCGTAAAGCTTGCAGCCCTTCCTAACAACCCTTTTTAGATGTAAGGCTAAAAGTGTTTTACACCTTTCTAGCCTTTAAATGCCTTAAAATTCTACAAGTTACCTAAGGTCATTAATGCACTTCACTCTTTTGCCCACACAATCAAGTGTGGCTTGATGTTCATGCATCCAATCCATCCCAAGAATGAGATCATAAGATCCTAAAGGTGCAAGGAATAAATTTACCTTTGTCTTGAAGACACCAAGATCAAGTTATACTTGTTCCAAGCATTCAAGAATAGGCACCTTTTTACCGGTACCAAACTCAACCTCTCAACCTTCTCTTATCGAAACAGGGTCAATTTTACATTGCTTAGTAGTAAAAAGAGATATAAAACAATTAGTTACACCTGAATCAATTAAAATAGTCATGGGAAACCCATTTATTATACCTATGGTTTCAATTAGAGTGGCTTGCAAGTCATCATTTTGATTATTAACAACAACATATACCCTGTGATTGGTTATTTGGCCTTATTTTAGTTTAGGACAATCCTTTTTATATTGGTTGTCACCACATTCCAACAAACAACAAGTCTAAAAGATACTACCAGAATAATATTATCACCCATGGCAGATCCATGTTGGCTGTTTTGATGTTGTTCCTTCTTAAAAAAACTAGATTTCGATGATCCTTGAGACTTGAAATTTTTATTCTGATTGGAAAACTTAAAATTCTTATTATTATCAAAAAATCTATGGTTCTAATTTGATTTCTAGAAGTTCTTATTTATGGGAGAAAGACTTTTAGCTTTAGATTGCTACCTATTTGATTTAAATTCTTATCTTGTATTTTGGCAAGATTTTTCTTTTTTTTCCAGCCCTATAGGCTGATTCAATCACTGTTGCCAACATCCTTGGGTTTGTCATATTGACATCATGCATCAATATTTCCTTGAGCCCAAGTTTGAACTTAGTAATTTTGGTTTCCTTATCATGCATATAGTTTACATGATGTAGCAGATTTATAAAATTGTTCTCATACTCAGTAACATATATGTTTTTTACTTTATAAGCTAAAAATTAGTGAGTTTTTTCTCTTTATAATTGGCTTCAAGTATATTTTACAAAACTGAGTCTCAAAAACTAACCAAGATAGGTTCAAGAGATGATATCCTTCAATGGAACAAAGGTGATTCCAATAAAATGCTATGGGACCAACCAGTTGATAGGTTGTCACCCTAGATTTTACATTCAATGGCATGCTATACAGGTTGAAATATTTTTGTAAGTGTACCAACCATGCATCCACCGCATCACCTGATTACTCACCCAAAAAGGTAGGTAGTAGAAGTTTCTTTAGCTCTTTGATGATTGGGTCAACTATGGTAAAAAATAGTTCTTGAATCATAGGTTCTCTTACTTGCCCCATTTCCAATTTGGGTACTTCCTCTTAGGATGCCCCTTCAAGATTGTTCAACCTTTGCTCTTGGTTGTCAATCTTTCTTTACAAAGTATTAAGGGATGTCAAAATTCCATTGAGGATCTCCTCATGCTTATCAATTAGATTCCCATTGACTACATCAACATTTAGAACATTAGTATTATTGTCAACATTATTTATGTGCAAATCTTCATGGTTATGAATAATGATGCGACCATGATGACCCCTTCCTCATCCTCTACCTTTACCCCTATCTAGGTTGACATTGAATGGGTTACCATGGATGTTGCTTCCACTTGATTGTGTTCTAACCATCCTAACAATTACAAAGTGATAACTCAATAGATTACAAATTTTAAAGAAAAATATTCATTCCCAAAGTTCCTTAGAGCAAAAACCTTAGCTCTAATACCAGATGAAACAACCCCAAATTTATTTTTTAAAATTATATATCAGAGTACATTTTTGGATGCATGTCAGACCCAATACGTCACTTTTATCAATGATAATCATTTAGTGTACTCGCATATGCGTAATTGGAGCTGAAAGAGGTAAACTAAGGTAATTAACTAGAGTTAATTGTTGACCAAATTTGACTTTTAGGTCAAATTAGGATACTCCTAATAAAAAATTAGAATTTTAGGTATATAAGGGGTATAATATATTTTTATGGGGTTTATTACATGTAATTTAATGTTATCTAGTCCATTCCTAGCCTTAGTCATGTTTTCATTAGCCTATTTATTTTTTTAAGTCACTAAAAATGCTTTTAAGGGTCATTAATGCAAGTGGCATGATTACCAAGGTGATTAGGTGTCCTATTTTTTTGAAAACATACAATAAGTTAGTATGAGTGTTGGGGATTTTAGTCACATTATAATGTTGTAGGTTTTCTAATTGAAACTATAGGAATTAGTTGAAAAGGGGAAGAAATTGCACTTATACGACACATTGGGAAGTGTGCCATGTGGGGAAGATCATGGGGGGTATCCTCATCCTTATAAAAATAATCTATATGCTCAGTTTGATCTAAAATATTCATTTTGATGCTAAAACCATTTTGCCTATTTCTTGCTTTTCAAGATAGACTAAGGTGACCTTCAGGTTTTTAATTGGTACAAACAACATAAGCAATTTTAAGAAAAAATAACTTGGGAGGTTATTTTACACTAAGATAAATTAATTTTAATATATGGAGTTTGAATATTATTCAATTGTGCTTTATGAACCAGTGTTAACAAGTTGACTATCTCTTTTTACTATCTATTTTGTGCATCCTATAAGTTTTGCTCAATTTTAGCTAAGTCCACACGAACAAACTGGTGATGTTGGATCCAAAGGATGTTGGATTTATTCTCAAATGGAATCCATTCTTGTTTTCATGTTTTATGGTGTTTGTATGAGCAATATAAATCACTTTGTAGAAGGGTGTCACCATGTGTAGTCTCAGTTAGTTTTCTTGGTTGCAAACTATGTGTTTCTATTCCAAGGTCTCATGGGAATGTGATGTGATGTTTATAATAGTATCAAGACCATTGTGATCACTATACCTTCATGTTTTATTTCATAACATCATGTTTTTGATAACTTGAAATCTTGCCTTTCCTCATAGTCAACTCTTTGTTCAATTTCACTTGCAGTCATATGTTCAAAGCTTATATAACTTGTTTATGGATTTTTAATGAAGGTATTTTTAGTTTTCAAATTTATGAAAAATTGGGAATAGTTCATTTGGATGTTTGAGATAAGCATAAGATGGTTATAATCTCTAACGAGCCAATACAAACTTCTTAAGACCCTGCCTACTCTATTCCATGTGCATACATGGGGTTTTTCACGTTGAAGTGAATGTTTTTGAGCTGGTCTAAAGATGTTTTGATGGTAATTATGTACTAAAGGGTTTGAAATGGAGTTTTAAGTGTCCATAAGGCCTTTAATCCATACACAATTCCAATTTACTACCTATGCACATAGTCTACATGCTAGACTCAACCTAAGTCTACCTGTTGGGTCCTCATAGAGATTAATCACATTGAAAGGGAAGTGCTTAAGGTAAGAATTTTTTTTGATAGTGAGGAAGGTTGTTTAAAAATTGTGAAATATCCAAGTTACATTGGAAACTACAAGTATGCATATGATGTATAAGGTTATATTGCCTGCTCAGTCAAATACACACCTATTGGTGGTGCTAACAGAGTATGGAGGTACCTTTTGAGGTGTGGAAGCAAAAGATGAATATTTATTTGGGATATTGATATGCTAAATGGAATATTTTAGGCTTTTTTGAGGATAAAATTGGAAAATAAGGGTTGGAAACCACTTTATAAAGGCCTAATGACTGATACATGGATGTTTTCCCTGAATGGGCAAAATAGAGGTCAAGGGACTTATGGTGAATATCATAAAGCATGGTGATGAAATAATTAAGGCATCTAACTAGGTGATTTTTGTTACCCCTACCATAGACTAGGCACTTTCAAAACATGAAGTCCAAAAGGTCAATACAAGATGATATTTAAAGGCCCAAATATGCCTTTAAAACCACTAAAACTAGGTAGTAGACTCTACAGGGTTTGAGTTACAAAATGGTTTTAGCACTACAAGGATTAAATGAGAAAAATTTCCATGTTAGAGACCTAGTAAAGTTAAAGAGTTTAATTTAAGAGTGAAGGTAATCAAGAGAGTTTATATACTATGCTCTGACCCCTAAAAACATACACTGTTTGTATAAGTTGCTCAAATAGACACCTACAATAGGTAGGCAGTGACCTAAAGGGGTATATCTAAGTATGGGAAATAGATATTTGGTGGTTGACATGTTTAAAATAAATAAAATGGATATAATTAATTATGGATAACCTTATGAGGTTTAAATAAGGCCATATATTGCTTCATCCTTCTTAAATACACACCTACAGTCTTATGTGTGATTGTGTAGGACAACAAGCTAGTTTTATATGCTTCAAAGTTGTTTTAGCAATTCATAATGAGTAAAAAGTGAATTTAGGTGAGATGTGGTTTTAAATTATATAGGAAATTATTTTAATAATCATGAATAGGTTTCAATAAGCTAAGATAACCTATAGGTAGGGGTCCAAAAGTAAGGTGTCATAGTCAAGCATAGTATCTTATGAAGGACAATAACTAGATTTGGTGACTAAAGTAGTGTCCTAGGATATATAAATGAGTAAAATAGTTTAAAAAAAATAAATTAGGACCTCAAGGGATCTATTATATGTCCAATAAATCCATTATCAACCTCATATGAGGTAGGGTAACCTACAAGACCTCCTAAAATGAGAAACATAGCCTATGCTAGAACATAGTCTTGATTGAATCAAAGTGGAGGAGTGTGTGATGGGTTGGAGAGGTAAGGAGAGATATTAAAAATTTAATCATGGTCATATTAGACTTAAAATTCTCTCATAATTAATAAATCAAAAAAGGATAGGGTCCCAAACATAGAAAACACAACCAACTTGAGGGAATCCTGCACAATATACATTATTGAGGGTTTGTCTTGGAGATGAAGAGAGTTAGAAGGTATATACATGGAGTTAAGTATTAAATTTTTGTACAAATAATATTTTAAACTTGGACAACCCTCTCTAATTCCTAGTTTTTAATAGCAAATGTGGAAAGCACCCCTATTTTGTCTTAGACAGGGGGCACTCTCCCATACACAAACCCTAGCAGATTTGAGAGAAATGGGTAAAAATGTAATATATAAGCCAAGTAAACCTTTAAATAGGGGTTTTTAAGTTGTAAAATTAATATATAACCATGTAAAACCCCTGACATGAAGAAAGAAATCAAATAGGGTGGTCTAGACACCAAGATTTACAATCAAGCCTTAATGGCAAGGTTTTGGCCTAGAGCTCAAACAATAGGTCAATTTCACTTATAAACCCAAGAGTGATTTAACATATTATATAATGTGTATGGTATGTATATATAGGTTACTGATCCATTAGTAAATAGGTGAATCCATCAAAGGCCATGTTGAGATCAAAAGTGCAAGGTAGACCTACTAGGCAAAATTAAGCCTAATGCCCAAGTGGAGGGTCTATTACATTTTCACATAAGTTGTACATTTTATAATGATATAAAATGTTTTTAGGGTCTATAAATATGTGTTAAAGATAATTAATTTAGAAGAAATGACTAATAAGGTCACTTTTATCTTAAGAACCAACTTAAGCATGTAAAAGGGCAAGAACAAGCTCGAATAGGCAACTTCAAGAGCTCACATCATTCATGACACTTGTCATGGAGGCCAAAAAACCTTGGATGATTTGAAGAAGGTCATAAAAAAATATTTTGTGGCATTGTATTGTAACTTGAACATGATAACTTTATGAAAAAATCCTAAGATTAGAAACTACTCTAAAACTCTTACAAACCCTACCAGGGACTAGTTTTAGGAAATGGAGTTGGATAGATACCAAAATGAGATAGTTTGTCTAGAATGGTAATTTTATGTTGTTGATGATTTGTATGTAATTTTATAGATGTGGGCAAAAATAGGGTTTTTCTCACTATTTTGTGTGTTGTGTAGGCTACAGGAAGAGTTAAGAGATGAAAAAAAGTTTGGGTGGAATATTAAGACTTACTACCCATATTAGTTTAATTAAATAAAACAAATTATAAATTCCCTAATCAGGTGATTCAACTCAGCCAGTCAAACCTGACATATTAGATAAGTTAGTGAAGAAGATGGAAAACATCAAGTGAGCTCATTTTAAGGTGTCCCTAATGATTCTAGGGAAATGTAGGGTATTTATAGGTGTAATTAACTTCCTCCCATGTATTTTAATGAGAAAATGAAGGCATTTTTGAGGCCAAGTGTGCAGGGTGCATGAAAGGGCAATTTTCTAGACAACAGATGATGATAGCTAAATTTGGGATGATTTTAGAGGACCAAGAATGTAAGAAATACATGGAGAGGAATTTATAAGAGCCTCCCCTTACATTAAAATCATTTTTACTACTCCTAATTAGTTATAAGATGTTTAAATAGCTCCAATCATGAAGATAGTTTTTATGAGCAAGTTGAGGAGTTTTCTTGCCACTTTTGATGAAGTTTATACCTTGTATGGACACTTAGACTTCTAAATATTTCATATTTCATCCCATACCCTCTAAAAATTCACAATTTACTACTTCTCTCAACTCGATAAATGTCCTTATAACCCTTGGACTTCTCTCTTCTCCTCTCTCTCACAAGTTCTATAAAAACTAGCCATTTTAGCCATTATAGCAAGGCTCCACCTGAGTATGGTGAATCCCTAATCATTTGTATACTTATTGATCAATAAAATGAATAAGTGTTACATATTCCATGACTATTCATAGTATGCTTTACTTGAATGTTCAATTTGCTTAGTCAGAACTATGGATCCCTTAGCAAGTTGTCACATTCTCTTACCTATTTAGAACTTCTTGCAGGGCATGTGATGTGTTACAAGAAATGTAAAAGTTTAGGTGAGTAAGTCTCTTCATTATTACTATTCAAGGCCTCTTTTCTAGTCCTATTATCTTTGCACATTTATCCATAACCCCACAATGTAACATAGATGCAAGAAGACATAGATTGGAGAGTGTATATTTTGTTGTCCTTTGATTTCAAGTGGAATATGCATATGGTTGGATGTCATCAGTAAATTTGGTGTATTATCTCCCTTAGATTAATTTAATTTAAGTTATATCTCTCCTTTTTCACCCTCTAAAGTTAGTATTAGTTACAATCCTAAGTGGTACATCAAGAGAGCTAGCACTATCTAGAGACTCACCTCATTCCTTAGGCTGCCCACAAGCCTAGAGGTGATTCCATTGTGCCACTTGGATGAGGAGAGATTTTCATCTTATAAAAGGGTGAAAATACAAGTGATAATAGTAACTACATACAAAGGGTGTTATGGGAAAGCATGTTACCTTTATTGATGTTTATGGGTTTTAGGGTGTATTGATGTATATATACATGGATATGACCCAAATGCCATATGTAGCACTCGCTCTTCCACATATGACCATTTTTAGGACCTTAAACCTAGGAAAATACCTCACTCTCCTTAGTGGGTTTTAGTTGCATTTGAGGATGATTAAATTCTTAAGATTAATTTAATTGAAAAGGATAACTCTAACATCTTATGTTATCATTCAGGTTAAAAAAAGGTTTACGTTAAAAGCACAAGTTACTTTGATAACCTAACCTTATAATTAAGTGTGATTTTAGAAAATTAAATCATAATCAATAATAGAAATCAATTCAACACATGCAAATTTATGCTAAGTATATATCAACAAATATCATTGCATAAAAGAGAGCACAAATAAGAGCAGATTAAAACTCAAGGCTTCACAGTACTATCGGCCGAGGTTGTAATCACCTCGTGGCCTAAAGGTCATCTCATGATTGCCTTATTTGTTTATACAAAAATCAATTAATAAGCATGAATTCCATTAGTAGAATAAATGAATAGTGATATAGTATGATCAACATCATTATTCATCAAATAAACTTCATAGTAGCCTACAATTGAATCCATGTTATGACATTATATTTAACGTTATGATAAAAATAAAGAGAATTCAAAACATATACAACCAATAGAATTTATATTCCAATAATCATTAATCATATAATCATTTATAAGGTTAAAAGGAAAAACATATTTCACATATACTTCAATATTTTTAGCTATACTTTAACTTATAATTTATTTAAACAATAAACACTATCATCTTAACCATTCATGTAGAAAGGAATTTATTAAAGAATAATCCCCCTTCAAGATAATATTTGCCATTGTCATATGAGGAAATATATTTCATCATGAACCAGCATAATAAACTATCATATTCTAGATTTAAACAAGTATAAACTAAGCTTGTATTCAACAGATCTTTAAGTGAACCATATGATTGAAAAGTACATGAACAACATAAGTTTTCCATGCATACAACTCATACAAATAAGAATTTAGTTGAATTCCAAGTTGAGTGGAAACCAAATAAAATATTCCACTTAAGTAACTTTTATAAATTAATGTTGGGCATGCCATGGTGCAATAATGCAACAAGCTCAACCAATAGAAAAGGAAACAAAAGCACATGCAATTGAAAGAGATGAAAATCAACAAGTTTGCATATGGCTATCACTTGTTTATACAATATTAAATGAAGTAACAACCAATATTTAGCTAACTTATTTCATATGTTGGAGTAATCTAACATGGTTTCATAATCAATTCTATATCAATTCATATTCCAATTTAATTTCATTCCACACAGTCTTTATAATAAATTAACCAACTTAGAAAATTCTATTCATGTCTATGAAACATCTTATATGAAATGAGAGAAATAGATCCACTCAAAAAATATTATTCATTTAAAAAAATGTTTATTATTAAATGAAATAATGAAAGTAATACTTTTAAAATTTAATAATAATGATATACATACCTTTATGCATGACCAAGTATGTCTGAATTATGTATAGGGTTAGAGGATTTCATTTATGTTTTTTGTATGCACCAATAATGAGTGTGATTAGACTAATCATGCATAGCTGAAACAACTAAGAAATCTCCATGTTCTATACATATTTTAATGATTACAATGTCATATGTAAAAAAATTCACAAGTATCTATTGTAATGCATCAATGATAATTTACTTTATTAAACAAAGTCTGTACATTTCTACATTAATAAAACATATGTATATGTCTAAGTATCTATTACTCATGATTAACTATCATGGGCAGATGACCAAATAATTAATACTATCAACATAATTCTCTATGTTACCTATCAAATATAATCTATATGCTTCTAAATAACACTATGCATATGACTAAATAAATCTTTACTTATAGTAATCATTAAGTAGATCTGATCTAACAATAAGATCATATAACTAAATCAAGAAACCAATACTACGTTGATAGAATCCAAAGATTATTTCAAAAAGATGCAATAATATATATCAACTTAACATAATCATATAACTAAATCAAAAGAGTAATTCTATGTTAATAATGTTAACAAAATACTTTATCAATATGAATGAGAATTGAATAAACATTTTAATAACTTAACATATGAAATGAATTACCTTCAACAATATAATAATTTAGCTTCTTACCATTTAAGCAATATTTAAGCCTTCCATTCTTTTCCCGCATTCCATTAACAACATAGGTTAGTACTAACATAATTAACTAATATTAAATCAAGATAACATACTAACTATGTTCATAATCAAATAACATTAAACACAATCAACTAAGTAAATAATGTGTAATTAACATAATTAATTCATTACGAACTTACTTCACATGTTCGTAAGATCATCGAGCATGGAACAACAAGTAACTGAATTAAATAAGTCCTCCTAACCAGTCTTATGATCCCAACCATCTGTGCCCCTTACCACCCCAACCTTCATCTATATGGAGGTTATGGCAACTAGGGATGTGAAGGGAGTTCTAAGCAATCAGATTTTAAACCAGTGGACATTGCTATGCCCTTAAAATATTGGCATGTCTAGGGATATATGTAGTCAACTTGTGGCTTACGTAACCCTTTTGAAAATTATTTTACATTTATCTATGCATTTATATGCTTATTAGGTCAGCCTATGGGTTTTCCATGGCATTGGTAGACTACATATAAGAGGTAGTATTAGTTGTTTATCATCATATCAAAGTATTCATTTCTTATTGCAAGCATTTGGGAGGTTGCCCCCTCAAAGTGGCTTATCTATTATTCATATTTTATACTATATTTCTACTTATTTGGTGAATTAATATCATTCCAAGTGGTATCAGAGCATCTATTTGGGCGATAATAAGGTCAAAAACCCAAGATCTTAAAATTTGGATATATCTCGCAAATGGTTAATTTATCTACAAATTTTTTTACTGGATTTGATAAATTATCAAGTAAGCTTCTATTAAAATTTCTACTAATTTGGATATATTTGTTAAAAGTTATCGCCATTTTAGGGGTTTTCATAAATTTACTCCATAACTTGTAATTTTTAGAATTTTTCAAAGTTATTTACATTTTTGGAAACCTTGGAAAAAATTAATTCAGACCTATTCTTTAATATTTATGTTTTAAGGATGACATATTTAAAAAACTTCATGGTTAAATTTGGGTCAATGGGGAAAAATAAGGTTCTCCATCAAGCATTCATATGGTTGGTCCTAACACTTGCAGACAGGGGAAAGGGAAAGACTCCCCTAAAAATATTTTAGGGGATGACTTGGAGTATGAATCATTTGATATGATTTCTTAAATTTAGTAAAATATACATCACTTAATGCAGAAGGATGTGCAAGTCCAAACTCAAATATCAATAATGCAAGGGAAGCTTAATGGCATGAACAATTAGTTGTAGCAAATCATGACATAATTGGCTACCATTTCATATTATTTACCACTCAACAACCCTCCACTTTTTTCTACTAGTCCTCCTCCTCTCAATACTAACACCACCAATATAGGGGTAAAATTGATGTTGCCAAAAGTGGACTTGCACAAGTTTTATGGTAAATATCCACTCACTTGGATCACTTAAATTGAAAATATATTTGATCTACACCAAACTTATAGCTCTCAAAAGGTGGTTGTGGCATCTCTGTATCTAGAACCTAAGCCATTAATTTGGTATCATTGGTTTCGTGCTCAAAAGAAGAAGATTGGTGCTCTTGTTACATGGTCAGTATTCTTTGATGAATTGAGGTCTCATTATCAAGACATGTTTCTCAAAACTACTTTAACCAATTACCTAAATTATGATAAACAAGAACAGTGAATGATTATATTCATTAATTTTAGAATCTATCCTTACGTGTGGAGGATATCATTGAAGCAAATTTGAAAAAACTTTTTTTGGGGGGACTAAAATTTAGTATTCAATTGGAGGTTCATATGTTTAACCCCATAATCGTATCCAAAGCTATACCAAGGGCATACTTAGTAGAAGAAAAAGAGATGATCAAATGTCATCCTTTCACTACTAGCTAAGAATGTACCTTCTTAACTCCATCACTACCTCAAACTACTAGATTGACACCATAATAAATTGAGAAGCATGCCAAAGGGTTGTGTTATGGTTGTGACAACAAATGGAGCAAAGGTCATCGCTGTGCTAAAAAGAATTTATTTTACATTGAAGGGGTAGATAAGGATGAAGAATATGAGGAGGCATCTGGTGAGGGTTTTGAAGGACCCAAGGATGAAGCTATAGATTTTTAACCTACTATCTCTTGTCATGTCCTTGTAGGTATTTATACACCTAAAAATATTAAGGCGGTGGGTTTCATTAAGAAATAAAAGGTCACAGTGTTGATTGACTTAAGTAGTACACATAATTTTATCAACAGTGAGTTGGTTGCTCATTTAAATTATTTCATCTACCCAGCCCCAAAATTTCAAGTCATGATTATAGATGGTGGTATAATTAATTATTCTAGAAAATGCCATAGTATTAAGTTAGCAATGGGGAACTATTTTATAGATTCTCCTATGTTTGCTATTCATATGGGTAGGACTGACATTATTTTTGGAGTTTTATAGCTCACCACATTGGGTACTATTGAGATGAATTTCCAAGATATATTCATGTATTTTTATTCTAAAGGCAAGTTAGTGGAACTGCAGGGATTAAGATTTAAATATCCATAAGTGGTTAATTCACATTAGATGACTAAGATGCTAAAAAAATGTGCTGAAGGATTTATGACGTGCTTGTTTTCCATTGATGTTCAAGAAACTAAGGAGTCTACCCATCCTAATTTATAACAAATATTGGATGAGCATTCAATTGTTTTTGGCCCCATACAAAAAGGTCTTCCTCCTAATTGTACCCATGATCATGCCATCAAAATCATTCTTGGAAGTATGCCACTCAACATTAGACCATATAGATATCCTTATGCCTAGAAGAGTGAAATTGAAAAAATAGTACAAGAGTTGTTGGAGGCAGGAACCATTCACCATAGCCAAAGTAAATATTCTTCTCTAATAGTCATGGTGCTAAAGAAGGATGAAACTTGAAAGATGTGCCCAAATTATAGAGATCTCAACAAGTTAACTATCAAAGATAAGTTTCATATTCCTATAATTGATGATTTTTTAGATGAATTGCATGGTGCTATTTATTTTACCAAATTAGATCTTCACTCTGGGTATCATCAAATCCAGATCTGTGAGAACATTCCTAAAATAACCTTTCATACTCATGAAGGCCATTATGAATTTTTGGTAATGCCTTTTTGTCTCACCAATGCACCATCCACCTTTCAGAGTTTGATGAATACATTTTGTAGGCCATTTTTGAGAAAGTTTGTACTTGTGTTTTTTGATGACATCCTTATTTATAGAAAAAATTGAGAAGACCACTTGTAACATGTGAAACAGGTACTCTCAGATCTCAAACAACATTATTTTTATGATATACCATCCAAATGTGGATTTGGAGTTTAGGAAGTGGAGTATTTGGGTCATATTATATCACACAAGTGAGTAAAAGTTTAACCTAAAAAAATCCAAGCCATCATGGAGTGGCAGATTCCCAAGACACTTAAATAACTAAGGGGATTTTTGGGGCTAACTGATTACTATGATAGGTTTTTCAAACACTATGGTAGTATTTCAACATTACTCACTTCCTTTTTGAATAAAGACTCCTTTTAGTAGACTTATATAGCTACCAAGGCATTTGAACAATTGAAAATGGCTCTGTGTACCACCTCGATATTGGCTACTCTAGATTTTTCTAAAACTTTTTTGGTTGAATGTGATGAATATGGATATGGTATAGGTGTATCACTCATGCAAGAGGGTAGGCCCTTTTACTTTGAAATTCATCAATTTAAGGGTAAAAATTGGCTCAAACCCTTATATGAGAAAGAGATGATGGCTATTCTACATGCATTCAAACAATGGAGAACTTATCTATTGGGTCATCACTTTTAGGTAAAAAATGATCATAATAGCATTAAATATTTTTATTAAAATGGTTATCCTTTGAATAAAAATAAAAATGGGTGAAAAAAATGTTAGGTTTTGATTTTTAAATAGTCTATAAGAAAGGAAAAGAAAATATGTTAGCCGATGCACTATTTAGGCATGATGAACCAGTTGAGGCATTGTAATGTGCCATGACCATTTGGTAGGAAGAATTGTTAGAGACTTATCAATGATGTCATGGAGGTTTCCTAGTGAGTGGATGAAGCTTCTTGATAGTCTAAGTGACAATGACAAATTGTGTAACGTGTTTGTCCTAGTATGCTTGAAAGAGGCTTGGTTAATCTTCAGTTTTGGCATGATTAGAGATGATAAGGGATAAGTATGGTGATTTGAGCATGTGAAATGGGTCATATAAAAAGTTTAGAATAATTTGAGTGCTTATGTGCATGAGTGTATTTCATCTAGTTGATCATTGTTTTCATCTAGACATTTCGGGTCTAGTGGTAGAAAATCCAAGTAGGCAGTTTAATGACATCACCATTGCCATATGTGGATAAGTCAGGGGGAGTTGGTTATATGGTTGTGATAAAATTTATACCTAGTTTTCATGTAATAAATTTTAGGTCATGTGAAAAAAAAAATCAAAATATATGCAAGTACAAAGTTGGGCTCCCAGGCAACTTGATAGTGTTTTCCCATACTTAGCCAAATTTGCGAAGTGGCAAGAAAAGTTGAGTAGGCATTGTAATAGTGTTATATTTCACACATGAGGTAGTTTTAGGAGAAGTTAAAAATATGTGTTTGTTTATTTTTTTTCCTTGTTGATATATGCTATATTTTAGGTCATGTGATGAAGCGCATCAAAATATATGCATGTGCAAAGTTGGCCTTATAGACAATTCTTGACATAGTTGGCTCTATGGCAAATTTTTTTGAGTAAGTAGATTAATGGTGTTATATGTCACATGCATGAATGTTTTAAGAGTATATTTATATCTATTTGTATTATATTATGTGAGAATATCATATTTTACAAATTTTAGATCATGCATCTAAGCACAACAAAAGTTATGAAGGTCCAAAGTTGGCCTTCCAAGTAGATAGCAATGGTCCCCAGACTTAGCCAAATTTGTAAAGGGTAAAGACTAGGACCAAATGAATATCCTTCATTTTATGAAAATTCTTAAATATAAGGATATTTGGAGTGTATCGATTCAAATTATTCAAAGTTTTCACTAGTTAATGAAGTTAAATATTGAGCTCCTTACAAAAGGATCAACAAAGCATGTTTGTTCTAAGGTGTCAAGAAGTAGTGAGATGAGGAAAAGTGTTCAAAGTTTAACATTGAGCAGAGGTAAAGACCAAGCTTATTTATAATATAAATGGCAAGTGGGTATTCATATGAATCAATATCAATGATGCATATTAAATTCACTAGGTCAAAGTGACAGTTGTCTAGGATGGCTAAAGCAAGGACAATCTCGAAAAGATCAATGGTAGGTATGTGGTCAAATGATTTAAGGTTTAACATTTGAGAAGTGGTACACTATGAGTTAAATTTGAAAAAAATTGATGGTGTGTGATTGATATAATCAGTGGGGACATGATATGATAGCATGGTGTTTGATATTTAACTGTGACCGTTTGAATTCAAATATTTGAATTTAATAAAGGAAAGACAAGTGTTTGGTTTTTTGGCCATATCTTTTTATACAGGCAAAATTTGCTCATGGTGTAAAAATAAAATATGTAGAGGACTACAAATAAAATTTTTAAATATAGATTTAAATATTTGAAAGTGTGCACAAACAAAATTATGAAGGTTCAAATTTGAATGTGTTTTCATGCATGTTCTACAAGTAACCCGAGAAGGGTATTTGAGATTGTATTGATGATATTTCAATGTTTCATGATGACTTAGCTCTATGAGAGTGTTGAAATTTATATGAGGATAAATTTTATGGATTTTTGAGGTGTGATAAATCTATATTTAGTATGAATAATGCTTAATAAGTTGACTGTGTGTTCGTTCATGGTGTTCCTATGTATAAGGTCACTGTTTGAGTTGATTAAACATATGCAGAGGTGAACAGAGTTGATTGTAATCATTTGAAGAATTAAAATGGGTCATGTGGAGTGGAACTATGCATTTATTATTGATATTATGATATTTTTTTCTCTATGAAGTGCTAAATGGGTGAATAGGTCTCCATGAGACCTATAAGAGCTACTAGGGCCTAATTGAAAGGTATAATTACTTAAGGGTGACCCATAGATGCTATGAATAACCTATGAAATTATTTTTGAGTAGTGTTTTGATTTGAGAGATGTATTAAGGGTTAATGCATGCTTAATTTATGACCAAATTTTTTATAATCATGAAGGCTCTATAAATAGTGAAACCAAATGAGATGGTTTCTAGACTTGACAGACTTGGAAAAGGCTTGTGTAAGAAGACTGTAAGAAGGAAGAAGTAGAGTAAGTGTGAATTATGGATGGGTTGATGTGTATAAAATATTGAGGACTGAGTGTATGAAATTTAGGCCATAATTATGTTTGTAGAATAGTGTTCTTGTATCTTGAGGATATGCAAAGAGGTCTAAGTGTGCATATGAGGATAGTTTGAGTGAAGAAGAAGAGAGATTATGGCATGACCATGTAAGAGGCTTGTATAAAATAGAGAGGGATTTTGTGTAGGGTTTATAAAATTAGAGATCTATAATTAGGTGTTAAAGACATCAATTCTAAGGTGGAGGTGTTCACTTTAAAGGAGGGTCTAAAAGACTTGATCTTCCTTAGGGGCAGTTTTTACTTGTGAAACATGTGTTTCACAAAAGTCCTTTGGTCAAGAGGACTTGATCAAGGTTTTTGGTCTAAAGTACTTGACCAATTTATTGTTTTTAATCTCTTATAGGATATGTATTCCATGTGTGTATAGGCTTGAGAGTGGGTTTTATTATCCACAAGGGTTTCCCATAGGAAGTATGTGTTTGATCTTGTGAATGCATTGAATGAATGAGCTCTATTGTTAATGTTAATTAATCAAAGTTGATATATAATGATTGTTTAATAGTTTTAAAGGATTATAATTAAATTTGAAAAAATTAAACTCACTAATTTAGCCTCCTCTCAATGATTGTACCTCTAATAAATTGTATCAAAGTAGGTCCTTTGGTAAAGGCTTGACATCTTGAAGGTGATCCAAGGTACAATATGGGTAGTCATCAAGGAGGTTTCTCTCCTAAGAAATATTTGATGTTTAATAGATCTAATTAATATTTTTGGAGTGCAAGGATGAGGACATATATTATGTCCCTAGGTTTTGATGTATGTTAATCTATTTTGGATGGTTATGTTATTCCTACTACTCCTCCATCTAGTGCTATAGACAAGACACTGTTTGAGAATAATTCTAAGGAAATGAATGCCATCACTTGTTGTCTTATAGAAAATTAGTTCACCAAGGTAATCCATTGTAAATATACTAAAGAGATATGGGATAAAATGTATATAATTTATGAAGGAGATTTAAAGGTTAAGCTTGCTAAGGTGCAGACTCACAGAAGGCAATTTGAAAGTCATAAGATGATGGAAGAAGATTATGTTACATCCTTTCTACAAAGAATTAATGAGATTATGAACATCATCAGAGGTCTTGGAGAGAACCTTGAAGAGGCTACTATAGTTTAAAAGGTATTAATGTCTCTATTCCTCAAGTTTGATCTAAGAGTATCTACTATAGAAGAAAGTCATGATCTTACTCAGTTGAAGATGGATAAATTACATGGCACCCTTAATACCTATGAGATGAGAGTAAATGATGATTTACGACCTAAGAAAGAAGAGACTTTCAAGACTGAAATGAAGACAAATTAGAAGTTCCAAGTGTTTCTCTCAATTTTAGCTTATTTTTATTTAAAGAAAAAGTAAGAAACTAGTAATAAGAGTGTGGTAAAAGAACCTGTTTGTTTGTGCACACATGATCCAGATGATCATGAAGATCTAATCTTTGTCTTGGGAATAATGACATATAGATAAGAAAGAACTCATGTAAAGGGGTTGCTATATGGGTAGGAAGGTGGATTGACTAGCATGAGCTAGATCCAAGAAACATGAGCTTACTAGGATGCTGTCAATCCATACTCCTAAAATAATTAAGTTGAAAGAAATAAAGATAAAGTACTTACATCAAATGATAGAAAATAGTAAAAGAGAATACAAGAAGAAGTAAATTATTGATAGAGGAAAATAGATTAATTAAGCAAATAGTGGGTCAATACTAATGCTAAATAGGTTAGGTTGGGTTCATAAAATAGGTAAGGTCTCTGGAATAGGTAGGGACATAGAAAGTAAAATTTGATTAGGGGTAAGTAGGTGGAAGTAACTTGATATTATTTCCTACCGCAGTGATCATTAATGGTTAGGATTACCATTGGTGGTCATGTTAACTATTAGTAGTTGTATGAACATCGACTATTGAAGGTGATCATCAGTGGTTAGGGTGATCATCGATAGTCAGGGTGATCATCGATGATTATTGTGGGTTTTGGGTATGTTCAAAAAAGAGTTGAAAAATGGGTAAGCAACTGGTTTGGGTCCAAGGGTTAGGAGATAAGATGCAAAAAGGTCTAATTTAGGCAAGGAAATCAAAAACCAAATAAATAGAACCTAAAATACAAAAATACTTAGTTTGTTGCTTGATGGCTGATGACTCATTCTAGAGTAATTTTGGTAGAGTAATAGTACTTGCCTCAAGAATTTTTTTGGTAGAGGTTCAGGTCTCTATTGTAGTTATTGAATTTCTTGAAATAAGATGTGCTAGTTGATAACTTGATTACTTGTGTACTATAATGCTTGATTATGGATCCTTATTCACCTCATAGTCCCCTCTTTTTATAGGGAAAGAGAGTGGAGGTAGAAGGTTCCATAAGAGGTTAGGCTAATAATTTTGATGCATCATTATGTGTTAACAATGGGTAAGGAGAACATATTAAATTATGCCATGTTAGTTTATACACATTTGGTGTTATGTTTATTCAGGTGAGGAAGGGACTTGACCGTTAACAATCAGGGTGACCATCGATGGTCACTCTAAGCATTGATGGTTGAGTGTCAAAGGTTAAGTGGGGTAAAAGGGTGGGTTTAGTCAATTGGTCAAATTGACCATGGTTAGGCTCGATTAGGGGTCAAAGGGTTAAATTAGTCCTAAGTAGGTCCTAAAGTAGTCTAAGGGTGTTTTGACATTCAAAACTATAGTGTGCAGAATTCTAGTGTCTACATTTTACCTCTTTTTGTAAATCAATTTGTGTTAGCAACCTGTAAAACAAAAATGGATTATGGGTCGAAGGTATAGTTGCCTCAAGTATGGGAGGAGGTGTTCCCCATCAAAATAAGAGTCGATGAAGTAAAACGAAATCAATTATGGGTTTCATGAATGGTTTATGGTGAGTCATGAGGTTGGTGACAAAAAGGTTGGGTATTCAAGGCACAAACATACACATAAAATGTGACTAAGTGTGATAGCCAAGATCATGAAAAGACTAAGTTACCATGGTTAGTAAAAATAATGTCAGTTATAGAAGGATAGATGATGGGGTAACTGGGCCACAACATTAGGTATAACTAATCAAAATTAGTCTTATCAAGTCACCTAGATAGGGTTAGTGTTTTTGTAGGTATTCGAGGTAGGAAGTACTCTCAAGAAAAAGAAAAATAGTCTAGTGTGCACTAGGTGGTATAAATTCAAATGTTCAACATGGAAATGTTGGTTGGTATGATAAAAAAGGACCAAGGTAAGGTCATCATAAAATATGTGATAGTTTGGGCCAAAATGGACAATATCAAGGTGGATGTGGTTGGGTGTTTAGTTGGAGAGGGTGTTCTCCAAAGGTTGGTTTTGGTTTGGTGGAGAAGGGTAATCTAAAAAAAGTGGTACTAAGGTGTTGGTGCCAAAAAATTTGAAAAGTGTGTTTCTTGACCATCAATGATCAGGGGTCCCAAACTCAACCGTCAATAGTCACCCTGACTATTGATAGTTAGGGGGAAACCCTAAAATATAGAGGATAAAAAGTGAAAAAGATAAGTTTATTTTTAGTTTTGGCTTTTGATTCTCTTCACTACTATGCCCTTGATGACTTTGGCATTTTGTGCAAGTACTAATGAGGTGGGGCCAATTATTGATTGGTTGATTAGGGTTGTGTTGAGTGAGTGTGAGACTGAGGATGTAGGGTAGATGAGGATGTGGCTAAGTGGCAGGAGCTAGGATTCCTCTTCTATGATAGTCAAATAATGAGGTAGGGGCTACATGGAATTATTAAATTAGTTAATTTTAGTTATTTTGGTTAAAGTTTTGTTGAATTTGAGGTTGGTTTGGTGAAGGGTTTGGGTTTTGACCTAGTTTTAGGTTGGAGTTTATTTTGGTTGAATTAATAGGTGAAAATTGAAATTAAAATTGTAGGTGGGTTGGGGGTAGGGCAGAGAAAAATCTTAGGGTAATTAGTTGTGAGAAAGGGGTGGTTTGGTGGATTTTGGGTAGGTAGGTTTAGGGATTTTGTCACCAATGGCCACACACAGTAAGAATGTTTTGCCAAGATGTTGGGAGATGATAGGTGATTGATGATGATGATAGTAGTCTCTTGATTTGCATTACTAGATTTGAGTGGTGGGTAGTTTTCTTATCTACTACTAAGTGTATTGGTGGAGATGTTGCTCGGTTGAATAGTTTTTAGATGGGTACTAGTTTTATTGGTACATATATACAAAGAGTTATGGGGGTTTTGAGTGCATCAAAGGTATGGCATCAGTGTGTGATTTGTGTTGTATTACTGGGATTAAAAGCATATCTAACTTCTAAGATCAATGGGGCTACCATGACAGGGATATGACCAAATGGACTTTAGGTTGAGCTTTATGTAGTGGAGCAGTGATTATGCATTCATAGGAGTTGGAGGAGGTTCTTGAGATATCGATTGGTTTAGAGGGGCACTAGAGGCTTTGGTGGTTGGGGATGTGGTTTGGAGGCTGTATGTTAACTTTTAGAGGTGGGCCCACTATACTTAACATATTTTATCAATATAGGCTATAGGTGGATTTTTGGGAAGAGGGAGGGTGAGACTAAGCTCATCCCTTTTGATAGGGTTCATAGGTCATTTGGCCCAATATAGGGGATTTCAGGTCCATTCTCAAGGTATAAGGACGATGTATAGTTTTTGCTTCTAGTGCCACAACCTGTGGAGGTTGTTTTTGATCATAAAGAGCTACCCATTAGAGTAGATATTGATGATGCCAATTTTGCTAATGGTTATGCAACATATATCAGACCATCTATGTAGCTATGGATTTTGGATAGGATGATGGGGGTAGGTAGCCCATGGATGTAGATCTAGTTAGTGGGGGTCCATAGGTACAAGTATGAGGAGGTGTCCTTGATGGATAGGTAGGAGTGACATTGGCCACTATGTAGGCACAAATCATAGCTTTATAGGGGTAGGTGGCCAGATTATAGAGCTAGGTTATGATATTACAAGGTTAGGTTGCCATTGTGATGGGTGAGAGGGACTAAGCTAGGACTTCACTAGGCTTGGTGACCTAAGAGAGGGATACTTTGAGATAGAGAGGAGGAACAACTACAGTACCAATAGGACCACTCGATAGTATCCTTATGGCATGGTACTTGGCCACTGTTGAGGAGTTGTGTTATTATGATTCCATAGTTTTGACATTGTGTCTATAGGAGCCTTGATGGGGTGAGTACAAAGCTAGCTTGGAAGGTGGTGTAGGTGTAATGACTCTAGGTTAGTGGGATACTTCAGTGAGTGGATATGTAGGTACCTTAGGGGGGTAGACACTAGGTGGTACTAGTGCCCTAGGAGCATATTTTTATGATATGATATGTATAGATATATATGATTTTGATACTAGCCTACGAGCTGATGTAGTGAGATGTATATTTTTGTGAGAGAGAGATGCACATGATTATATGTACTTTTTTATTTTGATGAGACATGATGTATATGTTGTGATTAAGATATATAAATGTGATTTTATGGTTCATAGTTCATTGTTTTGATGTTTATAGCTTATGATTATTCTTATGAGATGTAAACTCACTAGCTTAAGCATGTGATGATTATGATGTTTATGATGAGTTTTGTTTATACATGATTATGATGATGTAATGTTTTGTTTCATGTATGGTTATGATGGTTGTGATTATGGTCATGAGTATAGGTATGATTATGTGATGTTTTGATTATAGTTAGGATCATTGATATGTGATGTAGTTTATGATTATAAATATGATCATGGATATGTGATATGGTCATGGTTTATGATTTATAGATGTAATGTGGCTTATGAAGTTTATGGTGTTTTTATGATTATGATGTGGTTTAAGATGTTATAACATTTTGGCCATGGTTATTGATATGCAATGTGGTTTTGTTTTAGATTATGGTTATGATGTTGCTTATGATTATAGGTGTGGTTGTGATGTTTATGGTTTAAAAATGATTATGGTAAATGGTTATTGTTTTATGTATGGTTATGATTATGGTTATGATGGCACATAAAGTTAAATAACAAACTAGATGTGAAAAAGAGATGAAAATCATGAGACATATATCTAAGTAAATACATGAACCAATTATGAGAAGTTAAAGAAGGAGGCATGATGTTTATTCATTGGAAAATACAAAATAGAACCTAAAGTTAGATTGGCTTAAGGAACATAAGCATTTCAAATGTTTTTCACTAGAATGCATTGGTTGATAAAATGGTATTTTGAGCAGATCATGCCAAGTAAGCTCTGAATCCCTTGATTTGTAAATGGTATGAATGGGAGATGGGTGGTAGGTGGTGTGAAGTGTAGTGGAACCTTCTTGAGGGTTGGTTTTCCCCTTCTATAGGTGACCTAAGAACCATAATAGA
Organism: Torreya grandis; assembly: GCA_037957365.1. Lineage (NCBI taxonomy): Eukaryota > Viridiplantae > Streptophyta > Pinopsida > Cupressales > Taxaceae > Torreya > Torreya grandis. The sequence goes on from JARHVA010001208.1 coordinate 1,639,879, forward strand.
TAAGTCCATGTTTTTAATGTAAGGTGTAGACTGATCAATGAAAGAAGTCTACTAATGCTATATGTGGAAACTAATTACAAATTTCTTGGGATAACTTGCGTTTGATTTGGATATAAAGTATTTTATTACTTGGTTTTGATAGGTTTATGAATCTAATCAATGCAAGAAACTTTAAATGATTACTTTTGACAAGTTTGACTTAGCCATCCTTCAAGGGAGTGGTCCAAGTTTAGATTGGTTCATTTTGGTAGCTATCCTTCAAGGCATCAATCTGTCTATTAAGAAATTTAGATTTTGGGTAACTATCCTTCAAGGGAGCAGTCTGCATGCTAGAGATGTTTGAACCAAGTGATATTTAGGTACCCCAAAATTATTTTTATGCTAGGTTAGACATGGAAAAGTTTATTTAGGCTTAGATGTTTACCTTTATAAGGGAAAAACCTAGAGCACAATAAGGTTAATTATAGGTAGAAGGAGTGGTTTGAGAGACAATGACCATGGGATTCCATCTAATTAGGGACAAAAAGTATCCATGAGAAACATGCCATGGGCAAAGCCATGTTACCCCTATTTAGGATTAAGCCATGATGATGATGGTTTATCACATTGTTTTATGTTGTAAGCTATTGTCCTCAAGGGGATAAGATGAAGGTGTCAAGAAGGTGAAAATCTCATTAATGAAGGGATGAGCTTAAGTTAGACAAAAGGTGAAGGTATAAATCCATTCTAACCACACCTATGAAGGTATAATTTGGAAAATTATGGTTTGCCCAAATAGGATAAATTAGAAGTAAATGGTCGAATAGAAGTGGTGGTGGAGGAAGTGAGAAGTGGCTAATCAATTCCCCCATAGATGAAATTGGTTTGGTGGTTGGGAATCCCAAAGGGAATGATGGTTCTAATGTTGGGATCATAATTAGGATCATGGTCAAGGTTCCCATACTCTTGAGGAGTAGGGAAGGCATCCAAGGCCAAAAGATGATATTCTCTCAGTGAGAGACATTGGAATATAGGTTCTAAGGGGTCCTCAATGGGTATCTTAGAATAAGGGATAGATGAACTAGTTGAATCTTCATCGATGGTAGAGGTGGGGTTGTTGTTAGTTGGTGGTGGTGTTGTCATTTGGTGGTTAGGTTGGTAATAATCTTAAGAGAGGTTCATCTGATAATAGATCATCCTCATCCCATAAGGTATGGACAAGTACTTGGAGAGCTTTACAATTCTTTGTGTCATGTCCAAGTGTCCTATGGTATGAGTAGATTAAACTATCAATTAACCAAGATGGTTTAGGTTTCAAAGGGTTAAAGGGTCTGATAGGTGGTAAGATTAAGGAAGAGGTTTGTAACAACCTTTGTATAATGGTTGAATAATATTTGAGCAAAGGTTTTATAGGTGATGGGATCTTGGTTTTTGGAACATGAGTCTTATTAGAAGTAGGCTTCACCACTAAGGTTATGTTTGGTAGAATAGTTTTGGTATGTAGGTTTGATTAAGGTTGTTTGGTGTTGGATGGTTTTGAGGTGGAAGCTTTAAAGGTAAAAGATTTGGATTTGGATGATTGAGATGATGAAGGCTTGGAGATATATGGGAAGGTAGAGGTAAATAGTTTGGACAAAAATGATGGAAAGGTTGATGATTTGGAGGGGGTAGGTAAAGGTAGGATAAAAGGAGGAAGTTTTGTTTGGGTAGTTTTGGGAGGATTCAGCTTATTGATATAAGGATGATCTCCTATGATGGAAGAAGGATGAGGTCCCAAGATAGAAGGTAAGAGGGAAAGGGGTGGTATGGTTCTAGTTATAGGTGGGAGTTTGGGTGATTCCACCTTCTTGGTTGGTTTGGTTAAGGTTTTATTTGGTGGAGTAAATGGGGCTAAATACAACTTCAAATATGGTTGCATAAGGCTATGAGTAGGAATTATCCCTAGGTTTTTGATGGGTTTGGTTAAAGAGGTGTAAGGTGATTTGATAATTTGGGATGGAGATGGTTTGGATGGTTCTTTCATGGTTTTAGAGGGAGAGGTGTTTGATGAAGGGATTGAGGTGATGATAGGTTTAATGGTGGATGAGAGTGAGGTTAAATGTTCATGTTTGTTTTGATAGGAGAGCCCAAGATGGTTCCATAAGGTGGCTTGATCCAAATTAGGTTGAGAAGAGAATTTGAGGTTTTGGACCAATCTAAAGAAAGGTTTGTAGATGGGTTTGATTCCTTGGGCATTAGATTCAAAGATTAGGCCCATAGGTTGAGGTAAGGGAATAGTTTATTCACCTTTGTCCTTGATGAAAGGTTCCAAGATTTGGTAAGATGTTTCCTCTATGAAAGGAGTAGATAAGATCATCTCTTCTTTGGGAATGGTTTCCAAAGAGAGAGTAGGTGGTTCCATGATGGGGGAGGAAGGCATGATGACAATGGTTGCCTCCTCTAGTGTTTCTATCAAAGGATAGGTAGGTAATTCCATTATCTCATCAAGTTAAGGAAAGGGGGTGATTGCTTCCTTTATTTGGGTATATAAAGAAATGGAGGGTGATTCCACCACTTTAATAGGTGAAGTGGAGGAAGAGGTGGTTAAGGTAATGGTTTACTCAATGATAGGTTCACTGATAATAACATTGACCATATGGACCTCATGAGCATGAGATGATTCCAGTTTGTTGTCGTCATGTTTGGTAGAAGGGGAATGATTGGGAAAAGGTTTTCAAAAGATGTTGAATGACTGATTCAAGGGTGCATTGGGATTGTCTAATGCAAGTTCTCCTTTAGCAATTAAGTTTTTGACAATGGTTTTGAAGGTGTTACACCTTCTAATGTCATGTAAATTGACATGATGGAAAGCACAAAGATCATTCTTATTGTACCAAGTCGGCACAAGGCAAGAAACATCAAATTATAGAGGAGGTTTGATAGGGGGAATCTGTATGATGTTAGATTTGAGCAGCTTGTCCAAAATTGAAGCATATGACTCCCCTAGTGGAGTGTCTTGTTTTTGGGTAGCTTAGTTTTGATTTTGAGTTTATTGATTAGAGGAGTTAGAGGATGTAGACACCTAAATCTAGTCACTGATAACCTCTAATTAGGCTTTTGGCTAGTTTCCACCTAAAATGCACAATTTGGCCTAAAAATACTAAAACACGCAAAATGATGTGAAAATAAAATAATAAAGTGCCAACTTTGGCCAGGGTATCCCTAAATAAGAAAATGCAATTTATGGGCCAACTAACTTTGATCAATTCATTTCAAGTCAAAATGCCAATTTTGCACCCACGTGCTCTGGATTGTGCTTCCCTATCAAATATTCTACATAAGACTCATGCCTTCATTATTTGTTGTTGACAATGTCCTAAATGGGAATATGGTTCCAATGCATCTAACTTCACCTTCTAATTCCAATCGAGTCAAATTTAGGACCAATAATAAGGCATTCTGATCAATTTGAGTAATTTATGCATAAAGTGCTTAATCATGCTTAAGAGCTAATTAACCCAAATCAAGGCCTAATCAATAATTCCATGGAGAATTATTGAATACATATTTTTGGAAATGAATATTGAATATCTACATCATCAAGTGACTTCATTTCTTGGGAACACATCTCTAGGCCATAAATGCCACAAATATTAGGATTCATGCCTCCCATGCCTCATTAATGCCTTCCATGATGCCCTCCATGCATCTTAATTTCCACTTATTCCAATGTTATGATGAAGATAATTAAAAAATTAATTATAAAAATTTAATTAATCCTCAACCACGCATCTCAATCTTGAGATGGATGGTTGAGGTTGATTCTGATCAAATCCAAAAATCTATAAATAGGAGGCCTCATAACCTCATTTATAAGCTTAATTAATACAAAGTTATAATGAAGGATTAGTTCCAAAAAGATTCAAGAAAATAGTGTTATAATGCCAAATTTATTCCAAGCCAAGCCAAGCAAAGCCACAATCCAAAGGTGCTAAAGAGAGATGGAGGTTTTCAAGCTTCTATTGCCAAGGACTTCATGAGCACAAGCAGAGCAAGCCACCATAACAAGTATTTTGGAGCATCAAAAGAAGGTAAAAGAGTTTTATTTTACATTTTAGTTTTGTGTTTCATTCATGATTGTTAGCTAAGCTCTGTTTAGTGTCTAGGCCTAGAGATGTTATGCTATTAGTGTGTTTATTTCATCTTGTTTTCATTTTGGAATTAACACCATACTAACCATCCTCTCTTGAGTCAAATTCCTAGATCACATTATGGCACACCCAGTGGGATTAGACACATCCTACACATGAAGGAGATCCTTTTGTAACTTTAAAATATTTATTTGAGCCTTTAAAACTCTTGCAAATTGATTTTATAACTTTATTTTGTCATTTTTGGTTGCCACAATTTTTACATAGTAATTGACGTCGATAAAAATACCAACATCAGTTACTGAATTAAGTGACATTGATTATAAAAATTGACATTAGCCAGATCTTAGTTGGTCATAACCGATGGTGGTATTGATCGATGTCAGTCATTGTGTTTTTCCAAAAACACAAACCTGAGACCTACTTTTTCAAAGTTTGTTGTTTTAAACTCAACAGGGCTTCAAACTTAAAGGACATGCTAACAATTTTGCTATAGGACCAAGTGGGATATTTGCTCAAAACATGTTTATATCACTTTTGCATGCTTAAAATTTTATTAGGAACGTTTTTTTTGGTGTTTAAAAAAGAATTTAAGTGGTTTTGGTGAATGATTTTCAAATTTTACAACTAAGACCAAGGGGTTAAATGAACACCACCAAACATTTCATTTGGGTTTAAAATTGAACACATTTGTTAATTCTTGTTTGCAATAGTTGTTAAGTTGGATTTTGTTTGGAAAAAAGAGGAATGTTGTGTGTATGCTCTTGTATTTTTCTCCTATAGGGAATGCTTGGAATCAAAAGCACCATTCCTATTTTAAGTAGCCTAGTCCAAGGCTTAGAAAGAAAGTTGTCTAAAGCACTCCCCCAAAACTCATCAAAGTTTGGGTGACCTTGAAAATGATCCTAAAGTCTTTCTATTTTTATGCTTTATTTGTTTTTATGCATCTTGACTTGCGAGGGGGATTTCATCACCTCCCACAAGTTATTTAGGGAATCTTTGATCGGGGTTTCACCTCCCAGCATTGACTTCATTTGACTCTTTTAGAGTTGCACATGGGACGTATCTGTATTTGGACATCACACTACACTGAGCAAACAATAGGATGTAGTGGTTGTAAAAAGGACTAGACCTTTTTACAACTAGCCAATGCCATGGTCACCCAATTTCTGTGCTTTTCTTTTGCATTGTTTGGAGTGAAAGTCATTATGCAATTGATTCCCATAGAATGATCGAAACCTTGGTAGTTTAGTAAACCCCATTTTTACATACCCTTGCTAGGATTTGGATGATTATAATTAGTGTATTTTGATCATTATTTTCTTGGTATGATTTGAGGCTAAAACTTATTTGTTTATTCATAAGCCATGTTAAAACAATGCCTTTAAGTTATGAAGGGTAGTGTTATGCTACCCAAATCATGTCAACACATTTTGAGCCTTTCAAGTATTTTGAAACATATCATTGACCACATCATTTGAGTATGTTTACACCATTAGGCTGCTCAATTTGTTTCAAGACTTGATCACCAGTGTATCAAAACCATTTATTTCAAACCACTTTGTGTATACCATTTAGACCTTTATCTTGTGCTATCATGCTATCTAATCTTGTCTAGCCTATTTAGTCATATCCTAGTTTTCAATGTTGCATTTTCAATTAAACTTGTTAAGTTTGGATCCAAATATTAATTTGTTTCTATTTAGGCTTCAATTCGTGGGGTTGATACACATATCTTTATCTTTTGGGTTGCATAACTTCGGTTAATCGATTACCCAAATTTGAAAATTATTGATGGTTTATTTGTTTAATACCTATCCTCATCATTGTTTGTGATTTTATTTGGGAGAACACAACCTTTTTCAAAGAGCCTTTTGTCTTATTCCTTATGCCAAATGATCATGTTTATGTTTGATTATGTGTGTCGGGTCTATGTCAAAGATACTTCCAAACTTATTAGAGTAAATCAAATCACATTAGCCATTGTTTCAAGTCTAGCTTTTGACACTGTTTGGCCAAAGGTCCTAGCATGCATGTTTGTTTGAGCCTAGCTTTTAACTCCATGTTTAGACAAAAGACCTAGCAACTCAACTTTTCCCTTTCCTAGTTTAGACCTTATTTAAAACACTTTGACCTAGACCTTTGACATGCCAATTTTTATTCAGATGCTTGACCTCTTGTACGTGTGACATTTGACATTAGACATTTTATGTTAGAATATTTTATGCCAAGTCTTAGCATAAATCATTTTGGAGATACAGATCCACTTTCAAGCCACATTGGAGATACAACTCCACCCCTTTGACCAAGTTAGACCAAGTTTGAACCATTTGTCCTTTGGATCATTTTTTAGAGTTTGTAGAACTCTAAGCCTTTTTATTTTTAGAGATTTCATCATTTATACTGATATGTCTTGCTACACTAATGGTGCAGTCACTTATAATTTGACTTATGATAGAATGGCCACACAAAATGACTTTTATGGATTTTATCAAGACCCCAATGATGCTAATATGGTTTTCAAGATAGATTTCTATCCACCTCATATTAATCATTCATGGGAACATAGTCATGAAGCAACTTACAATCTAAGTCAAGACCTTGACTGGTATGAAAAGGCTTATGAAGAGGACTTTGAAGACCCAACTACAAATAATGTTGTTTGGGATATAAATACATACCCTCTTTATAAAAATCAATACATGGAACATAATCAAGAATCGGCTTATGATCCAACTCACAACTGGGATGATATGGTTTGAGGAAGACTTGGATGCTTTAAGCTTATGCCAGCAATCAAGTTTCATGACATCCTTTTACTATCTGCTCATCAACTAAACCTAACCCTCCTTTGGATTATGCAAGCCATCAAGCTCCACAATATCCAAGGAATACCATTTCTATACCAAGACCTCATCCTTTGGTTTGTATGAGAAATCAAGCTCCATAACACCCCTTCATCATTATAGGATCTAGTCCTTTGGCTTGTGCAGGCAATCAATCCCCATAACACCCTATCATTACCATCTCAGAACTTTGTCCTTTGGCTCATGAAATTAATCATGATCCCTAAGGCCCTACCATTATCCAAACATAAGTTATTCCTCATCTTGTACAAATCCCAACTAAACCTCAACTGATCCAATCTTTTGAAGACCAAGCTATGTTCAGAACTGGTATTTTCCAACTCATTAGAAACTAAGGCCAAGAGAATCAACCAATCTAAGATGTTTCTATTGAATCAACCATTTGTGATAAGTCAACCTATGATAAATTGCCTATTGATCCTATACCAGTTGTTGAGAAATCTCACTCTGATGAGCCAGTCTTTATTGAGTCACTTTTTAATGATTATAACTACCTTTGGGAAAATCATTACCTCGACCATGTGCCTATTTTTTAAGAGCCTCCTATTGATAAGCCAGTCTCTAAGGAGTTATGTCTTGAACTTTTCCCCATCCTAGATAAGTCCCACTTTGATAAAACAATCTTTGTGGAGCCTATCATGCCATTACAGGTTGTTACTTATCTAATACCAAATATTCAACAAGACATTATTATAATAGAATAGCCATCAGATGAAGAATCAGAGTTAGAGTTAGGTTTTATTCTTGATCTAACATTAGATTTAGCATCAGAATTAGAATCAACATCAGTTGCAACATCAGATTTAGATTCCCTTGAGTTAAAATTAATTTAAAAAAAGACTATGTTCATGGCTATTACAACATTGGTTACGCATGCTTCATAGATCATTTTGAATATATTTGTGATCCTTCTACAATTTTAAGGATGAGTAATTCAAAATCAACACAAGTTTTCCTAATATCTTCTATGAGGATTGTACAACCTCTCCCCATTTTATTACCATTCCATAGGCCATTACCATCAACCAAGATAGCCATATTATTGACATTCCATCTCCCATAAGTGATGATCGAGATCGATAGAATCATACTTTTTTAGACTATATCCATGGTGGCATAGCAGTTGAAGAAGAGCAAGGAGGCCAAGACAACAGTCATATAACACAAGAACACTCTCTTAGTGGGACCTTTTCAAAGGTGCTAGGAGATAATCAAAGTCAAAACTCAACATCTTCTAGTGAGACTTTTTCGAAAGTGCTATAAGATAATCAAAGTTAAAAGCCAATGTTCATTGGTGAAACCTTCTCAGAGGTGTTATGGGACAATCAAGATAACTTCATTGGTGAAAACTTCATTGAGGCACCAATAACTAAGCATAAAAGTTCTTCACTGCTTGATGAAGACAAAATCAAAGATCAAATCAAAATAGCTTTCAATCTACAGTCTAATAAGATGGTATCTACTCTCAAGATCAAATAATAGAAAAATTTGATGGTCCTCTCAAGAGAACAAGTCTTTATCCCTACCACAACTAAAATTATGTTGAATCTGGCATCAAAAACATTACGTGTGACTAAAAGTCTTGATCTTCATTTATTTCCCCACCATTATACATTCCATTATCATCTACCATTCCATTTCACAATCAAACCTACCATCCATTATTTTTCCTTGTTTACCATCCATAGCTGCACTTTCCTTTGCAAAAGCTATAAGGATACCTTGTATCAATGTTTGAAGGAATTAGACTCAATGACCAAGGAAGAAGACAACAACGTTCTTAGCATCCAAATCTGCATTGAGTTTTTGATAGAGTAGTTATTTAGATGAGGTGTGGGATAACAATTAATATGATCGAGTATTCTATTGTATCATTTGTTTATTAGGACATGCATCTCCCCATCAACAAGAACAACATAATCAGAAACCACACCTAGGCCAACAACATGTACCATATTGTTTCATATTTCCTTGCCATTGCCATTGTTACATATCCATTTAACATTATTGTAGATCTCAGCCATTTACCCCCATCACTTGGGGGAAACCCTCTTACCATTTTATCCAATCTATCTAAACCATCATTATCCTTAACAAGACCATACCATCCTATTATTCCATTCCTGTCTAGACCAAAACCTATTTTTAGTCATCCTACCCAATCCTATTTTGATCTTATCTACTTTGGTTCTTCCTACACTTTTTGTGAGAGGATTCCAATCAAGTTTCAACAATCAATCCAATCTGTGTTTCAATGACAGTCTATGAAGGTAGTGTGACAGTTAACTTATGGGAAAATTAGTATCATTAACTTATGCCATTGTATCTTAGTTATAATTGCCTATGGGCAAACTAGGGGCAACACTTATTTACCATGCATTATTGCATCACCTTGCCATTACTATTTTCATTTGACTAGCCATTTGCTAGATTTGAGAACTTGTTGGGACCTAGTTGGTTTTTCCCCACCTTTTATGTGGATGGAATTACTATGACTTGAGGTCATTTTAAGGCTATGTGGGTCATGCTTAATTCATGTTGAGGTCACCTTAGTCCCCATTTCCATACACTCTCACCATTTTGTGAGAAACCTATGCCAAACACTCTCACTATTTTATGAGTAGGTATCTTGTTATTCTCTAATAAGTTAAGATACCTAAAAATCCCAAAAATATTCATAACATTTCAAAAACCCAAAAACATTTGTCCTGTCTAAGCCTAGTCAGTTATCCTTGATCTACCTTACTGAGGCATTGTCATTGTTAGAATGCTTTGTTTTGCTTTTATTTTCAAGATTTTTGTTTATTTGTTTATTTCAAGTTGTTTATTTTTTTTCTATTTGTTTGTTTCTTTATTTTCTTGCTTGTTTATTTGCTTTCAGTACTATTGCCTTGACTCAGTCTATATGTATGCATTGGGTGATTCCTTGCATATGTTATTCTTGAGTCTATCCATATTCATATGTCAATATTATCATCATGGTTTTTATCATTGGTATATTATTTTTGAGTGTTTATTGGATATCAGTTGTCAATCTTTATGCATATTTTGGCCAAGTCTTCATGGTGTTCTATCATAAAGCCTACCATCACATGCTATAGCAAAAATTAGCTTCAAGAAGGTCTAAAATCAATGGAGCTATAGAAGTTTCTCCTTGGCACCTTGGAAAATCCTTCTATCCCACCTTGATCAAATCAACCCAATGACCATTCTAGTTGTGTCATTGCTAGTCAGGATGAGCATCTCCTCATTAGCAGGTACAACTAAATCATTCACATTGATCAATCTTATTCCTCCATCCATCTCTTTCATCACTTTGCACCCACTCATATTTTAATCTATATTCCAAGTTATATCCTTGAGTTATGCTTGCTAATCAACCGTAACTGGGGAACAATCATCTTTGGCTGATCTAGGTCTTCTTAATGATTATAACCACCTATGGGAAAATCATTATTTTGACTTTTATACCTGATTATAACCACTTTTAGATAAATTAGTAATATTTTTAGATCAATGCATGTAAGAATTTTCTCATTTGGAATAATCTCAACCATGGGTTAATTCCACCTTTCTTCTTATTTCTTTTTAAGGGACTATCCATCAATAAATGTGATGGCCATTCCCTCGAGAGGGCATCATCATAGGCTTCAAAAAAACCATTTGGAGCTTTGTTATTCAACCATCATCTTATTTTTTGGCATATAGGACATTTTCATTCTTTGAGAAGATGTTACTATGCTTATATTTTTCAATGCCTTCCTAAATAAGGGCAAATTGTAGACACTTAAATCTAGCCACTGATAACCTCCAATTAGGGTTTTGGCTAGTTTCCACCTAAAATGCACAATTTGGCCTAAAAACACTAAAACATGTAAAATGATGTGAAACTAGCATATTCAAGTGTCAATTTTGGCCATGGTATCCCTAAATGGGGTAATGTAATTTATGGGCTAGCTAACTTTGATGAGTTCATTTCGAGTCAAAATGCTAATTTTACACCCATGTGATCTGGATTGTGCTTCCCTATCAAATATTTTGAAAAAGACTCGTGCCTTCATTATTTGTTTTTAGAAACATCCTAAATGGGAATATGGTTCTAATGCATCTAATGTCACCTTCTAATTCTAATTCAGTCTAATTTAGGACCAATAATAAGGCATTCTGATTAATCTGAGTAATTTGTGCATAAAGTGCTTAATCATGCTTAAGAGCTAATTAACCCAAATCAAGGCCTAATCAAGTATTCCATGGAGACTTGTTCAATACTTATTTTTGGAAATGAATATTGAATATCTACATCATCAAGTGACTTCATTTATTGGGAAGACATCCTTAGGCCATAAATGCCACAAATATTAGGATTCATACCTCCCATGCCTCATTAATGCCTTCCATGATGCCCTCCATGCCTTTTAATTGTCCCTTTTTCCAATGTCATGATGAAGATAATTAAAAAATTAATTCCAAAAATTGAATTAATCCTCAACCACACTGTTAGGTTGTGGAGCTAAAAGCTTCACTGATAAAGACATGGAGGAGGTTGCTGAGTTACAGAGCAACTGACGTCGGTCTGATCAGCTGACATCGATCATATACAGTGAGAAGAGCAATCGATGTCAGTCAGAGATCGGCTGGCATCGGTCACCTCCAGGCAGATAGGGACTGATGTCAGTCACCTGTGTGGTTCCAAAACTACCAGTTCATAGACAGTTAGTTAACAAATCAGGTGTTTGCATGTTAAGAGGCCAATTATAGACTTGAGCTACAGATCTAATTATTGTAATTAGATGTCTAATTATTGTTTGCATGAGATCTATATAATAGACTCATGGGCTGTATTGTAATTTGTGCTAGAGAGTAAGAGAGCAAATATTAGCTCCTTCAGAGTGAAGAAAGCAAGGTGTGTTCCTCCTAGTGCCACAGTGCCAAGTGTGGGTGCTGGTTTGGAGAATTAGAAGGATTCTTCATGTATGTAGGATCTTGTTCAGCAGGTGTGCAAGGCCACATTTGGAGATCTACATGGTAATTAAGATCATTGATCTGCAGGTGTATGTGTGTGTGAGGTCTAAGTTTGTAGGTGTGTAGACCCAGGTTGATCTACAGGTGGCAGCAGGATCAAGGTGATAGCAACACAACAGGGAGCAAGCTCAGGTGGGATCTACTTGGAGTACGGTGTGTATTTAATTGGAGAGCAAAGAGGAAGGCAAGGTAGATCCTTCCAAAGTAAGATCAGTTGAGTTGCAAGTTATTGCAAGTTCATGGGAGATCTACTTGGAGTACGTTGTGTACTCGGTTTGAGTATGTGGGTATACTCAGTGTACTGGCAGTAGTGGATACTGACTGGTTAGAGGTGAACACCAACTCTGTGTTTGAGTTGTGTGTTGGGACTGTAATTGAGAGAGTGAGCTCTTGAAGGTGAATTACTGAACATTTGGTGTGGGAAGCTTGTAAGGTGGGAAGAGTGTGGCATCTCTTCATTTGTAATTCTTTTCTGGAAGAGTATTAATACAATTAGGTTATTGTCTCTCATATTCTATGTTATTTCTAAATTCTAGTTACTTGTGTACTTCTAGTTTAATTTATGCATGTTTAGTTGCTTGTACATGGTAATCAATGGTGCTTTCGGGTCCTAACAATTGGTATCAGAGCCAAGGTTACAGGGAGCAAGTTTGTGTTTAATTACCTGTCACTCTCAGGGGTTTTTGATTGAGTAGGAGTATAGTAATGGCAGAAGAAAGTAAGCTAAGAATGGAGGAACTAAAAAGCACAAATGGTCAATTACGGTGTTATGGAAAAGAAGAGTAGGTAAAGAGAAATTGTTGGTTGGTAGCAGATCAACATGAAGGAATTAAAGATGCAGATGTTGTAGGTGTTGTTACATAGGATGCTCTGGGATGTTTCTTGGATAAAGTAGAATCTTGTTCTATAGATTCTGTTGCCTCTTTCCATGTAGCCCTAATTAAAGGGGTTGGTGAGCCTTGTCAAAGTATTGGCAAAGGGGAAGTGCGGCTGAAATTGCAGATGGCCAACACATGGGTGTTGAAGGAGGTCATGCAGGTCCCAGTCTTGGAAATGCAACTAATTTTTCAAAAAAGTTGGGTGATGAGAGATGCACAACAACTCTCATGGCAAATTCTTGGAATGTTACCAAGGATGCACTTGAATTACCATGTGGTAAGAAAGCAGGTACTCTTTATCTACTTGCTTGTATTACTGATTCCACTTCTGTTGCACAGGTGTGGCTTTGTAGGCTTGGTCACATAAGTGAGAAGGGAATGGATGTTCTTAAGACAAATGGTAAGGGTTCAGCTTTAGAGAGCATAGACTGAGATTTTTGTGAGCAGGGGGATGTTACAAGAAAGGATTGTGTTTATTGCAAGAAAAAGAAGACTGATGTATTTAATAAACTTAAGAACTGGAAAGCCTTGGTGTTCTTGGAGGAGATGATGGATAGAGATTAGTGGAGGGGGCTAGATACTTTTGAGTAGGGTAGTTTGGACATGGGTATGATTCAAATAAACCTCACGGGTAAAAAGTCATCACTCACAGGCAAACACAGATACCGGCATCGGTCAAGGTGAACTGACGTCAAACAGATAGGTACCAACGTCAGTCATGTGCAGACTAGAGAAGTCAGTGGTGTCAAGCAGGTGGAGATTGATGTTAGTAGGGTAACCAGTGTCGGTGACTTGGACAGTCACATGAAACTGATGTCGATTGGATGCAGACTGTGTGGTGACCGAGGTCGATCACTGAAATGGATTTTGGGTGGACAACAAATTGTCAAGGAGTCTCAAATGCCCATGTGGAGGACTGAAAGGGTAAGTAAGCCTAAAATTTGTTATTCCTCTTCTTTATACTCGTTGCTCATTGTAGAGCAGGAAGGATCTAGGAAACAGTGGGAGCATGGCATGAATAGGATGCAGAACCAAATGAGAGATTTGGTAGGGTTGCCAGTCAATATGAAAACACTGAAAGACGAATGGATACCTTAGTTAAAGAATAGAGAGAATAGATACGTGAGATAGAAGGCTAGGTCATATGGTCTTGAGAAAGCTACAAGACAGTGGTACAGGTTTTGACAAGTGGATGACAAAGCAGGGCTTTAGTCAGTGTCAGTGTAACCATTGTGTTTGTCTTACCAGGTGGATGATGGTCATGACATTATCCTGTTACTAAATGTGGAGGATGAGCTTGTTGCAAGTTCAGACATATAGGGTTTTGCTAAGCTAAAGGTAAGGTTAGTTCAGTGGTTTGCCATGAAGGATTTAGGAGCAGAGAAATTCTTTGGCATGAGTTATCCTAGAGACAGGGAAATCACAAGCTGATGTTGTCACAGGATGATTGTGTGAAGGTAGTGCAGGATGCAGAATTAGGCAGCACACCTATGGATGGATAGGTCACAGAATAGGGTCCCCAATCACATGATGAGGTTGAGTACATGTGTAGTCCTTGAGTTTGCCCACGCAGTGGGAGCTGTCAGAAAGTTTGGAGCCGATCTGAGAAAGAAGCACTGGAGGGTAGTTCAGTGGATTCTCAGGTATTTGAGAGGGACCAGCAGCAGGTGCACATGCTATGTAGGGTCAAGTTCTTTTTCTACATGGATTTGTAGATGCAGATGTGGCAGGTTACTTGGATGATAGGGGTTACACCATAGGATGTGTGGTGGTTGGTCTTCAAGGTTGAGCTTGAAGAGGGATATAAGCTAGGGAACAAATTAGATGGTGTATAGGTATAAGTACAGTGTAAATGTTTATCTCCAAGTGGGAGATTGTTAGGTTATGGAGCTAAAAGCTTCACTAATGTAGACATGGAGGAGGTTGCTGAGAGGTTACTAAGTTGCAGAGCAACTGACATTGGTCTGATCAACTGACGTTGGTCATATACAGTGAGAAGAGCAACCAACATTGATCAGAGATTAGCTGGCGTCGGTCACCTCCAGGCAGACAGGGACCAACGTTGGTCGCCTGTGCGGTTCCAAAACTGCTAGTTCATGGATAGTTAGTTAACAAATTGGGTGTTTGCATGTTAAGAGGGCAATTATAGACTTCAGCTGCAAATCTAATTATTGTAATTAGATGTCTAATTATTGTTTGCATGAGATCTATATAATAGATTCATGGGCTGTATTGTAATTTGTGCTAGAGAGTAAGAGAGCAAATATTAGCTCCTTCAGAGTGAAGAGAGCAAGGTGTGTTCCTCTTAGTGCCACAGTGCCAAGTGTGGGTGCTGGTTTGGAGAATTAGAAGGATTCTTCATGTATGTAGGATCTTGGTCAGTAGGTGTGCAAGGCCACATTTGGAGATCTACATGGTAATTAAGATCATTGATCTGCAAGTGTATGTGTGTGCAAGGTCTAGGTTTGCAGGTGTGTAGAACTAGGTTGGTCTGCAGGTGGCAGTAGGATCAAGGTGATAGCAACACAACAAGGAGCAAGATCAGGTGGGATCTACTTGGAGTACGGTGTGTACTCAGTTGGAGAGCAAAGAGGAAGGTAAGGTAGTTCCTTCCAAAGTAAGATCATTTGAGTTACAGGTTGTTGCAAGTTCATGGGAGATCTACTTGGAGTGCATTGTGTACTCGGTTGAGTATGTTTGTATACTTAGTGTACTGGTAGTATTGTTACTGACTAGTTGACTGGCAGTGTTGTTACTGGCTGGTGGAGGTGAACACCAACTCTGTGTTTGAGTTGTGTGTTGGGACCGTAATTGAGAGAGTGAGCTCTTGTAGGTGAATTACTAAACACTTGGTGTTGGAAGCCTGTAAGGTGGGAAGAGTGTGGCATCTCTTCATTTGTAATTCTTTTCTGGAAGAGTATTAATATAATTGGGTATTGTCTCTCATATTCTGTGTTATTTTTGAATTCTAGTTACTTGTGCATTCTGGTTAATTTCTGCATATTAAGTTGCTTGTACATGGTAATCAATGGTGATTCTGGGTCTTAACACACACATCTAAATCTTGAGATGGATAGTTGAGGTTGATTTTTATCAAATCCAAAAATCTATAAATAGGAGGCCTCACAACATCATTTCTAAGCTTAATTAGTGCAAAGTTATAATGTAAGATTGGTTCCAAAAAGCTTCAAGCAACTAGTGTTATAATTCCAAATTGATTCCAAGCCAAGACAAGCCACAAGCCAAAGGTGCCAAGGAGAGATAGAGCTTGCCAAGCTTCCATTTCCAAGGACTTCATGAGCACAAGCATAGCAAGCCACCACAACAAACATTTTGGAGCATCCAAGGAAGGTAAAGAAGTTTTCTTTTGCATTTTAATTGTGTGTTTCATTCATTATTGTTAACTAAGCTCTTCTTAGTGTCTAGGCCAAGATATATTATGCTATTAGTGTGTTTATTTCATTTTGTTTTTATTTTTGAACTAACACCATACTAACCATCCTCTCTTGAGTCAAATTTCTAGATCACAGAGGATTTGGTTTGGTTGGGTTGGCTGATAACTAGAGGTGGAGCCATTTTAAGGATAATTGTGTTTGTGGTTACCTTTGGTTTGGTGTTAAGGTGTTAGATAGTTGGTGGTTTTGGATGGGGAAGGGTCATTGGATTTGAAGTTAAAGTTTTTGTTTCTTAGTTTCAACTTACCCTCATCGATGGCTCTGATTTCTAGTTTGCATGCCATGGTGAAAGCCTCATCAAAGGTTTTGAAGGTTTGAACCTAAAGTGTAGGGGTAATGTGTTTCATACAAGCCTGAGAGAAAAGTTTAATCAACTTGGGTTGGGGTAGAGAGAAATTTAGCTAGTTAATAATACCTCACCATCATGCTACAAAATTGGCAATTAATTTATCATCAAATTGCCTAATGGAATAAAGGTCAGTGATAGATACCTTCTTAGATATATTGATTGAGAAGTGGGCTAAAAAGGTTTGGGTGAGTTAGGAAAAGAAAAATATGGAGTGCTTAGTGAGAGCACTGTACCAATATAATGTTGGTCTAGATAAAGACATAGGAAAGGTACGAAGGAGAAGGGCATCATCATAGGTAATCAAGTAACAAGAATGCTGAAATGCTTGTAGGTGTTGTTAGGGGTCCTCTTTGCTATGAAACTTAGAAAATTTGGGTAGTTACCATTGAGGAGGGTAGGTTTGTATAGGGATGGATGGGTGAATAGGTTAATTATAGATTTGATCATAAGACAAGAGGTTGTGAGCCCTAAAGATAGATGACTCTAGGTTGGTCATTTTATCCATCAACTTTTTGACCAAATTTGTTTGGGGTTAGGGAGCTCCATAATTGTATGGTAAGTTTTGTTGGGGTTGGGTGGATGAAATATATGGATACTTGGTATAAGGTTGAGAAGATGCCACATACTTATATGTGGTCATTGAGGGTTGGGATGATGCCACATAACGGTTAATGGGAACAAAAGGTTGGGTAGAAGATGAAGCTATATATCCTCATGGATTAGGAATATAGCATGGGTAGGGTGTCATAGGTATTTATTGAGGGGTTGATGTGGGTTGGTTTAGAGGTATGATTAGATTGGTAGATTAGGGAATTTATATGGATTAGGTTAGAGGTATGGATGGGTTAGTTGGGTGAGGGTGAATGGTGACTCTAGTACTGATAGGTGGAAGGGTGAAAAGTATAGATAACATGACATTCTGACATGGGGTGGAGATTGGTGGGTTAGTAGTGATGAGGGGGATAGTTTCAATAGGGGTAGAAGATATCACCACCATGGGTGGAGTATGGGTAACAAGGGTTGAGGTTAACCTTATGTTGGAGGTGTTATTGGTTAGTGTAGGGGGTGTTTGGTTATTAGTTGGGTTATTTGATTGAGTTTGGGTGGAGGTATCAGATGGGTGATTTATGGAGGAAGATGTTTGGGTGATCATAAGTTAGGTAGAGGTCATGGAAACCATAATATGGTGAGGCATCCCATAAGGTGGATCATTAGGAGGAACCAAAGTAATAAGGGTGCAGTTAGACATGGTGTTGAGGTAATGTTGGAGGGCCACGGGGTTATTATCAAGTAAGGTTGTAAAATATGCATCACCTTGGGAAACTATCCAAGGCATGGTATGGGGTAGAAGGATGAGGATAACCCTTAACATCTGAGGTATACTCCATGGAGGAATAAGAAGAGGAAGGTGGCTCTTGGTTTGTTTGATTTCTAAACTGTTGTCTAGTAAAATCCATATGAGAAATAGAAAGGAATAAAGGAAAGCTCTCAAATCAAACACAAAGCAAAAAAAATAAAAATATCTCAAGGCAATCAAAACATACACTAGAGTGCATTTAAAATCTTAGGGTACCTTTTATCTCATTTTTGGTTTATGATTTAGTTGGAAAATGTGAAGAAGAAGTTGGTTTGTAGAGTGGATATTAGAAGAGAAGTCTATGGTTAGTTTCAAGTGTTTAAGGCTCTAAAAAGGATCTATATTAGAAATAAATACATGGCTTGGTATTGGGGCCTACCCTCTCACTTCACACATGATAAAGATAAGTGTGTTAGGTGTTTAGCCAGTATATACTAATTTCTAGAGTTTATACTCAACCAGAGAGCTGGGTTGGTTCTTCACTTGGTAATAACCTCCAAGTAGGATTGCCAAGAAAGGGTAAGGTTACCATTAGGTGATGAAATCTTATTTGGGCCTTGTCTTAAGTTTGTTTGATATTTAATTGATTTAAGTGGTTTGGTATAGTATGTGATAAATAAGTGAAACTATGATTGATTAATTTGCTTTTTAATTTAACTAAATGAGCTAAACATGCAAGCAATCAATGTATGCAATTAATTTTATACCCAAAATAAATTTTGATTTCTTTATATGATCATAAAATAAGGAAGAAAAGGGCACCTAAATGTTACTTGCAGACACCTAAAACTAGCCACCGATAACCTCCAACCAAGCTTTTGACCAATTTCTATCCAAAATGCACAATTTAGCTTAAAAACACTAAAACACACACACAATGAGTTAAAACTGACATACTCAAGTGTCAATTTTGGCTAGGGTATCCCTAAATGGGGCAATATGATTTATGGTCTAGCTAACTTTGATCAGATCATTTCGAGTCAAAATGCTAATTTTGCACCCATGTGCTCTAGATTGCTCTTCCCTATCAAATCTTTTACACGAGACATGTGCCTTTATTATTTATTGTTGGAAACATCTTAAATGAGAATATGGTTCCAATGCATCTAACATCACCCTCTAATTCTAATCCAATCAAATTTAGGACCAATAACATGACATTTTGATCAAATTGAGTAATTTTTGCATAAAGTGCTTAATCATGCTTAAGAACTAATTAACCCAAATCAAGGCTTAATAAAAAATTTCATAGAAACTTGTTGAATACTTGATTTTGGAAATGAATATGGAATATCTACATCATCAGGTGACCTCATTTCTTGGGAAGACATCCCTAGGCCATAAATGCCACAAATATCAAGATTCATGCCTCCCATGCCTCGTTAATGCCTTCCATAATGCCCTCCATGCCTCTTAATTACCCATTGTTCTAATGCCATGATGAAGATAATTAAAAACTTAATTCCAAAAAATGAATTAATCCTCAACCACACATCTCAATCTTGAGATGGACAGTTCAGGTTGATTCTATCCATATCCAAAAATCTATAAATAGGAGGCCTCATAACATCATTTCTAAGCTTAATTAGTGAAACGCTATAATGCAGGATTGGTTCCAAAATCTTCAAGAAAATAGTGTTATAATGCCAAATTAATTTCAAGCCAAGCCAAGCCACAAGCCAAAGGTGCCAAGGAGAGATGGAGGTATCCAAGATTCCATTGTCAAGGACTTCATGAGCACAAGCCGAGCAAGCCACCACTGTAAAGGCATTTGGAGCATCTAAAGAAGGTGAAGGAACTCTTGTATTTGATTCCTTGATTTTTAGTTATGCTTGTCATTTGTTTTTGTTAAATAAGCTCTTCTTAGTGTCTAGGCCTAGAGATGTTATGATATTAGTGTGTTTCTTTCATTTTGTTTTCATTTTTGAACTAACACCATACTAACCATCCTCTCTTGAGTCAAATTCCTAGGTCACATATGGTACACCCAGTGGGATTAGATGCATCCTACACTTGAAAGAGATTCTTTTGCAACTTTAAAATATTTATTTAAGCTCTTAAAACTCTTGCAAATTGATTTTATAACTTTATTTTACCATTTTTAGTTGCCACAAGTTTTACATAGTAATCAACATCGATAGAAATACTAACATCAGTTACTTGACTTAACTAACCTCGATCAACAGAAATGACATTGATTAGATCTCGATTAGCCATAACAGATGTCAGTGGCAATAAATGACGTCAGTCACTATGTTTTTTCAAAAACATAGACCCGAGACCTCTTTTTCCAAAGTTTGTTATTTCAAACTAAAAAGGGATTCAAAGCTAAAGGACATGCTAACAATTTCACTGTAGGACCAAGTTTAAAATTTACTCAAAACATGTTTAAATCACCTTTGTACACTTAAAAATTGATTAAGAACCTTGTTTTGGATGTTTAACAAAGAATTTAAGTGTTTTTAGTAAATGTTTTTCAAAGTTTACAACTAAGACCAAGGGGTCAAATGAACACCACCAAATTTTTCTTTTTGGGCTTAAAATTGAACACACCTATCAATTTTTGTTTGTAATAGTTGTTTACATAGATTTTATTTGGAAAAAAGAGGAATGGTACATGTATGCTCTTCCATTTGTCCCCTATAGGGAACCCTTGGAATCAAAAGCACCATTCCTATTGCAAGTAGCCTCATCCAAGGCTTAGAAAGAAAGTCATATAAAGCACTCCCCAAAAACTTGTCAAAGTTTGGGTGACATTGAAAATGATCCTAAAGTCTTTCTACTTTTGTGCTTTTTTTTTCATACAAACTTGGCTTACGAGGGGGACTTCATCACCTCCTGCAAGTTCTTTAGGGAATCTTTGACTTGGGGTTTCATCTCCCAGCATTAACTTCATTTGACTCCTTTGGAGTTACACATGGGACATATCTGCATTTAGACATCACATTACACTGAGTGAATAATAGGATGTAGTAGTTGTAAAAAGGACTAGACCTTTTTACAATTATCCAATGTCATGGTCACTTAATTTTCGTGCTTGTCTTTTGCATCATTCGATGTGGAAGTCATTATGAAATTGATTCCCTTAGAAATGTTCAAAACTTGATAGTTTAGTCAACCCCACATTCCATCCCTTTGCTAGGATTTGGATGGTTATACTTAGAGTGTTTTGATCATTTTATCATTTGGTATGTTTTTGAGACTAAAACTTGTTTGTTTGTGTATAAGCCATGTCAAAACCAATTTTTCTATATGTCACTCTTTTGTATAAAGAGGTGTTATGCTGGTTGTTTTACACCACACTTATGCCTTGAAAATTTTTAATTTTTTTTGTGTGTTTGCCATTTGAGTTGAAGAGGGTAGTGTTATGATACCCAAATCATGTCCAACCATTTATGCCTTTGAGTCTTTTGAAACATAGCATTGACCACATAATTTGAGCATGCTTACATCTTTAGGTTGCTCAATTTGTTTAAAGACTAGTTTACCTTGTGCCAAAAACCATTTGTTTCAACCATGTCATGCATACCATTTGGACCATTGTCTTGTGCCGTCATGTTGTCCAATCTTGTCTAATTTTTTTGGTCAAATCCTAGTTTTCAACATTGAGTTTTAATTTAGACTTGTTAAATTTGGATTCAAACATTGATTAATTTTTGTTTAGGCCTTAATTCATAGGGATAATACATAGATATTTCTCTTTTGGGTTGCATAACTTTGGTTAATTGATTACCAAAATTTGAAAACTATTGATGGTTTGTTTATTTGCCTATCCTGATCATTGTTTGTGCTTTTATTTGGGAGGAAACAACCTTTTTCAAAGATCCTTTTGTCTTATGCCTTATGCCAAATGATCATGTTTATGTTTGATTCCATGTGCCAGGTCTATGTCAAAGCTATTTCCAAACTTGTTAGATTAAATTAAATCACGTCAGCGTTTGTTTCAAGTCTAGTTTTTGACGCCATTTGGCTAAAAGTCCTAGCATGCCTATTTATTTGAGCCTAGATTTTGACTCCACATTAAACAAAATGCGTAGCAACTCAAATTTTCCCTTTCCTAGTTTAGACCTTATTTGGAAGACTTTGACCTAGGCTTTTGAAATACCAATTTTTATTCAGACATTTGACCATTTGTGCATATGACATTTGACATTAGATGTTTGACGTTAGGCTATTTTATGCCAAGTCTTAGTACAAATAATTTTAGAGATATAGCTCCACTTTCAAATCATATTGGAGATATAGCTCCACCCCTTCAACCAAGTTAGACCAAGCTTGAATCATTTATCCTTTGGACATAGTTTTTCAGAGTTTTTATAACTCTAATCCTTTTTGTTTTGAAGCTTTCCTCATTTACGTGGATATGTCTCACTACACTTATAGTGGAGTCACTAACAATCCAAATTATGATATAATGGCCACACAAAATGACTTTTATGGCTTTTATCAAGACCCCAATGATGTTAATGTGGTTTGTGAGACATATTTCTATCTGCCTTATATTAACCATTCATAAGAACAAAGTCACGAAGCAACTTATGATCCAACTTGAGACCTTGATTGGTAAGAAGAAGTTTGTGAAGATGAATTTGAAGACCCAACTATAGATAATGTTGTTTAGGATATGAATTCATACCCTCTTTATAATAATCAATACATGGAACATAGTCAAGAACTAGCTTATGAGCCAACTCATGGTTGGAAGGATATGGTTTATGAGGAAGACTTGAATGCTTTTGCTTATACAAGAAATAAAGTTTTATGATGTCCTTTGCTATCTAATCATCGACTACCCCTAACCATCCTTTAGATTATATAAGTTATCAAGCTCCATAATATCCAAGGAAAACCATTACCATTCCTAAACCTAGTCCTTTGGCTTGTGCGAGAAACCAAGCTCCACAACACCCAACTATTTCTATTCCAGGACCTCATCTTTTGGTTTGTGTGAGCAACCAAACTTTGCAATGCCCCTTCATCATTCTAGGACCTAGTACTTTGGCTTGTGCAAGCAATCATGTTCCATACCACCCTATTGTTATCATCTTAAGACTTTATCCATAGCTCATGTAAGAAATCATGCTCCCCAAGGCCCTACCATTATCCAACCACAAGTCATTCCTCATCCAGTACCAATCCCAACCAAACCTCAATCAATCCAATCATTCAAAGACCAAGCTATGTTCAAAATTGGTATTTTCCAACTCATTAGAAACTAAGGCCAAGAAAACCAAATAATCCAAGATGTTTTTGTTGAACCAACCATTTGGGATAAGTCAACTTATGATGAATCACCTATTGATCCTATACTAGTTATTGAGGAGTCTCACTCTGATGAGCCAATATTTGATGAGTCACTTCTTAATGATTATAATTACCTTTGGGAAAATCATTACCTTGACCATGTGCCTATTTTTCAAGAGCCTCCTATTGACAAGCCAATCTTTGAGGAGTTGTCTCTTGACCTTTTTCCTATCCTAGAGGAGTCCCACTTTGATAAACTAGTTTTTGTGGAACCCATTATGACATTATAGGTTGTTACTTATCCACTACCAAATATTCAATAAGACATCATTGTAACAGAGTACCCATTAGATGAAGAATCAAAGTTAGAGTTAGGTTCTACTCTTTGACTGACATCTAATTTAGCATCAGAATCAAAATTTGAATCAACATCAGTCTCAACATCAGATTTAGAGTCCCTTGAGTTAGAATTAGATTCAAATGAAGAATATGTTCATAGTTGTTACAACATTGGTTACACATGCTTCGTAGATCAATTTTAATACATTTGTGATCCTTATATGGTTTTTGAGGATGAGTACTTCAGCTTTGACACAAGTTCTCCTAGTATCTTCTACAAAGATTGTGCAACCTCTCCCCATTCCATTACCATTTCATAGGCCATTACCATCAACTAAGATAGCCATATTATTGACATTTCATCTCCCACAAGTGTCAATTATGACTGATAGAATCACTCTTTATTGAGCTACATCCATGGTGACATAGCATTTGAAGAAGAGCAAAGAGGCCAAGACAACATTCATGTAGTAAAAGAACACTCTCCTAGTGGGACCTTTTTAAAGGTGCTAGGGGATAATCAAAGCGAAAACTTAGCATCTTCTAGTGAGACTTTTTTAGAAGTGCTAGAAGACAATGAAAGTCAAAATCCAATGTTCATTAGTGATACCTTCTCAGAGGTGCTATGAGAAAATCAAAACAACTTCATTGGTGAAAACCTCATTGAGGCACCAATAGCTGAGCACAAAAGTTCTTTACTACTTGATGAAGACAAAATCAAAGATCAAATCAAAATAGCTTCCTATCTATAATCTAATCAGATGGTAGCTACTCTCAATATCAAACAATAAAAAAATTTGGTGGTCCTATCGAGAAAATAAGTCTTTGGCCCCATCACAATTAAAATTATGTCAAATCTGGCATTAGTAACATTACGTGTGACGAAAAGTCCTGATCTTCATTTGTTTCCCCACCATTATACATTCAATTATCATTTACCATCCATTTCACAATCAAATCTACCATCCATTATTTGTCTCTATTTACCATCCATGGTTGCACTTTCTTTTGTAGAGGATATAAAGATGCCTTGTCTCAATGCTTGAAGGAATCATAATCAATGACCAATGAAAATCACAAAAACATTCTTGACAACCAAATCTACATCGAGTTCTTGATGGAACAACTATTCAAATGAGGTGTAGGATATCAATTAACATAATAAAGTATTCTATTTGTATCATTTTTTGATTAGGACGTGCATCTCCATCTCAACAAGAATAACAAAATCATGTGCCATTTTACCATACCTAGGCCAAAAATATGTACCATACCATTTCACAATGCCATTACCATTGTTACATATGCCTATTTGCCATTGTCACATATTCTTATCATTCATCCCATCACTTGGGGGAAACCCTCTTCCCATTTTATCTAATCCATCATTATCCTTAGCAAGACCATACTATCCTATCAATCCATTCCTATCTAGACTGAAGCCTATTTTTAGTCATCCTACCCAATCCTATTTTGATCTTGGTTCCTTTGGTTCTTACTACACTTTATGTGATAGGATTCTGATCAAATTTCAACAACCAATCTAATCCATTTTTATAATTATAGTTTATGAAAGTAGTGTGGAAGTTGATCTAGCAAGATATCTTTCATCCTATCCATGTTTATTTTTGTGAGCTTGATTAGAACCGCCTATGGGCAAATCAGTGTCTCACTAGTCTTGCTAATAATTATAACTACCTATGGGAAAATTAGTATCATTAACCTATGCTATTGTATCATAGTTATAACCACATATGGGCAAACTAGGGGCAATAATTATTTATCATGCATTGCTGCATCACCTTGCCATTACTATTTTCATTTGATTGGCCATTTGTCAGATTTGAGAACTTGTTGGGACCTAGTTGGTTTTTCTCCACTTTTTGTGTGGATGGAATTACTATGAATTGAGGTCATTTTGGGACTATGTGGGTCATTCTCAATTCATGTTTAGGTTACCTTAGTCCCCCTTTCTATACGCTCTCACCATTTTATGAGTGACCTAAGCTAAATGCTCTCACCATTTTGCGAGTAGGTATTTTATCATTCTCTAACGAGTTAAGATACCTCAAAATTCTAAAAACATTCATAATATTTCAAAAATACCAAAAATATTTGTCCTATCTAAGCCCAGTCAGTTATCCTCGATCTGCCTTACTGGGGCATTGTCATTGTTAGGATGCTTTCTCTTGCTTTCAGGCTTTTTGTTTGTTGGTTTATTTTAGGTTGTTTGTTTGTATGCTTTTCTATCTATTTATTTGCTTGCCTATTTGTTTACTTTCAACACTGTTGTCTCAACTCAGTCTATATGTATGTATTGGGTGATTCCTTGCACACATTATTTTTGAGTCCATCCATATTCATACATCAACATTGTCATCATGATTTTTATCATTGGTGTATTATTTTCAAGTGTTTATTGGATTGAGAGTCAGTCCTTATGCATATTTTGGCCAAGGATTTATGGTGTTCTATCATGAAGCCTACCATCACATGCTATAATAAAAATTAGCTTCATGAAGGTCTAAAATCAATAAAGCTATAAAAGTTTCTCCTTGGTACCTTGGCAAAATCCTTCCATCCCACCCTTGATCAAATCAACCTATTAGCCATTCTAGTTGTGTCATTGTTAATCAGGATGAGCATATTCTTATTGGTAGGTACAACTAAATCATTCACACTGATCAATATTATTCTTCTATTCATCTATTTTCATCACTTTACACCTACTTATCTTTAATCTATAGTCTAGGTTATATCCTTGAATTATGCTTGCTAATCAGCCCTAATTGGGGCACAATCATTTTTAGCCAATCCAGGTCTACTTAATGATTATAACCACCTATGGGCAAATCATTATTTTAACTTTTATTACTAATTATAACCACCTTTGGGCAAATCAACATCCTTTTTATATGAATGCATGCAAACATTTTCTTATTTGGATTAATCTCAAACATGAGTTAATTCCACCTTTCTTTTTTTTTGAGGGATCATCCATCAATAAATGTGATGGCCACTCCCTCAAGGGGGCATCATCCTAAGCTTTTCAAACACCATTTGGAGATTTGTTCTTCAACCATCATCTTCTTTTTGGCATACAAGACATTTCTCATTCTTTGAGAAGACATTACTTTTCCTACAATTTACAACATCTTCCCAAATAGGGGCAAATTGTAGAAACCTAAAACTGGCCACCGATAACCTCCAACCAGGGTTTTGACCAATTTCTACCCAAAATGCACAATTTGGCCTAAAAACACTAAAACATGCAAAATGAATTGAAACTGACATATTCAAGTGCTGATTTTGGCCAGGGTATCCTTAAATTGGGCAATACAATTTTTGGGCCAACTAACTTTGATTAGATTATTTTGAGTCAAAATGCCAATTTCGCACCCACATGCTCTGGATTGCTCTTCCATATCAAATCTTTTACATGAGACATGTGCCTTTGTTATTTATTGTTGGCAACATCATCAATGGGAATATGATTCTAATGCATCTGACATCACCTTCTAATTCTAATCCAATCAAATTTAGGACCAATAATAGGGAATTTTGATCAAATTGAGTAATTTATGCACAAAGTGCTTAATCATGCTTAAGAGCTAATTAACCCAAATCAAGCCTTAATAAAAAATTCCATGGAAACTTGTTGAATACTTGTTTTTAGAAATGAATATGGAATATCTACATCATCAGGTAACCTTATTTCTTTGGAAGACATCCCTAGGCCATAAATGCCATCAATATCAGGATTCATGCCTCCCATGCCTCATCAATGCCTTCCATGATGCCCTCCATGCCTCTTAATTTCCCCTTCTTCTAATGCCATGATGAGGATAATTAAAAACTTAATAACAAAATTTGAATTAATCCTTAACCACACATCTCAATCTTGAGATGGATGGTTTAGGTTGATTCTAGCCAAATCTAAAAATCTATAAATAGGAGGCCTCACAACATCATTTCTAAACTTAATTAGTGCAAAGTTATAATGAAAGATTGGTTCCAAAAGCATTAAGAAACTAGTCTTATAATGCCAAATTGATTTCAATCCAAGCCAAGTCATAAGCCAAAAGTACCAAGGAGAGATAGAGGTAGCCAAACTTCCATTGTCAAGGACTTCATGAGCACAAGCTGAGCAAAACACTACTATAAAGGCATTTAGAGCATCCAAAGAAGGTGAAGAAACTCTTGTATTTGATTCCTTATTTTTTAGTTGTGCTTGTCATTTGATTTTGTTAACTAAGCTCTCCTTAGTGTCTAGGCCTAGAGATGTTATGCTATTAGTGTGTTTCTTTCATTTTGTTTTCATTTTGGAACAACACGATACTAATCATCCTCTCTTGAGTCAAATTCATAGATCACACTACTAGGTCCCATCGAGTGTGCCATAATGTTTCTCTCAATTTTAACTTATTTCTATTTAAAGAAGTAAAAAACTAGTAATAAAGGTGTGGTAGAAGTACTTGTTTGTTTGTGCACGTGTGATCCAGATGATCATGATGATCTCTTCTTTGTCTTAGAAAGAATGACCTATAGATAATGAATCACTCATGCAAATGGGTTGTTAGATGGGTAAGAAGGTGGATTGCCTAGCATGAGCTAGATCTAACAAATGTAAGCTTACTAGGAGGCTTTCAATCCACACTCTTAAAATAGTCAATCCACACTTTTAAAATAGTTAAGTCAAAAGAAATGAAGATAAAGTACTTGCATCAAATGATAAAAAATACTAAAAGAGAATACAAGAAGAAATAAATTCTCGATAGAGGAAAATAGATTAATTAAACAAATAGTTGGTTAATACTAATGCTAAATAGGTTAGGTTGGGTTCAAAAAATAGGTAAGGTCTCTGGGAACAAGCAGGGACACATAAAGTAGAATTTGATTGGGGGTAAGTGGGTAGAAATAAATTGTTATTATTTCCTACCACAATGACCATTGATGATTAGGGTGACTATCGGTGGTCAGGGTGACTATCGACAGTTACTGTAGGTTCTAGGTATGTTCAGAAAAGAGTTGAAGAATGGGTCAATAAGTGGTTTGGGATCTAGTTTGGGTCTGGGGGTTAGGAGATAAGATGTAGAAAGGTCTAATTTAAGCAGGGAAGTTAGAAACCAAACAAATAGAACTTGA
The DNA here is from genome assembly GCA_037957365.1 of Torreya grandis. NCBI lineage: Eukaryota > Viridiplantae > Streptophyta > Pinopsida > Cupressales > Taxaceae > Torreya > Torreya grandis. Next base: position 1,668,644 of record JARHVA010001208.1, read on the forward strand.
AATATAAAATGTACCTAGTTTATTGTGTGATGGTTGATGGCTGATCTTGAAGCAATTTTGGTAGAGTAATGGTACATTGCATCAAGATCAATTTTGGTAGAGGTTCAGTTCTATATTGTAGTTACTGAATTTATATAAAGAAGACCTTCTAATTGATAGCTTGATTACCTATATGCTATAATGATTGATTATGGATCCTTATTCACCTCCTACTCCCCTCCTTTTATAGGCAAAGAGAGATGGAGGTAGAAGGTTCCATAGGAGGTTAGGCTATTGATTTTGATGCATCATGATGTGTTAGTAATGAGTAAGGTGAACATATTAAATTATGTTGTGTTAGCTTGTACACAATTGGTGTTGTGTTTATTTAGGTAGGGAACGAACCTGACTGTCAATGATTAGGGTGATCATTAGTGGTCACTTTGACCATCGATAGTCGAGTGTCGAAGCTTAAGTGGAATAAAAGGGTGGGTTTGGTCAGTTGGTCAAACTAACCATGGTTAAGTTGAGTTAGGGGTCAATGGGTCAAATTGGTCCTAAAGGGGTCCTAAAGTGGTCCAGGGGTGTTTTGACATTTGAAACTATAACGTGAAAATTTTTGGTGTCTATACAAAGGTAAGAAACCCAAAGAGGATGACATTTATGATATAGATGAGGATGAACTAATTGCTTTGATTTCAAGGAAATTTAAAATAGGTTCAAGCAAGTATAAGGGTAAATTACCCCTAAAATGATTTAATTATGGAGAGGCAGGACATTTTGCTAATACGTATCCTCATAAGTATAAGAAGAATGATGATGAAGATGATGATCAAGGTTATGATGATGGCAAAAGATCATTTAGGTCTGATAAAAACAAAAAGGGATTTAGAAGGTTTGACAATAAGAATTAATTCAAGGATAAGAAGAGTCTCTACACCAAGGAAGATTACATCTCATCAGATGAAAGTGAAGTCAGTGACTCAGTGTATGATCATGAAGATGATGGCCCTACTAAATATGAATCCCTCTTCATGGATAAGGAAGGTAGTTGCTCACATCAATAGGAGTTTACATGGAATGATTTAGATGATGATGAAAATGAGGTGGACTGTGAGATTGAATTGATGAATGCTCTTGAAGAACTGAAGATTGAGAAGAAGATTAACAAGAAGATGAAGTCTCAACTCAAAGACTATGAGAAACAATTCAATGTATATGAGGCAAGAATGAATGAAAAAACTAAGGAGCTTGATGATATAGTCAAACATCCCAATTATCAATTAGGAATCTTGTATATAAGCTTGAAAGTGAAAGAAGATGAATGTTTAAGGTATGTTTGTAAAAATAAGTCTTTAAAAGATGAGTTAGAGAAGTCTACAAGAAAGGTGAAACCATTTGGTAGATTTGATAAGAGTTATAATGGTCTATATAATCTTATAAATAGTTAAAAGTCTACTAGTGATAGATTTGGATTGGGTTTTAATGAAGATTCCAAAGTTGCTTCTCAAGTTGACATGAAGGCCAATGAGAGCAAAGTGGTTCAGCCCTTGAAGGTCACCGATCAATGAAGAAATGATGGTAAAAATATATTGAAGACAAATTAGATTAGATAACCTAATGTCATGAGGTATGTAATATTCAATAGTTACTGTTACACATGTAATCAATTTGTTTATAAGGCTATAAAATATAAGAGACCTGTTAGAAATGAGTTTTCATAAAACTATGATGGGGGTCATTAGTCAAAAGGTGTGAACAATGTTAAGTGTTTCAAATATCTTAATGAGGGACATTTTTCTATACATTATCCAAATAAGGTAAGGCAAGATATATTTATTGAAAAAGGTATAGTGTGCTTTAATTATCAATAGAGAGGTCACATTGCTAGATTTTGCAAACAAAGTCCCACAATATAGAATATGTTTAATCAAGATCCTGGAGTGTAAGAAAGAAGGCAAGTTAACTCATGGAATACAAAGGTGATAAGTGTTTCATGATGAGTTTGCAAGTCCAACTAATCTATTTACTATGGTGGAGAATGCTACAAAAGTTGAAGAGTGCCAAGGGGTCTCATTGTCTACTCATGTTGAGAATGAAGAGACCAAGCTCAAGGAGAACACCAAGGTGCTAGTTGAGTCTAGTTTTGAGGTATGTATGGATCTAAGTGAACATCATATTATTGCTAGGAAATTTTTTATGTAGAGAACATCAGTTTTCTATGCCTAGTGATGAGGTTCCAAATAACAAGGTGGATTCTTTAAATGAAAAGGTATGTCATGAGTCTATGTTATCTCCATGTATTGTCAATCCAATCCTATAAGAAAAGGAGAATGTTGTAGTGGTTGAGAATTTTGCTTATATTAAGACTAAGAATAATAAGAAGAACTATAAGTATCAAATGACCAAGGAGGAGAAGGAATATGAGGAGTTATGGGCAATTCCTAGTTTCACATTATTCTAGGATATTGTGAAGTAGGGTGTGATTGTCTATGCTTATTAAGAGACTCCTTTAAGTAGAGAAACAAGTGTTGCTATGGTGTTTTTTAGATGGTCATAAAATATTAGATATGAGTGTTCTCAGTTGGATTAGGTATGCCTAGGTGGAAGATATGTTGTGGTGATGCCAATGTAATATCATAGCTATATATGGTCAGTCTGCAAGGTCAGATTGAAGGTTTTCAAGTGACAAAAGAGGATTTGTGTTTTGTCAAGATGATATTTTTGTATAGAAAGGTCTGTTGACCTTATTCTAGCATGGTCTAGGTGGTTTTGTGGTTTGAAGGTATGTTGAAGTCAAATTGGAGATTTTTTGTTTGCTCTCGGGTTTCCCAAATTGTGCTTAAGAGTATGCAGGTCCTAAAATGGGTTATATGATGTATGGGTTCCCAAAGATGTGTAAGATCAAATATTTTTTTATAAGTGTGTAATGGTTATCTCCAAGTGTGAAGTAAGTTTTAGAGGTGGATGTTGACCAGAAGGTGGTTTGTTGATTCTATTTATTTTGAGATTCTAGGGTTTTGGGCTCTACTAGAAAAGTGGTTTGCCTTATGATTTAAGGTTTAAGGATTATTAATATATTTAATGGGCCAAATGGGTTGTCTAATGAAGATTCAAATATATTTAAAGGTTTGTGGTTTTCAAATTATTCATGTTTTTATCAAGATGGAGGTCTAATTGGTAAGTTGGTTTGTGAAGGAAGTATGTTTCAAATGTTGATCTAGGTGTTGAAAATTGGTGTGCTTAAGGGGGAATATGAGAGTGCTCAATATATAAATTTTTAGGTTTTGATGTTGTGTCTAATAAAATTTGTGGGCTATGAAAGTTCAAGGTAGGGCTATAAGGAGTCTAGACAGGCCTAGTATGAAGATTTGATGTTTTTGAAGAATTTATCCAAAATAGAAAGGTATGAGTATTTCAAGGTGAGTTATTACATTTTTTTATTGTAGGTTTTATATTTGGTGAGTGGCATGGATTTTTGTTGGTGGTCCTTGAGTTGGTTTGAGAGAGAAGGCAAGTAAGCCTGTATGGTGGTTCTTCATAGTGTGTGAAGATATAAAGATGCTCAAGAGGTGCAATGGCTCAAAGATATTAGGGGGAATCCTTATCAAATTTTTCTTGGTGATTTCCATCATATTTTAGTTTTTTGTGTGTTATTTCTTCATTGGTTGCAGTGCTTGGTTGAAGTGAGTGTTGGCATGGAGCAAGAGGAAGTTATCAAGGAAAGAAGAGGTAGGCTCAAGATAAGGGGGAGTTTGTATCATATTTATAAGATTATCCTCTCTTTTTGGTAGTATTTTCATGTCTTTAGGATCAGTTGGTTCCCACTTTGTCATTATGTCAAAGGGGGACAAAGTTCCTATTGTGAGAGTGCTTGAAGAGAGAGAAGAAAGGTGAGTTGTATATTGATGGGTGTTGACATAAATGTTAAAGGGGTAGATTGTTGGAGAGTATTAAATGATTTTATGGTGATGTAATGGAGGTGTCCTAGTGAGTGGATGAAGTTCCTTGATAGTATAAGTGACAATGACAAAGTGTACAATGTGTTTGTCCTAGTATGCTTGAAGGAGACTTGGTTGATCTTCAATTTTAGCATGGTTAGAGATGTTCATAGATGAGTATGGTGATTTGATCATGTGAAATGGGTCATATAAAAATTTAAGAATTATTTGAATGCTTATGTTCATGAGTGAATTTCATCTGGTTGATTATTGTTTTCATTTAGACATTTTGGGTCTAGTGGTAGAAAATCCTAGTAGGCAGTTTGCTGACATCACCATTGCCACATGTGGATGTGTTAGGGGAATTTGGTCATTTTTTTGTGATCAAATTTATACCTAATTATTATACACTAAATTTTAGGTCATGAAAAAAAGTGCATCAAATTATATGCAAGTGCAAAGTTGGGCTCCTAGGCATCTTGACAGTGTTTTCCCATACTTCGCCAATTTTGCAAAATGGCAAGAAAAGCTGAGTAGGTATTTTGATAGTGATATATTTTACACATGTGATAGATTCAAGATAATTTTATCATATGGATTTTTTTCATCTTTATGCGTAGTTGATATTCACTAAATCTTAGGTCATGAGATGAATCATGTCAAAAGATATGCATGTGCAAAGTTGGCCTTCCAGACAGTTCTTAACATAGTTAGATCTATGGCAGAAAAATCTAAGTAAGCAAATTAATGGTGTTATATCTCATACATATGAATATTTCAGGAGAATATGATATATGTTTGGATTATCATATATGAGGAAATCATATGGTCCATGTTAAGTTGTGGACCTAAAAGCTTCACTAATATGCAAATGTGTAGGTTGCTGGGTTACACAGTAACCGACGTCGGTCAGAACCTGCCGTCATCAGTCAAGGGTCGACCGGCATCTACCGACATTGGTTATGAATCAGCTGACATTGGTCATCTCTAGACAGACAGAGACCGACATTGGTCATCTGGCATTTCTAGAACTGTTCTAATTTTAGGAGAATAGTTAGTTTGCATGTAAAGACTAATTTTAGTCTTGAGTCAGCTTTTCAAATTATTGTTTTGCTTGGGGTTCTATATAAGAGACCCATGGGGCTGTATTGTAATCAAGTAAGTAAGCAACAACAATTGGGTTGATTTTCACTAGAGGGAATAACAACTCAGTTATTGAGTTGGTTGTAATTGATTGAGAGAGAGAGAACTCTTGAGGGAAAATTTCTGTACACCCAAGAGGTGTGGGAAGAAGAAGAGATTTCTTCATTGTATTTCCTTTTGGAAGAGTTTAATACAGTTTGTATTATTTCTCATATCACCTATTCTTTGTTGTTTTTAATTTCTAGTTACTTATTACTTCTGGTTTAATTTCGTGTTTAGTTGCTTATACAAAGGTAATCAATTGTACTCTAAGGAGGATCCTAACAGTTGGTATCAGAGCTTGGTTCACTAACAATTGGTATCAGAGCTAGGATCACTAACAAGTGGTAGAGTGGGTTAGTGTTTGTTTATTATAGGTTCACTCACAGGGGTTTCTATTTGAGTGGGAGTAAAGCAATGGCAGAAGAAAGTAAACTAAGAATGGAGAAATTCAATGGCAAGAATTATCAATTATGGAGGATGTAGATAGAAGATTATATGTATCAAAAAGATCTGTACTTACTGTTGGGTGGGGTTTCAAGTAAGCCCACATATATGCAAGATGAAGAATGGAATGTTCTTGATAGAAAGGCTCTGGGAACTATAAGGTTGAGCCTGGAATCATCTGTGATTTCCAACTTATCACATGCAAAGACAACGGTAGAGTTAATGGATACTTTGGCAAATTTATATGAAAAACCCTCAGCTTCGAATAAGGTATTTCTTATGCAACAATTATTTAATTTGCAAATGTAGGAAGGTGGATCTGTATATAGTCATCTTAGTGATTTCCATGGATTAGTAAATTAGTTAATTTTAGTCAAAATAGTTTTTGATGATGAAATTAAGGCTCTCTTAATCTTATGCTCTTTACCTAAAAGTTGGCATAGTTTGGTAATGGCAGTTAGTAATACTGCGTCTGCTTCAAATATCTTGAAAGTTGATGATGTTAGTGTAATCTTGAATGAAGAAATTCACAGAAAAAGCATAGGGGAAACATCAGGTAATGCTTTAAGTGTTGAAAGTAGGGGATGGCAAAGAGAGAAGGGCAAGCAAGGGAAATCAAGGTCAAATATAGGTAGTAGATCCAAATACAGAAATAGAAGAATAACCTGCTGGAATTGTGGAAAGAAAGGACATGCAAAGAAAGATTGTTGGTTAAAAGAAGATTAACATGAAGGTAATAAAGAAGCAAATGATGCAGGTATTGTTGCACAAGATGCTCTTATATTTTCTTTGGATAGTCAGGTAGAATCATGGGTTTTAGATTTTGGTGCTTCTTTCCATGCAACCCCAAATAGAGAATTTTTCCATGATTATGTCCATGGAGACTTTGGAAAAGTTTATTTAGGGGATGGTGAGCCTTGTCAAATTTTTGGCAAAGAAAAAGTGTAGCTAAAATTGTAGAATGGCAACACATGGGTGTTGAAGGATGTCATGCATGTACCCATCCTAAAGAGGAATCTGATTTCTATAGAAAAGTTGGGTGATGAGGGTTGCATAGTAACTCTCACAGCTAAATCTTGGAAAGTTTCCAAGGGTGCACTTGTATTAGCAAGAGGTAAGAAAGTAGGTACACTTTATCTATCTACTTGTATTACTGATTCTCCTTCTATTTTATCTACTTCAGATGTAGATGCAAAGATGTGGCATTGTAGGCTTGGTCACATGAGTGAGAAGGGAATGCATGTTCTTAAGTCAAAAGGTAAGCTTTTAGATTTGATAGATCAAGATTTTTGTGAGCATTGTATTTTTGAGAAACAAGAGAAAGTGAGGTTTCTCAAGACTGGGTCAACAAAGAAGAAGCACAAGTTGGATCTTGTTCACATAGACATGTGGGGATCAGCTCAGGGAGCTTCTATTGGAGGATCACAATGTTATGTTTCTTTCATTGATGATGCTACGAAAAAGGTATGGGTTTATTGCATAAAGTGGAAATCTGATGTTTTTGACACATTTAAGAAATGGAAAGCCTTGGTTTTTAAGGAGAAGGTGATGGATAGTGATCAACTCAAGAGGGTGAATAATTCTGAGTAGGGCAATGTTGATTTCGACAAGGTTATGATCCAAAATGAGCTCACAGGTAAAAATCATCACTCACAGGAAAACACAGACACTGACATTGATTAGTTAGAGACCGATGTCGATCAAGCATGAACTGACATCGGTCCGATGGAGACCAAAGTCAGTGATGTTGGGCAGGTGGGAACTGACATCGGTCAGGTGGTAACCAAAATCGATCAGGTCGATCAAGAGGAACCAACATCGATCAGGTGCAGATCGAGAGATGATTAGGATCGGTCACTATTAGAACAAAATTTGGGTAGACAATAAGCTGTCAATGAGTCTCAAACACCCATGAGGAGGTCTGAAAGGGTAAGCAAACCTCAATTTCATTTTCCCCCTTCTTTATACTACTTGTTTCTCAATGATGGTGGAAAACTAGGAAGTTTTGAAGAGGTAATGCAGGTAGAATTCAGGAAATAGTGGGAGCATGGCATGAATAAGGAAATTGATTCCTTAGAAGAGAACCAAACGTCGGATTTGGTAGAGTTGCCAGCCAAAAAGAAAGCACTAAAAAATGAATGGATTCACAGGTTAAAGGAAGGAGAGAATGGACAAGTGAGACATAAGGCTAGGTTATATGGTCTCGAGCAAGCTCCAAGACAGTGGTATTTGAGGTTTGACAGGTTTATGACAAAGCATGGCTTTAGTCAATGTCAATGTAACCATTGTGTTTATCTTACCAGATTGGATAATAGTAGTTACATTATCCTATTACTAAATGTAGATGATATGCTTGTTGCAGGTTCATACATGCAGGGAATTACTGAGCTAAAGGTAAAATTAGCTCAGACATTTGCCATGAAGGATTTAGGAGCAACAAAGAAAATCCTTGGCATGAGTATTTTTAGAGACAGGGAAAATCATAGGTTGATTTTGTCTCAAGAGGATTATGTGAATAAGGTAGTGGAAAAGTTTAATATGCAGTATGAAAAATTGGTAAGCACACCTATGGTTAGACAGTGCAAGCTGAGAAAAGAATAGTGTCCTAAATCACATAATGAGGTTGAGTACATGGTATGTACTAGACTTGATATTGCCCAAGTAGTGGGAGTTGTCAGCAAGTTTATGGCCAATCTAGGAAAGGAGCACTAGAAAGTAGTTCAGTGGATTCTCAGATATCTGAGAGGGACCAACACTAGGTATTTATGCTATGAAGGGTTAAACACTTCTCTACATGGGTATGTAGATTCAAATATGTCAGGTGACTTGGATGGTAGGGGAAGCACCACAAGATATGTGTTCACTATTGGTGGAACGGTGGTTAGCTGGATTTCAGATTTGTAGAAGGTTATTGCCCTGTCTACTACAGAGGCAGAATACATTGCAGTCACAGAGGCTAGCAAGGATAAGAACCCTGCTGATATGTTAACAAAGCCGGTAACAAAGGAGAAGTTGAATCTTCATTCAACATTTGTTGGTATTCAAGATTGAACTTGAAGATGGAGATACAAGCCAAAAACAAATTATAAGATGTTGCTGTACAAGTACAGGTGTAGCTGTTTATCTCCAAGTGGGAGATTGTTAAGTTGTGGAGCTAAAAGCTTCACTAATATGCAAATGTGGAGGTTGCTGGGTTACACAATAACTGACATCGGTTAGAACCTACCATCATTGGTCAGGGGTTGACCAGCATCTGCTGACATCAATTATGAATTGGCCAACATCAGTCATCTCTAGACAGACAGAGACCGCCATCGGTCATCTGGCATTTCCAAAACTATTCTAGTTTTAGGAAAACAATTAGTTTGCATGTAAAGACTAATTTTAGTCTTGAATCCACTTTTATAATTATTATTTTGCTTGGGGTTTTATTTAAGAGACCCATGGGGCTGTATTGCAATCAAGTAAGTAGGCAACAACAATTAGGTTGATTGTCACTGAAAGTGTAGGCAACAACAATTGGGTTGATTGTCACTGGAGGGAATAACAACTCGGTTATTGAGTTGGTTATAATTGATTGAGAGAAAGAGAACTCTTGAGGGAAAATTAATATACACCCAAGAGGTGTGGGAAGAAGAAGAGATGTCTTCATTGTATTTCCTTTTGGAAGAGTTTAATACAGTTTCTATTGTTTCTCGTATCACCTATTCTTTGCTATTTTTGATTTCTAGTTACTTATTACTTCTGGTTTAATTCCATGTTTAGTTGCTTATACAAAGGTAATCAATTGTACTCTAAGGAGGATCCTATCAGTCTAAATTTTAGATCATGCATTTAAGCGCAACAAAATTTATTGAGGTCCAAAGTTGGCCTTCTAGGTAGATAACAATGGTCCCCATACTTAGCCAAATTTACAAAGGGTAAAGACCAGGACCAAATGGAGATCCTAAAGATCATGAACATTCATATAGATAAAGATCAATGGAGTGTATAAATTCAAATGAGTCAAATTTTTCATTGGTTAATGAATTTAAAGATTGATCTCTTAAAAAAATTATCAACAGAGCGTGCTTGTTCCAAGGTGTTAGGAAGCAGCGAGATGAGGACAAGTGTTTGAAGTTTAACATTGAGTAGAGGTAAAGACCAATATTATTTAAAAGATAAATGGTGATCAGGTATTCATACTAATCAAGATAAAAAGTGTGTATTAAATTGAAGAGGTTAAAGTGATAGTTGTCTAGAATGGCTAAAGTGAGGACAATCTCAAAGAGATCGATGGTGCATATGTGGTCAAGATTGCCAGACTGCATGAGATGAGGTTAACTAATTTGAGGTTTAACATTTATGTAGTGGTGCACTAAGATTTAATGTTTGCATAATATTTATGGTGCATTATTTATCACAGTAGCGTGGACACAAGATGATAACATGGTGTTCGAGGTTTAACTGTGACCATTTGAATTCAAATATTAGAATTTAAAAAAGGAAAGAATAGTGTCTGGTTTTTGGGCCATATATTTTTATATAGGTATAATTTTCTCATGATGTAAAAAAAAAATATGTATAAGAATCCAAGGTACATCTATAAATATAGATTTGAAGATCTAAAAGTGTGTCAAATGAAAGTTAGGAAGGTTTAATGTTGAATGTGTTTTCATGCAGGTTCTACAAGTAACCCAAGAAGGGTATTTGAGCTTGTGTTGATGTTGTTTCGATGTTACATCATGAATTAGTTATTGGAGAGTGTTTTATAATCTATAAGGATCATCTTTATGGATTTTGGAGGTGTGATCAATATTTTTTAATTATGAACAATCCTTAAGAAGTTGACTGTGTGTTCATTCATGATGTTCATGCATACAAGGTCATTGTTTGAGTTGATTGAGCATACATAGAGGTGAGTAGAGTTGAACTTGATGATTTTGGGAAGTCTAAGGGGTGATTTAGAGTGGAAATATGCATTTATTAGTGGTCTTATGATATTTTTTTTCTTGATAAAGTGCTAAATGGGTGAATGGGTCTCCATGAGACCTATAAGAGCTACAAGGGCCTAATTAAAAGGTATAACTGCTTAAGGGTGACCCATAGATGCTATGAATGACCTATGAATATTGTTTTGAGACATGTATTAATGTGAGATATGAATTAAGGGTTAAGCCTTGCATAATGGCTGACCAAGATGTTGATAATCATGAAGGCTCTATAAATAGTGAAACCAAATGAGATGGTTTCTAGACTTGAGAGACTTGGGAAAGGCTTGTGTAAGAAGACTGTGCAAAGGAAGAAGGAGAGTAAGTGTGAATTATGGATGGGTTAATGTAAAAATCAAATTTAGGATTGAGTGTATGAAATGTAGGTCATAATTCTATTGGAATAATAGTGGTTTTGTAGTTTGAGGATATATGAAAAGGTCTAAGTGTGCATATGAGGACAATTTGAGTGATGAAGGAGAGAGATTGTGGCATGCCTATGTGAGAGGCTTGTATAAGATAGAGAGGTAGTTTTTACAAGGGTTATAAAATTATAGATCCATCATTAGGTGTTGAAGACATCAATTCTAAGGTGGAGGTGTTCACTTCAAAGGATGGTTTAAAGGACTTGATCTTCCTTAGGGGTAGTTGTTCCTTGTGAAATAGGTATTTCACTAAAGGCCTTTGGTGAGGAGGAATTGAACAAGGTTTTTAGTATAAAGGACTTGACCAGTATTTTATTTTTTTATCTCTTATAGGATAAATAGTCCATGTGTTTTAGGCTTGAAAGTGAGTTTTATTCCCCATGAGGGTTTCCCATAGGAACTATGTGTTGTATGTTTGATATTGTGAATACATTGAATGAATGAGATCTCTTGTTAATGTTACTTGATAAAAATTGATATATGATTATTGTTTAATAGTTTTAAAGGATTGGAATTGAATTTTAAATATTTGGGTTCACTGATTTAACCCCCCTCTCAGTGATTATACCTTTAACAAGACTGGCTCAAGGAAGCAAGTGTAGAATGGGAGAATGACAATAATATCCATGCATTGATTTAGAATCTATATAAGGGTTCAAATGGGATTGAAAAGTTTACATGGAATGGGAATGAATTATGGTATAAAATAATATTATCATAATTCTATTATCAAACATAAAATATTTTAAGAGCTTCAGTGTCTCCACTTGGCAATCACTTAGGTTGTTTGAAAACCTATCATAGAGTCAAGAAGGATTTTCTTTGGAAAGAACTCAAGGGGGATGTAAATAAATATGTGGTCAAATGTATGGTATATTAGTAAAATAAAGGTGAAACTATTAAAACCCCAAGTCTTTTACAACCCTTATCCATCCCTAGTCAACTATGGGAAGAGGTATCTATGGATTTCATTACTGGGTTACCACGATCTAAAGGTAGAGATGTTATCATGGTTGTTGTGAATATAATCACAAAGTATGCTCATTTTTGTTTTTTATCTTAGCCATTGGTGGTTAGTACAATAACTTCTACCTTCCTTAATATAGTTCAAAAATTGCATGTTACTTCCAAGATTATTATTAGTGATCAAGATCCCATATTTACCAGTAATTTTTAGACAAAATTATTTGCATGTTTGAGAACCTAATTGGCTCATATCTCATCCTATAATCCTCAATCTGATGGACAAAATGAGGTAGTCAACAAGTGTCTGGAAGGGTACCTTCATTACTTTGTGTCAGATAAATAGGATGAATGGGTTCAGTGGTTGCCCTTGGTTGAATGTTGGTATAATACTTCAGTGCATTGTTCATATAAAATGTATCCTTTTATATCATTATATGGATACCATAATTCATCCCTCACTTCACCCTTGAAGCCCCACCCAAATGTGCGTGTAGTATAGGAACACATTTAACATTAATAGGAAGTCCTTGCTAGTTTGTGTGAAGATTTAACTTTCACCCAAAACCACATGAAGCAACAAGTAGATCAAAATAAGAGAAAAATGCATTTTGAAATTGGTGATTGAGTCTTTATTCACTTGCATCCATATAAAAAAATGTCCTTTCAGAAACAAAAAAAGGATAATAATTTGTATCCCAAGTATAATGGCCCTTATCAGATCTTGCAAAAAATTGGTAGTGTGGCCTATAAGCTAGCATTTCCTCCATCCACTTGCATTCATCTATTATTTCATGTATCTTAACTTAAGAAGGTCATTGGACATAGGGTTTCCAGTCAAATTGATTTACCAAAATTATATGAGGAAGGGAGGTTTATTATTGATCTTGAAATGGTCCTTCAAACGTGTAATAAACAACTACGACCCATATTGATTATAGAGTATTTAATCAAATGGAAGAATATTCATTCTAAAGATGCTACCTAGGAGGATGAATACTTCATGCAAAAACATCCAATATTGATTCAATGTTGAGGACAACATTTTTTTGAAGGGGAGGAGCATGTGATTCCCTTAACCATTTGTATGTCTAGGTATATGTGTAGTCGACTTGTGGCTTAAATAGCCCTTTTGTATATTATTTTATCTTTATCTATGCATTCATATGCTTATTGTGTTGCCCTATGGGTTGTCCATGGCCTTGGTAGACTATATATAAGAGGTAGGGTTAGTTGTTCATCATCATATTAGAGTATTCATTTATTATTACAAGCATTTGGGAGGTTGCCCCATCAAGGTGGCTTATCTATTATTCAAATTTTATTATATATTTCCATATCATTATGATATATTGTTGTATTTATACTTATTTGGTGAATTACTATCATTCTAGACATCTCGACAAAATAACATAACATAATGAAAGACAACAATCACCATTTGGAGGTGAGATGGAAATAACCAACCCACCATAGATATAAATTAGGAGGGATAATTTTTTTTAGGCTATCAAATGATATAGTAATGGATTAAAAACTAAATCTATTTATATATATTTCAAGATAACCAAATTGCATCCCCATTCAAGTATGTGGTCAACCTAAATTGTCCCAACTACAAATTTATACCATAGGTATACAACATACTAACTAAATACATAGTTATTTAGGTCTGGTATGGGAATGATGATCTAACAAGAATGTAATAAAAATAAAAAAACATAACGTAAAACTTAGTCATACAATATCCTGAACAAAATTCACCCATTCCAATGATACATAAATATTTAAACCAGAATCAATATAAAAAATCATTGTAAATCAACAAACCACTTATAGGTTCAAACTCAAACCCTCATATACAAATATTTATTAAAAAATTATAATAGACTAAAATTGAAATCCTTAAAGTTCCCAACTGAATATAATCACTTAATATTCATGCTAAAACCTAACAAAGACAAATCAATAAGTTACACGTAGGAATATTTCCAAAATGAAAAGCACCAAATTTTCCAATAGCATAACCATCTCAATGTGCCATTTAATAAAATATATAAAGTCATTAAATATATATGTGTGTGTGTGTGTGTGTGTGTGTGTGTGTGTGTGTGTGTGTGTGTGTGTGTGTGTGTGTGTGTGTGTGTGTGTGTACAAAACAACATGCTTGGTTAAATAAACCGTCAATATAAACCTAGTCAAAGACATGTTTAAAGAACCCATAGTTTTATATATATATATATATATATATATATATATAAAATGCAGTAAAAAATATAACAATGAAACCCATAAAAATCCTTTCTTAAAAAAAATTCTAGTTTAATATCCTATTAAATAATCCATTGATGTAACTCAGCCTTAGAAATAATCAAAGACTATTATATGTATCAGAAAAATACAGTTGACTATATTAAAGAAAACCCCAAACATTTTCCAAAATTTTTATAACTTAAAAATGTTGAAGAATTATCAATGATTTCATGGTGATGTCATGAAGGTGTCCTGATGAGTGGATGAAGTGAATTAATAGTCTAAGTGGCAATGATAAAGTGTGCAATGTGTTTGTCCTAGTATGCTTGAAGGAGGCTTGGTTGATCTTTACTTTTGGCATGGATAGAGATGTTCAAGGATGAGTGTAGATTACTAAACATCTAAAATGGGTCCTATAATAGGTTTTATATGTTTTGAGTGCTTGTGTGCATGAGTGGATTTCATCTAGTTGATCATTATTTTCATTTAGACATTTTGGGTCTAGTGGCAAAAAATCTGAGTAGGCAGTTTGCTAACGTCACCATTACCATGTGTGGATAATCTAGGGGGTGTTGGTCATATTTTTGTGATACAATTTGTGCCTATTTTTTATGTGCTAAATTTTAGGTCATGTAATGAATCACAACATAATATATACAAGTTCAAAGTTGGGCTTCCAAGCAGTTTGATAGTGTTTTCCCATACTTAGCCAAATTTGCAATGTGACAAGAAAAACTAAGTAGGCATTTTGATGTTGATATATTTTGCACATGTGAAGTGTGAAGAGAAAATTTTCATATGGGTTTGTTTAGTTTTATGCCTAGTTTGTTTGTGCCAAATTTTAGATCATGCGATAAAGTGCATCAAAAGATATGCATGTGCAAAGTTGGCCTTTTAAGTAAGTTCTAAACATAGTTGGCTTTATGGCAGAAAAATCTAAGTGAGTATATTAATGAATTCATATCTCACATGTGTTAAGGTTTCATTAGAATTTTTTCACATGTTTTTATTCTCTAATGTGAAGAGATCATATGGTCTAAATTTTAGATCATGTGTCTAAGTGTAATAAAATTTATTGAGGTTCAAATTTGGCCTTCCAAACAAATAAGTAATGGTTCTGATAGTCATTTTTGCATGATGTTAAAGATCAAGACCAGATGGAGATCCAATGGTTCATGGGATTTCATACATATAGATCTATGGTTCATAGTAAGTCAAATGATTCAAAGTGTTTGTTGGTTAATGAAATTAAAGATCGAGTTCATTACAAAAGGATCAACAAAGCATGTTCATTCCATGATGTGAAGAAGTAGAAAGATAAGGATAATTGTTCAAGGTTGAACATTGATAAAAGGTAAATAATAAAGATGTAATGGTAAGTGGGTATTCATACAGATTGATTGAATGGTATACACTATAAGATAAAGACCTTGTTGATCCATCGAGATTAATGATACATATTGAGTCAAAGTTGCCAGATTGCATGAAATGAGGTCAAATATTGTGGAATTGATTAATCATGAATGATATATAAATAGTGATATAAAAGATGATGATTTATAGACTTGAGTAACTTTGAAAAGACTTGTGTAAGAAGGTTGTGCAAAAGAAGAAGAAGAGTAAGTGTGCCCTATGGATGGGTTGATGTGCAAAGTAGATTGAGGACTGAGTGTATGACATGTAGGTCATAATTATGTTGGAATAATAGTTATATTGTAGTTTGAGGGTATGTAAAGAGGTCTGAGTGTGCATGTGAGGAAAATTTAAGTTAAGAAGAGAGATTATGGCATGCCTATGTGAGAGGCCTATATGAGATAGAGAGGAAGTTTGTGTAGGGTTTAAAAAATTAGAGTTCCATTATTAGGGGTTGAAGACATTAGTTATAATTTGGAGGTGTTCACTTCAAAGGAGTGTCTAAAGGACTTGATCTTATTTAGGGGTAGTTACTCCTTGTGAAATAGGTGTTTCACTAAAGGCCTTCAGTCAAGAGGATTTGATCAAGGTTTTTTAAGTCTAAAGGAATTGACCAGTCTCTTGTTTAGAATATCTTATAGAAGAAGTAGTCCATGTGTTTTAGGCTTGAGAGTGGGTTTTATTCCCCATTAGGGTTTCCTACAGGAACCATGTGTTGTGTATTTGACCTTGTGTATGCATTGAATGAATGAGCTCTTTTGTTAATGTCGCTTGATCAAGTTAATATATGTTGATTGTTTAATAGTTTGAAAGGATTGGAAGTCAAATTGAAATATTTGGGCTCACTATTTCACCCTTTCCTCAATGATTGTACCTCTGACAAAAAATATTTAATCAAATAACCTAGATAAGAATTCATTCTAAAAAATGAAAGCCAAATATAAACCCAACCTTCATAAATATAACAAACACCAATGTTTTTCCTAGAAAGAATCCATGAAGATAAAAATGAATACACATTCAATTTAAAAAAAGGGTTGAGACCTAATAAATACCAATTTAAATAACCTAAAAATAATATCATATATATGTATATATATTTCAAGTGCGAGGTTGGCTAAATGATCCATTAACAAAATATTCAACTCGAGTAATCAAATGATCAAGCAACATGGTTATAAACCAATAGTGAAAGTTTCAAGAAACTAAACCATTTAAATAACAACCCAAACACATTCCATCTAACTAATAAAACCCTCATATAAATACAAGTATTTAAGACAATGCCCCAACTGGTTCACCCATAGAGTTTTTAAAAGTGCACATAGTTAAATAATAACACATTTCCAAGCTAATTTACAAATAAATATACCACCAATACAAAACCAAATATATAAATATAATCCATTTTGGAAATTCACATGAAAAATATAAAATATTAATTCATATCGAGCCACATCGATGATTGGATACGCAGCTAAAAGTCCTAAGACTTATGACTGCATATGTAACATCACTTTCTCCTTAGATTTTTCCATCAAAATAAAAAATAACTAGACATAGTCCAGAAATAGCTTACCCAAAAATGTAGAGGAGGAAAAATTGTAAAAATCTATCAAGATAGAATGAATAAACCTTCTATTTCCATGTTGTGGTGGTGAAAATCCAAAACATGCCCATGTTAAAAAACTAGTCGAGCACCTCCACTATTTTCTCCATTCTTTTTCCATCTTCCTAACCCTGTCCAATCTTTCCATCCACTACCTAACTCTTCATGCCTTTCATTCAACTTCCCATACCTATTCAATGCCTTCATTCAATGTGAGGAGAGAGAAATCTTCTTGTATTGACATTGACACTTCCCAACACAATCCCACTAAAATCTGCCAATCAATGTAATGGTCATTAAATGACCCTCTAGAATGGTCAATCCCCATTAAACAATAAACAACCAATGAAATAATCAATGCATAACATAATAGAATGAATCAACATTAATAAAACTAATTAACAACTTAAACCCCAATAAAAAGAGTATGCCATCAAAGCAATTAAAAATTAAATAATAATTTAATGTTAATGCTTTCAAATTGTATAAGCATGCCACCACATTGCTATCAAAATATACCATATAGTCTTGGTAATAGTCCATGGGGGTGTCATGGGTAGATCTAAGTAGGTCCTTAGGAAGTCCATATCCAAAAGTAAAGTTCAATTAGGAATACAAAGTCCAATCGAGTAGAATTTGCATGGAAGGAGTGACAAGATACTCGTGGACGTAAGAGGAGTTTGATGTGAGCCACAAAACAATAATAAAACAAAATAAAATGACTCTAGCCAATATACGACAATTAAACACAACAATATGAAATGGTACACAAATGAAATTAAAAAATATATGAATATTGAGATAACAACATAATAATGAATAAATCAACATGTCCAATGGTGGGGAATATAACGAAAAATCATGAATACCTGTCTGACTTATCCGACCGCTTAGAATTCACTCTAGTACCCCAATGCACCATTTCTAGCATCAACCTAGCTCAAAAGATGGTACTTGTAACCATAAAAGTATGTCGATAATACCTAATCAAATAATAAATAAATAATTATAGAAATATAATAAAAATATTAACTACAATAATAATATATAAAAATCATCAAGTGAAAAATTAAACATGCCATACCATCAACATGTAGTCAAAATACTACTGTATCGAGTCCAACAACATAATCCAACTTAAGCAAAGAAAATAGTAGTCAATTATATATCAAAGATGTTGAAGAGTTTTAAATTATGTCATGATGATGTCATGGAGGTGTTTAGGTGAGTGGATGAAGTGCCTTGATAGTCTAAGTGACAATGACAAAGTGTGCAGTGTGCTTGTCCTATTATGGTTGAAGTTGGTGGTTAATCTTTTGTTTTGGTATGGTTAGGAATGTTTAGGAATGAGTATGGTGATTTGAGGATGTGTAAAAGGTCCCTTATATGTTTTATATACTTTGAGTGTTTGTGTGCATGAGTTGATTTATTTGGTTGAAAATCTGAGTAGGCAGTTTTTTGACATCACCATTGCCACATGTGGATGAGTCAAGGAAAGTTGGTCATATGTTTGTGATCACATTTGTGCCTAGATATTATTATCTAAATTTAAAATCATGCATTGAATAACATCAAAAGATATGCAATTGCAAAGTTGGGCTCCAAGGTAGTTTGACAATGTTTTCCCATAGTTATCCAACTTTACATGAGGCAAGAAAGTGCTAAGTAAGAAATTTGGTGATGTAATATTTATCACATGTGAAGGTGAAAGGAGAATTTGATCATATGGGTTTGTTTAGTTTTATGCATAGTTGATTTTTTCTAAATTTTAGATCATGTGATGAAGCATGTCAAAAGATATGTAATAGCAAAGTTGGGCTCCCAAGCAGTTTGATAGTGTTTTCCCATAGCCAAATTTGCATGAGGGAAGAAAAAAATGAGTAAATAGTTTGGTGATGGCATATCTCACATGTGTGGAAATTTTATGAGAAGTTAATCATATGGGTTTGCTAAGTTTTATGCCTATTTAATTTACGCTAAATTTCAAATCATGCACTAAAATGCATCAAAAGATATGCATGTGCAAAGTTGGTCTTCTAGGAAATTCTTGATATTGTTGGCTCTATGGTATAAAAATATAAGTGAGAGTATTAATGGTGTTATATCTTTCATGTGTGAAAGTTTTAGGATAATTTTGACACATGGTTAGATTCTCCTATGTGAGGAGATCATATGGTCCAAATTTGAGAACATGCGAGTGAGCGAGGTAAAAGATATGACTATACAAAGTTAGCCTTCTAGGAAAATTACAATGGTTCCCATACATAGTCATTTTTTCACAAGTTAAATTTCAAGCAACATCAATGAAGTATGTTACTCCAAGATGTTAGGAAGTAATGAGATGGTGCCAAGTGTTCAATGTTTAACACTGAGCAGAGAGATCAAACTTCTTTTAATGATCAATGGTGAGTAGGTGATTGTACAGATAGAGATGAATCATGCACATTAAATTTAAGAGGTCAAAGTCATAGTTGTCTAGCATTTTTAAAGCAAGGACAATCCCATAGATATTGATGGTGTGCGTTGAGTCAAAATTGCCAGATTGCACGAGATGAGGTCAACTGTTAGATGTTTAAAATTTAGGCATTAGTGCACTATGCATTAAAGTTTGGAGAAGATTGATAGTGCATGTTTAATCTGAGCAACAAGGACATGATATGTGAGCATAGTGTTTGAGGTTTAACTATGAACATTTGCATTTGAATATTTGAATTTGTAAAGGAAAGACCAGTGTCTGGTCTTTAGGCCATATCTTTTGATCTACGATAAATTTATTCATAGTTTAAAAAAAAAATTATAGAAGACTCCATGGCACATCTAGAAATATAAATTTGAAGATTTGAAAGTGTGTACAATCAAATTTATGATGGTCTAAAGTTGAATATGTGTTTGACTATGTTCTGCATGTTACCCGAGAAGGATATTTGAGCTTGTTCTGATGGTATTTTGATGTCTCATGTTGACTTAGCTATTTGTGAGTGATGTAGACTCCATGAGGATATTTTTATGAATTATTAAGTTTTACCAATCATATGTAGTATGAAAAAAGGTTTAAAAGTTGATTGTGTATTCATTTATGGTGATTGTGTGCACAAAATGTTGTTTGAGCAAATTGTGCTTAAGTAAAAGGGTACTATGTTGGTTGTTAGCACTTAAGGGGGACCTATAGATCATATGAAATGGGTTCATGCATTTGTAAGTGGTCATGTGTTCTTGTTTTTTAAGATTAAATGATAAATGGGTGAATAGGTCTCCTTGAGACCTAGAAGAGCTACAAGGGCCTTATTTAAAGGTGTAGCTGATTAAAGGTGACCCATAGATGTTATGGCCAACCTATGAATATTATATTGATATGTGTCTTCATATGATATATGCCTTAAGGGGTAAGGAATGGATAATGGACAAACAAGATGTTGATAATCATAATATCTCTATAAATGGTGAAACCAAATGTGTTGGTTTCAAGACTTTGAGAGAGACTTGTGTGTGGAATTTGCATTTGAGAGTATAGTGTTGAGAGTATAGTGTTGTGAAGCAAAGGAAAGGGTGGGTGCCTTGTGGATGAGTTGAACAACATAACATATTGAGAAATATTTTTATGACATGTTTTAAATCAAGATTGAATGGATATGATTAATTATGGATAACCTTATGAGGTTTTGATAAGGCCATATATTTCTTCATCCTACCTAAATGCACACCTACAATCCTATGTGTGACTGTGTAGGACAGTGAACTAGTTTTATATGCTTCAAAGTTGTTTTAGACATTCACAATGAGTCCAAAGTGAATGAAGGTGAGATGTGGGTTTCAAGTCTAGAGGAAATTATTTTCACAATCATGAATAGGTTTCAATAAACTAAAACAACCTATAGATAGGGGTCTAAAAGTAAGGTGTCACAGTCAGACAAAGTATCTCATGAAGGATAGTAACTAGATTTGGTGACAAAATAGTGTCCTAAGATATACAAAGGAGTAAAATAGTTTCCAATACATAAATTTTGACCTCAATGGATCCATGAGAGGTCCAATCAAGGCATGATCAACCTTAGATGAGGCAGGGTAACCTATAAGACCTCCTAAAATGAGAAACATAGCTTATGCTAGAACACAACCTTGATTGAGTCAAAGTGGAGGAGTGTGTGATGGGTTGGAGAGGTAAGGATATATATTAAAACTTTAATAATGGTTATATAATCCTTACAATAATCTCAAAATTAATAAATTAAGAAAGGATAGGGTCCCAAACATAGAAAACACAGTCATCTTGAGGGAATCCTGTACAATATACATTATTAAGGGTCTATCTTGGAGATGAAGAGAGTTAAAAGGTATATACTTGGATTAAAGTATTAAAGTTTTATAAAAATCATATTTTTAACTTGGAGAGACCTCTCTAATTCTTATTTTTGATGATAAAATAGGGAAAGTGCCCCCTGGTTTGTCTCATATACAGGGCACTTTCCCATACACAAACCTTGGGAGATTTGAGAGAAATGGGTAAAAATGTAAACTAGAAGATAAATAAACCTTGAAATAGGGTTTTTGAAGTTTTAACATACATATAACACCCTAGGAACCACCTCACAAGAAAAATGAAAACAAACAAGGTGGTCTGGACATCAAGAGTTACAATCAAGCCTTACTGGCAAGGGTTTGGCCTAGAGCTCAAACAATAGGTCAATTTCACTTATAGACCTTGGAGTGATTTATACCATATTATATCATGTGTATGGGATGAATATAGAGGTGTCTAAGCCATTGGTAAATAGGTAAATCCATCAAAGGCCATGTTGAGATCAAAAGTGCAAGGCAAACCTACTAGGCAACATTAAGCCTAATGCCCAAGTGGAGGGTTCATTACATTTTCACATGAGTTCCGAATTTAATCATGATGGAACATGTTTTTATGGTATATATAGATGTTTTAAATCTAATAAATTCAAAGTAAACCACCAAGAAGGTCACTTTTAGCTCATGAACCAACTTAAGCATGTAAAAGGGCAAAAACAAGCTCAAATAGGCAACTTCAAGAGCTCACATCATTCATGACACTTTGCATAGAGGAAAGATAATATTGGAGGAGTTGAATAAGGTCCTAAATTTTTTTTTGTGGCATTTAATTTCAAATTGAATGTGAGAACTTTATGAACAAAGCCTAAGAGTAGAAACTACTCTAAAACCCTTGCAAACCCTGCTAAGGACTAGTTTTGGGAAATAGAGTTGGATAGCTTCCAAAATGAGATATTTTGTAGATAATGGTGAATTTAGGTTTTATAGGACTACCTCATGATACTTCAAACTAAGATGATTTGTATGGAATTGTACAGATGGGGGTAAAAACAAGGTTTTTATCACTTTTTTATGTGTTGTGCAACATACAAGAAGAGTTAAGAGATGAAAAAAAAGTTTGGGTGGAAGATTAAGACTTAATATAAATCCAAATATTCATTTAGTTCCATGAAAAAAATTCTAAGTTCCCCAACTAGGTGATTCAACTTAGCCAGTCGAACCTGGCATATTGGACAAGCTAGTAAAGAAGATGGAAAACTTCAAGTGAGCTCATTTTAAGGTGTACTTGATGATTTTAGTGAGATGGAGGTTATTTAAAGGTGTAATGAACTTACTAACATGTATTTTAATGAGAAATTTAAGGCATTTTTGAGGCTAAGTGTGCAAGGTACATGAAAGGGCAATTTTCTAGACAACAGATGATGATAGCTCAATTTGGGATGATTCTAGAGGACCAAGTATGAAAAAAATACATGGAGAGGAATGTATGAGATCCTACACTTTGATTCAAATAATTTTTAATACTCCTCATTATTTATAGCACATTAAAATAACTCCAATCATGAAGGCTATTTTTATGAGTAAGTTGAGGTGTTTTCTTGCCACTTTTCATGAAGTTTATGCCTTGTATGGACACTTGGACTTATATTCATTGCTTGGTTCATACAATAACATATACACATGAAAATTTAAATACTTATCTCATCTTGAAAAGTTTCCTTGTGACCCTTGTACTTATCTCTTCTCCTCTCTCTCGGAAGTTCTATAAGAACTAGCCATTTTGGCCATTATAACAAGACTCCACCTAAGTATGGTGAAGCCCTGATCATTTGTATACCTGTTGATAAATAAAATGACTAAGTGTTACCTATTTCATTATTTTTCATAGTGTTATTTACTTTAATGTTGAATTTTCTTAGTGAAAACTATAGATCCCTTAACAAGTTGTCACATTATCTCACTTATTTGTAGCTTCTTCTTGTAGGGCATGTGATGTGTTCCAAGAAATGTCAAAGTTTAAGTGAGTTGTTAGTATCTTCATTAGCACCACTCAGGGCCTCTTTTCTAGTCCTCCTAGCTTTTCACATTCATCCATAACCCCACAATGTAATATTGATGCAATCAAACATAGATTATAGAGTGTATGTTTAGTTATCCTTTGATTTAAAGTGTAATATGCATATGGTTTGATGTCATCAGTCAATTTGGTGAATCACCTCCCTTAGGTTCATTTAATTTCAGTTATCTCTCTCCCTTTTCACCCCCCAAATTTAGTATTAGTTGTAATCCTAAGTGGTATATCAAGGGACCTAGCCCTATTTAGAGACTCACCTCATTCCTTAGGCTACCCACAAGCCTAGAGGTGATTCCATTGTGCCAATTGGATGAGGAGAGATTTTAATCTCCTAAAAGGTTACAAATCCAAGTGAAAATAGTTTTTGGCATGTCTGATGGGACTATTTGTCCAAGGAGTTGGAGAATTCTTCTTGTGTTCTTCAACCAATCAACTTTTTAGAGGCATCTCAATCAATACCAATGGTGACTCCAAGTTGAATCAATTGGTCAAGCAACCTTAGTGCATCAATAAATCATAATTTGGTATGTATAATCCTAATTTTGAGAAATATGGATCTTATTTTCCTTCACATAGCTTTGATCAAGCTCATATTATTCATGAAATCACGTCAAGTAGCTCTCCTACTTGTCCTTCCCCTAGTCAGTCTAAGAGTGTTAGAGAGATAAAGTTAGAGTATGAGAAAAAAATGATGGAAGTAGATAATTTAAATGAGCTAAATAGATAACAACAAGAGCTAATGTGTAAAGAGGAGTGTTTTTTTAGGCAATCTCAAGCCATGCAATCTATAGAAGAGAGACTAGTAAGATGGAGTCAACCCACCTAATGCAATCAACCTTGTGTGCCTTCTTCCATCCCAAGATAGCCTTATCCCATGTAAAAAGAACCTTCTCTTATCCCAAACCTCTTAAAAATGGAAATTACCTATCAAAAAAGGATAGAGGGATCATCCAATCTACCTAATAATCTTTCTCTTACATCAAGCAAGCATCCTTATACCCTATATCTTTTCTTCCAAACAACACTTGCTCATCAAAGAAAAATGAATGAATCTACTAGACCATATAATGCATCCTCTCCTATGAAAAATCAAAATCCTCCTACAATTAGTCTCTTACATTTAACAATCCAACACCAAAGGAGATTAGAACAACCTTCTATGGGAACTAACTACTTCAACTTCCCAAGTTGTGAACCCTCCTTTGAGGAAAGCCATCCTATTCTCCATGGAAACCAATTTACCCATCTTCAAGCAACTCCTCCTATGCATGTCAAAAGCCTCCATATCCTTCTTGAACCTCCTCAATCCCTTCAATTTGATCTCAAGATCCCAAGTTAGAGGAGTGTTCATCATGAATTAGCGCAAAAGCTTGAGGAAGAAAGGAAGGAAGAAGCTATGCCTATTGGTTTCACATGTTTGAAGGATGTCCTTCAAATGTAATCATAACCTAAAGAGGAAAATAAACAAGAGGTTGATGAGGCTCATATGAATATAAATATATATTTGGTAAGTCATTCTCCTATCCCTCGATTTGAAGTGGCTTCAAGTGATGGAAGACTTTCAAGATTTGATATGATAGTTGCAAGATGGAAAGAAGAGAATAAAGATACTCCAACATGCTTCAACTCAGTCAAGGAATTTTCTTACCCTCCCACCCTCTCCTTTGATAAAGGAGAACATTCTTTGTGTGAGATGGAAGATAAAACTTTATAACTCAAGGGTGAAGAAGATAATCTAAATGGAGAAGAAGTAGAGTTTGAGGACTTGTAGTGGCATCATGGTAAATTTGAAGACCTTAACTCTCGTGATTCTCCTTTGGTTCTCAATGAAGATGAGGGAAAGACAAATATTGAAGACTTTTCATCTAAAGAGGAGAATTTCCCAAGTGTGTATCATGAGGAGATTATCATTTAAAACAATTTTCAATTTTAAGAAGAAGTAGTAGGAGGTATGGAGTCATGTAGGCATGATGAGCTTTCACTATCTCTACTTGATGAGATTCCTTTCTATTTTGATGAAGATAGTGAAAAATCTATGGAAGGTGATGATGAGGAGATCCAAGAGGGTTTTCATGAGAAAGATTATATTTTGGTGCTTGATTAAGAAGAGAAATCAGAATGGTATGGTTTGGACATTGAGGAAGGAGAAGACCTTGAGAAGATTGAACAAGCAAGTGATTCCTTTTGGGATGAACTTAAAGATTATTGTGTTAGTTGCAACATTAAACTAGCATCCCTTCCTCAAGAGAGCAATGAAGAAGCTAGGGATCAGTTTTTAAAACTTCTTGAATAAATAGAGAAGGATGAAGTTGCTCAAGACACATACCAAGAAGGACATGAACCAAATAAGCCTACCAAAGATGAAATTGTAGTTATAGATGTATTGACAAGCTACACTAACATGAAAGATAAACATAAGACTTGTCTCAAAGAGCATGAGGAATGAATATATGTTGGAGATATGTTTGAATATGATCCAATTGGATACCTGGCAACCAAGATGACAAGCAAGAGGTATGAGTCACCAAGCTTCTACTTCAACAAACCACTTGTTTGGCATCATGAGGTTTATTGTCATGGAAGAGACCTAAGAAACTTTCCATTTGATATAGGAGGAATGTATACTTATTGTTAGTTATACATAATAGGTTTTTTCAACTTACTCGAAGTGATTTGAGCACATGTGTGTGTTTGTTTTCTTTATTGTGTGTGTCCTTTGCTTTGTGTGGTAGAGGTAGTCATTAATGTCTTGTCTTGATCAAAGGTTTGTGGTCAATGGTCAAATTTTTCTTGTTTGTCTCAATCCCTAGATGACTCCATAAGCCCAATGGACTAATAAGGCTACTGGTCTAGTTAGTATATCAGGCATACCACCCCTATGAGTCACCAATTTGTTGACCAAATTTGACTTTTAAGTCAAACTGGGGTACCCCTAGTAAAAAACTTGGCTTTTTAGGTTTATAAGGGGGTATAATATATTATCATGGGGTGTATTACATGTCATTTAATTTTATCTAGTTATTCCTAGCCTTAGTCATGTTTTTATTAGTTTATTTATCTTTTTAAGTCATTAAATATGCATTTAAGGGTCATTAATGAAAGTGCCATGATTCCCAAGGTGCCTAGGTGTCTTATTTTCATTGAAAACATCCAAGAGATCAGTATGAGTGTCAAGGATGTCAGTCACATCAGAATGTTACAATTTTTCTAACTAAAATTATAGGAATTAATTGAAAAAGGGAATAAATGGCATTTATACTACACATTAGGAAGTGTACAACATGAGGAAGATCATGGGGGGTCTCCTCATCCCTATAGAACTAATATCTATGCTTGGTTTGATATGGAATAGTCATTTTGATGCCAAAATCATTCTATCCATTTCTTGCTTTTTTAGATAGATTGAAGTGACCTTCATGTTTTTGCTCAGTACAGACATCATAACAATTTTAGGACAAATTACTTTGGGAGGTTATTTTCAACTAAGAGACCTTCATTTTCATATATGGATTTTGACTATTGGTCAAATGTGCTTTATGAACCATTGTTAACAAGTTGACTATCTTTTTAGTAGATATTTCATGCACCTTATAGGTTTTGCTCAATTTTAGCCAAATTCATATGAACCAGTTGGTGATGTTGGATTTAAATGATGTTAAATTTCTTCTCAAATATACTCTATTATTGGTTTCACATTTTATGGTTTTTGGATGAGCAGTATAACTCACTTTGGAGGAAGGTGTCACCATGTGCAGTCTCAGTTAGTTTTCCTGGTTACAAAATGTGGCTTTCTCTTCCAAGGTCTCATGTGAATGTGGTGTGATGTTTATAATGGTCTCAATACCATATTGATGACTATCCATTCATGTTTGATTTCATAACATCATGTTTTGGACAACTTACAATATTGGCTTTCCTCACAATCAACTCTTTGTTTAATTTCTCTTATAGTCATATGTTCAGAGCTTATATAACCTATTTATGGATCTACAATGAAGGTGTTTTTAGTTTTCAAATTCATGAAAAATTGGGAATAGTTCATTTGGATGTTTTAACTAAGCATAAGATGGTTACAAGCTCTGACAAGCCAACACAAACCTCCTAATACCCTACTTGCTCTGTTCCATGTACATACATGGGTTTTTTCACATTAAAGTGAATGTTTTGGATCTAGTCTGAAGATGTTTTGATAGTATCATGTAATGAAGGGTTTTAAATGGAGTTTTTAGTGTCCATAAGGCCTTTCATCCATACATAATTCTAATTTACTGCCTATGCACATAGTCTGCATGCTAGACTCAACCTAAGTCCACCTACTTGGTCCTCACATAGATCAATCATATTGAAAGGGAAGTGCCTAAGATAAGAAATATAGACACCTAAAACTAGCAATTGATAACCTCTAACTAGGTTTTTGACCAATTTATAGCAAAAATACACAATTTGGCCTAAAAACACTAAAATACATTAAAAGATTTGAACTTGTCATATTCAAGTGCCAATTTTGGCTAGAATGTCACTAAATGAGGCAATGCATTTTATGGGTCAGCTAACTTTGATTAGATCATTTCAAGTCAAAATACCAATTTTGTACCTGGGTGCTCTAGATTGCTCTTTTATACCAAATTTATTGCATGAGACTTGTGTCTTTGTTATTTTGTGTTGGAAACATCCTAAATAGGATAATGGTTCCAACACATCTAACATCAAATTCCAATTCTAATCTAGTCAAATTTTGAGATAATAATATGATATTTTGACCAATTTGATTAATTTGTGCATTTATTACCAAGATTTACATCAAAGTTGACTAATCATATTTAAGGATAATTAAACCAAATTAAGTGCTTAAGTTAATTTTTCATGGAACTTGTTGAAAATATCTTTATTGGAAAATAGTTGTGAATATCTACATCATTAGGTGACATCATTTCTTGGGGTGGTATCCATAAGACATAAATGCATAAAATATCAAGATTAAACCATCCCATGCCTCATTAAGACCCTCCCATACCTCATCAATGCCTCACATTCCTCATAAATTCCCCTCTATCCCAAATAGTTATGGGGGATATTTATGGAATTTAATTACATAATTGGATTTATTCATGGCCACACATCTCAATCTTGAGATGGACGGTCATGGTTGATCCTAAACTATTTTGGAAATATAGAAATAGAAGAACCATAAACATTAATTTTAATCTATCTTATTTCAAATTTATAAATTTAAATTTATTCCAAATATTCATGTAATTAGTGTTATTATGCCCAAATATTGAGCCAAAGCCATCACAAGTCAAAGGTGCCAAGAGGAGATGAAGGTAGCCACACTCCATTGAAGAAGATATCTTGAAGCACAAGCTAAGAAAACTAATTCAACAAGCCATTTAGATCATCCAAGGAAGGTAATAGATCATTTGTCTTTTGCATTCTATTTGTGTTTTCTATTTAGTTTTGTTAACTAAGTTCCCCCTAGTGTCTAGGCTTAGTGATGTATTCTTGTTAGTGTAATTCTTTAAAATTGATTTCATTTTGGAAATAACACAATAATAACCACCTCTCTTGATTTAAATTACTAGTCTACATAATTTCATGCCTGATGGGACTATCTTCATGAGTGCGCAACCCATAAATTTCTTTGTATTCATAGTTTTAATTATTTTTTTGTTGTTTTTGCTTTGCTAGAGTAAAAACAACCCATAAAGAATTAATAAATTTTTATTTAATTCAATTTTTTATAATTTTTTTATGAGCATATATAAATATTTTATTGACATTCTCTAAAAATTTCAAAAAATATATCTTTATATTTTAGAAGTTACGACTCTTTTAATTACTACCATTTTCTATTTTTTATTTTTTCTAGTAAAAATAGTTAGAACAGAGTTAATAACTTTTTTTATTCACTTTTTTGATCTAAATTTTTTCAAACAGGTTAAATATGGAGTTATTGACAACCTATAAAATTTTTGTCATAAAATTATTTATATTTTAAAATTTATGTTAAAAATATCAACTACAGGTATTTATGTTTTATGTGCAGGTTTTTATGTTTTATGTTTTATGTTGAAGGTTAATTTTTTGTGGTTTTTATCAAAGTTCAAAACTTAAAGACAAGAGGCCAAAAATAAAATCACCAAAATTTGGTTTTAGTGCTAAAAATTTAACTCATTTATCCATGTTTTGTATTCAATAGTTTCTTAACTTAGTTTTTGATTGACAAAAAGAGGGGTGTTATGTGTATGCTCTTCCATCCATCCCCTTTAGGGAACTTTTGGAATAAAAAATGCCATTATTATTGAAAATATCCTATTCCAAGGCATATAAATAACATAGTTTAAGGCCCTCCTTGAAAACTCACAATAGAATTGGGTGATCTTGAAATGACCATAAAGTCTTTCTATTATGTCTTTTATTTTATGCAAACATGGCTTGTGAGGGGGACTTCATTACCTCCCACAAGTTATTTAGAGAATATTTGACCTGGGGTTTCATCTCCTAGCATCAAATTCATCACCCCCACTAGGATCAAAGGTTTTAGTGGTTAAACCACCTTTTAGTGTTGGGGTTAAGCATTGGGATGTATCTGCACTTTGGACATTACACTACATTGAACAAGTGATAGATGTAGAGGTTGAAAAATGGGCAAGACATTTTTGAAACAAGATTTTTAATTTAGACACAAAACTAAAGTGAACTTATTTTTCATCATGGCATGAAAGTCATTGTGTAATTGGTTCATCTAGAAACATTCGAAAACTTGTAGTTTTTAACAAAACCCCAATTATCACAGAAGTATTGTTGGTGCAAGGTGTGCCTCAAGGTCCCTGTCACAATATTGTCATTTAAGAGAAGGGGGTGTAAAAAACCTAATATATAATGCACATTTAATTTTAGATGAAAACTTAAAATTCTCTTAAAATGACGTATATAGATGGATTCTAATAATACCATACAACCTTGTTAATTTAGGACCTAGAGCGATTAATTATTTGGTTTTATCCTAGATTAATTTGTCTTGTTTGAAGTCAAAAATTTGATGTTAAAAAAATGACATAAACCAAAAACATGGTCCCCAAATTTATTTGAGTAAAGAGGCATTATGTTGCTCATGTGAATCATCACTTTTGCCTTGTTCAAAATTATCATAAACTTTGAGTCATATCATTCACTTTGGCATAGTTATGCTGCCTAATTGAGTCTAGAAATTTTACCAAAGTTTGTTTAAGTCCTTAATTCATAATTTAAATTCAAATTTTAACCTTTATAATTTCTAAGGGTTGATGTGTCAATTGGGTTTTCCATTTGCACATTCAACTTGTTTTAACTTAGGTAAAAATTTCTAATTGAATTGAAGGTTGTTTAAGACTCATAATCATTATCGCCACTTGGTAAACTTAAATCACCTTATGCAAATTATTTCACTTTAAGTCTATGAGAAATTTTTTCTTGTCCTATTTTTCCTTGAGTCTATTTGATGCAAACCTCTTTGCCTTAGATAAATTGTCAAAACTTTGAGAGTGTGTATCATTTGCAAAGGGTAGTGTTACACTGCCAAATTTGTGAAACATGTTTGCCTTAGAGTTTTTGAAACAAACATTTTGTTACATCTTTTGAGTAGTTTAGTATTGTTATGTTGCTTAAAACATTTCAAACATTGTTTCATAGACCTTTTTGCATAGACTCCAAGTTTTTCCAAAATTGTCCAAACTAAATCCGAGTGTACCTTGTGAATCTTTGTCTAGCATAGTTATGTCATTCACTTTTGTCTAGCTTATTTGTTAAAATAACCTAGCTTTGTGCCATTATTTGGGAGAAAATAAACTATTTTCATGTGCCTTTTGTTTCATACCTCATACTTATCGATCAAGTTTTTACAAACAAGAGCCAAATGCCTAGTTTTTTTAGAAGTGTTTCAAATCCATTAGATTAAAATCTCATCTAGTTTAAAGTCTAGATTTTGACACCATTTGGCCAAGAGTCCTAGAACATGCCTTGTTTGCACCTATATTTTGATGTCACATTTGGATAAAAGACTTAGCAACTTTTGTTTTCCTAGATTAGACTGATTTGAAACACTTTGACCTTAGAGTTTGGCATTTCATTTTTAGGTCCATTTACTCGATATTTTTATATAAGATGTGTAATATCAGACACTTAACGTTAGCTTGTTTTATCATACATATTTTCATGAGCCTTTCCATCCTTTTGATTAAATCTATACCAAGTTTGAATCATCTTTCTTAAGACATTGTCTTTTTTAGAGTTTGTAGAACTCTTTGTAGCAACACATTCACTATGAAACCCAAAATGTTTTACTACACTCATAGTGGACTCATGTACAGTCCAAGGATTAGTCATGTGGCCATGCAAGAAAAAATGATGTAATACCCCACATAGATAATGTTGTTTATGAGAAGGATCCTTATATCCCTTATAACACTCAAATAGGGGCACAAAACCAAGATCCATTGGCTAAATATTTGGTTAATACAACATCATATTTAGAACAAGATAAAAAACAAACTGCCCAATACCTAGCTATTATACTTGTAGTTGAGGAACCTTTTTCCCAACAACTATACTCTATTAATGCAACTTCTACGTATGATCCTTATTTGTTTGAGCATCATTTATTGGAAAATAAAGATGAGATTTTAGTTAGGGCCATAAAAGTAGGGGCTAATGTTGTTTATGTCCATTTTAAACCATAATAGGTGCAGTATGGTTATATCCCTGCATCCCAACCTCAAAATCCTCAACATAAATCCTTCATAACCAACCCTAACCAAAATATTGCACTGTAACACATGCAATTTAAATAATCAAACCCTAATCCATGTATGCATATTCTTGGTCCATTTCCCAACCAATCCATCATACCCAAGCAAATATCTCCATCATACCTTGGTAAAAGTGATCCACTTGTGATTGTTCAACCATCTACCCAGGCCAATATTCCCACAAGTTTCCTAGAGCAAAAATTACAACAAATGAAGGATGAAATCACTGCCATCCAAGCTAGGAAACAAGGTACAAATTTTAAGTTAGATGATGTGTGTTCTTATCATTTTAACATGGAATGCTTGTAGATTCCATTTCCTCCAGGATATGAGCCCCCAAAGTTTGATAAATATAAGGGGAAAGGTGACCCCAAAGCCCGTTTAATAGAATTATTTATCACATGCCAACCAATGGCATGTAGTGACATATATCTTCTATTATTATTTCCAAAGAACCTAGCTAGACAAGCCTTGGAATGGCTTTTAAATTTACCCAATAATTTAGTAATATATTTTGATGACTTTTTAGATAAGTTTATGTAGCACTTTTCCTACAATCTCAAACATGAGATTTCATTGGTTGACTTGATGTAAGCAAAGTAAAAATTTGGGGAGAGTTTTGCGATTTATCCACAATGGTGGAGATCCCTTACAAGCTGATTCACTCATAGTTTGCTAAATAAATAATTATCCATTATGTTTACTAAAAATTTAAACAGTGAGATAGCTTATGATCTAGACTACAATGTGTGCATACCTTCAAAGAGATCATTGATAAAGGTTTATTGATCAAGCAAGCCCTTATTAATAAAGGAATCATCAAGTTTACTTCAACTAATTAGGATCAAGGTACCAATTAGGGAAATGTTCAAAACCAACATCTAATTCAAGCATAAACATCACAATTGGTATAGGCCAATAACTAAGTAGACCAAAACAATTCAACTGTAATAAGAATGTTGTGGGAAATGGAGTAATTGAGTCACATCATGTCCAAATGGTATAAGCACCATCTACTCAGCCAACATTGCCTTTTCATATCACTTTATCCACACAACCTCTTTAATAACAACATGTGCCAAAAACACAACAACTTAAGCCACCACAACGAACACAACAACCTTTGCCATTGCAAGTCCCTCCTTCAAGGAGAATAATGCCTATTCACCATGTTTTTAGTGACCTTGGAGAGCCTATTGAATTTGTGTTTCATAAACTTTCTGCTGTTAATTTGATTAGTTGGCCTATATCAAAGCATTATTTGTAAGGCATTCCTTATCTTGATTGGTACCATGAAAATGAATTTTGTGAATATCATCAGGTCAATATGCACAATTTATGAAGATGTGTGTAAATCAAGCTTTTGACTGAGAATATGTTAGAGAATGGTGAGATGACATAAGATGGTGGTGCTTCCACCTCCAATAAGACTCTTGGGATTTATCAAAACCCTTTTCCCCAACATAAAAACCAACAATCACAATAACCACAACAACAATAACAAAAACAATAACAACAACAAAACCGGATAGTGTAACAACAAAATCAATAATATCAATATCAAAATCAAAGGTCAAACTAGAAAATCAATTGTAAAACCAAAAATGCCAAAATGATGGATAGAACCAAGATCAAAATGGTAACAACCAACAAACCTACCATGCAGTTACACATGACTACAATAGAATTTGAGGCCATATTGTAGGAGGTAGCATTAATACCATCT
Organism: Torreya grandis; assembly: GCA_037957365.1. Classification (NCBI taxonomy): domain Eukaryota; kingdom Viridiplantae; phylum Streptophyta; class Pinopsida; order Cupressales; family Taxaceae; genus Torreya; species Torreya grandis. The sequence goes on from JARHVA010001208.1 coordinate 1,702,705, forward strand.
CCATTAATCTTAGACCAAATTCTAATCAGATGAGACCATTACCAACCATACCAAACCAATCCAATCACTTTGTCAATCCTTCCTTGACCTAGGACCACACACAAGTGAACCAACAAATAGGGATTCCTACTTTTTAACCTTATACCGATAACTCATCCTTGCTTCATGACCACACACAAGTGCACCAACAACTAATACTTCTTCTATTTATTCCCACACCATCAACATCATTTATTATCAATTATGGTCCTGTATTCAATCCTGATTGTGCAATCATAACTTGAAGGTCAAATATTACCATACTAGGCCCAAGCCATTTGCCACTTTTCCCATCACCCAACTAGACATTTAGCCTCAAAATAAGGCATTTAACACTGACCAAGAAAATAAATTTGACATTGTAGAATAATTTCAAAAGATGCCCACACAAATCTCCATTTTAGATTTTTTATGTATGTCAACAATCCACAAAAACATTTTAAATGACTTCTTGAGCCAATCAACTATTTCAAGTGATATATCCCCTGATAAATTCTAAGCTTTGGTTGGACACCTAGCTCCAACCCAACAAGTCACTTTCAACCAAAGTGATATGTCATCCCTTGGCCCACTGCATAATAACCTGTTATATATTGAAGTTTGCATAAAGGGGCACAAAGTGAAATGTGTCCTTATATATAATGGAATGAGTCTAAACATAGTGTCTCTTAAGCTCATTAGTATTCTTGGGTACATAATGGTATATCGTCAAGGAGAGACAATAACCATCAAAGCCTAGGATAATGAGGAATAAAAATCATAAGGCACCATCTATTTTCCAATTATCCTTGGGCCCTTGACCCATGATACACTTTTCCATGTGCTCGATCTTGATTTGTCATATAATATGCTTTTGGGAAGACCTTGGTTACATGAAATTCATGCAGTCCCATCAATGTTGCACCAATGTATCAAGTTATCCCATTCAGGAATGGAAGTTTGTATACTAGGATATTTTCATCCATACAAGCACTACAAGCACCTAGAGGCCAAGTTCAAGAGTTATAACTATCACTTTGGCATGAATCCAGTGGCTAATTAGGATAAGGGAAAAGAAATACTCCATATTTTAGAGGACAACTGTATTGATCCTAATACCCTTGATTCCCTTTTCCACATGCTACCTCCTAAAATATCCAATCATTTTACTATCTCACCTAATGGCCCAGTAGAGTATGTGACCTATGATACCTTTCATATTTTAAACCTTCCATAGAATCCAAAGTCCTTTAGAAGACCTAAAGCTAAGCCACTTTAATGAAAATGGAAACAAAAGAGCAAAGGTAAAGCACCTATCACGTTTGTACCAATATTTGGCCTAGAACCAAACCCTCTTGAAGGGGATGAATCATGGTTGTATAATGACAACCATGCTAATTGTTATGATAATATAAAGTATCTTATTCCTAAAAAGATCATGAAGAATAAAGATTATGAAGGAGGAGTCCTTAGACCTAATCAATAGGGAACACTTGATCTAGTTTTCATGACCAAATACAAAAGACCCTATGGACTTGGAAATAAACTGCTTGAGGGTGACTCCATAACCTTACTCATGTTCCATCACCATCAACTAATGATGAAGATGTCTATAGTGAAGTAGAGTCTGTTCATGGAATTTTTGATGACCTAGACAAAACCAACTTATTTGATACCTGTTCTATTTTTACCCTTAGCCTAGTCATTCTTTACAACCCATTACCATTATATTATCCCCAATTGATAGATTAGGACCAACATACTGATTGATGTGTTTCAAAATGATGAAGCTTTCTATGATTTTCTTAGCCTTAGAGACAATGTTCTATTGGGGGACCATAAATTAGGGTTTTCCATCAAGTTGGATCCTACAACATATTTTGAAGAGCAGGTGAACACCCTTAGTGAACAACAAATAATTAAAACATTGAGATCCCAAAGTGAAAACCTCTTTGAGGCACTTTATGACTAGGGTAAAAGTAAAGAAAAATGCTAGTCTAGTGGTGAAAACTTGTTTTAGGTGCCATTAGATGGGGGTATACAACCTTCTTAAATCATAGATTAGGAGACCACCAATGATGAACTTATCTATTAGTCTGAGTTTAGTTTTGAAAAATAACAAGATTTTGATTGAATCATCCAAGAGTTTCCAATAGTTTTTATTACATGGCCAAACCTTCCATTGGGGGACTTTGATTCATCATGCCTAGGGGAACTCAAAGAGCCAGTCCTAATAGAGGACTCTAATTTTGCCAACTAGTTCAAATTCTAGTGGAAGATATGATAGAGGTTAACATCGAGTCCCCAGATGACCCAAATTGGATCAAGCTAGGCATTTCTCTTACCGAGAAGGAGCATGAAGTCCTTACATCCATTTTGAGGGAGTTTGTAGATATTTTTGCATAGGCATATTCTGACATGCCAGGTTTAGACCTTGCCTTAATTCTACACCACCTTGTTGTCAATCTTGATGCCAAACCAGTAAAATAAAAGCTATGTAAAATGCATTCTCACATTACTGTATTAGTGGAGAAAGAGTTGGAAATACTCGTAGAAGTAGGATGTATTCAATCCATTGACTACTTAGAGTGGATATCTAATGTTTTACTAGTTAGGAAAAAGCTAAAAGGAATTAGAATCTATACTAATTTATGTGATATAAAAAAAACTTACCCTAAGGATGACTTTCCATTTCTAAACATTGAAATGATTGTCAACTCTACAGTGGGTTATGAAATGCTTTCATTAGTGGATGACTTTTCAAGATATAACCAAATTAGAATAGCACCAAAAGACCAACATTAAACAACATTCTCCACTCCATGGGGAACATTCTATTATCAAGTTATGCCATTTGGTCTTAAGAATGTAGGGGCCACCTACCAAAGAACCATTACTGCCATATTTCATGATATGGTGTATGATATTGTTGAAGGCTTTGTTGATGAAATTCTTGGCAAATCACAGACCAAGGTTGATTACTTAGTAGTGCTACATAGAATATTTAAAAGACTACATGAGTATAAATTTAGACTTAATCCTAAAAAGTGTGTCTTTTGAGTCACCTCAAGCAAATTTCTAGGCTTCATTATGTCTCATCGAGGCATTGAAGTTGATTCAACCAATGTTTAGGTTATAACAAAGATGAAACCACCAACTACTTTAAAGTAACTCCATAGTTTTTGTTGATGCTTAAAATTGCACTGTTTCCAACACCAACAATGGGAAGTTTCAAGAATGTGGGACTTGCGACCCGAAACAACCTCCAGATTTTAAAGAAGATGGCTCTTCTTTATCTTGAATGTATTGTGAGAAAAGGGATATAAATGAAATGGAATCACTAATGCAACAAAATAAAATTTAACTATGGCAATGCGTCTGAGTTTAATTTGTCCCTTAATACTAAGCACCGTGAAGCTATCTTTAGGATTTAATTACATTAAAGAGCAAACAATGCATGATCAATGTAAAAGATGAAAATAAATAAAATCAAAGGCTCACAACTTAGATGATTTTTTAGTAACATAGAAAATATCAGCAAAGGCACAGAATTCAATCTTATTATTAATTTTCCATTCACATAAAAGGCACAGATACATGCATAGTTATACAAACTTTCTAACTCAAGAAAATAGAACAAAGGCAAATGATATTATTGGCCACAACAAGAAAGTCTAAAAAAACTTCTTGATAACAATCTCTTGTAGAAAATTCTCTCTCTTCTGATGATTATTTTTCTTGATCCCTTTTCCTTGCGATCTGCACCCATATTTATAGCATAGGACTGGCTCTTGATTGCCCGTAAGATCCAATCCCAATAGTCTAACTGAACTCTAACTTAACTGGAAGTGTCTAACAAAAGATATTTTTTAGATCTGAAATGTTAGCCTCTCTACATGATTAAATCCCAATGACCTAACCAAACTGAACCCAACTGGAAGTGTCTAACAAAAGACATTTTTTGGATCTGAAATGTTTATTCTCCTACAAGTTCATTGGCTAAATTAGATACACGTGACACTTCCCACTGTGAAACGATCAAGGAAACTTGGCAGCATCCACTTGTCTCACTTGAAAACCATCCATTATTCATGAGGCACCAAAAAATGACACTTGGTAGCTTTTGTAGCACTTACAGAAGACACATGACACTTTTCACATTACTTATACTCTTTACTATGTCTTTGTATTAGGAGTGCTCCATCTTTGACATCTGTCACAGTCCATTACTTTTAAACTTTATCAACTTATAGAAAATGGGACCCACAACACTTCTTGCTTGAGTAGTTTCAAAAGGGGAATGGGGATAGGTGTCACTTTTTGTGTATCTTTAACAAGGGACACGTGGTGGTCTCTGCTTGTCTATAGAAGCTTTAGATACTTTTTGAGAGTCCTACAGAAGATGACACGTGGTGGTCTCCACTGAGCTTTAGCTACACTATAGAAACATTTGAGACTCATTTTAGATTCACACGGATGATGAAACTTTGCAAATTTTGCTTACTTTAGAAACAAAACCCAAGGTCCACCATAGTCTTTACTCAATAATGAAATAAAATGAAGAAACTGTAGATGTTGAAACTTGGTAGCTTCCACTGAGCTTTAACAAGGGACACGTGGCACTTTTTGCTAATTTTAGAGAAACATATTGAAACCTTCCATAGTTGCCACTTGGCACCTTTTGCGTGCACTAAGAGAAGCTTCTTGAAAGGAGCTTTTGAAACTCATAAGAAACTTGAAACGTAGATGCTTACACATGTCGTGCTCTACTGAGTTATACCAGGACACGTGGCAACTTTCCACTGCATTTTGAGAAACATTTTAAAATGTGTCTTGGTAGATGACACTTGGCATGTTCCAAATGATTTATAGACTTAGACAAAACTTTAGGCAAAATAAAAACCTGTGAAAAATGAAAAACCCACGCCTTGTGTCATAACCCTCACTGCCTCAAAACTAAAAAACACAGGGACAAAACTTGGAGCGCATAATTGAAACTCAAAATAAAATGTAGAGTATTTTACTCTAAAGTTATTGGTGACCCCAAGGAATTTTGAGCCTACTCAAAAAAGAATCCATAGAATATATAAAACATGGCAAAAATCACAACTTCAGTAAGGCCATCTGATATATAGACCATTTAGCATCAGATAGTCCCTACTTATTTTGTAATTCTTGGAAGGATAAATCAAGGTTGATGATGTCCTTATGGGAAAAAATCTAAAAAATATGAACTGCAGCCTTCAATTGGAATTCAAGTTGGGACATAGGAATCAAGACAACTTCCACTTCTGAAACTGATGAATCATCTGTCAAACCCTAGAAAACTGACTGATCATTTTGTTTGGCTAACAACAAAGGTTTAATCTCATCAACCATTAACACAGTGTTGCTATCAAGAAAAGGGGAGGGAAGACCCAATTACACCAGATCTTCAATATGCTACTTCATGTCTTTTATTCCCTCTTTTACCACATCTAGGAGCTCTTTTTAATTTATTACTATGGAGTTGCAACTGAGAACTTCGTTCACCCTTTTTGCAGAAATCATTCTGTCACTAATCCCTACTACTGATAATGTTCCATCAGTTGTGTCATATAGCTTTTGTAGCAGCATTTGAGAATCAAACACTCTTAAAGAGACAGTGGATAGAGTGGCTTGAATTGAAGTCTCCACCTTTTTGCACAATTTTTATGAATTTAGCAAGAAAGTTAGAGAGGGTTTGAGCTGAGTAATCTCCTCAGAGATTATTTTCCATATTGATACATATAGATCCTTGACTAGGTTCAGGACTCTTGCATTTTTTAGCCTATTAACCAACTCAATTGTCAATTTTTTTGTTATTTATTGCTCAGCTTGAATTTGGGCTTGTATGGCAGTGGTATTGTTTTGCTCATTCAACAACTTATGCTAGAACTTAGTGACCTGTTGCACATTTTCCTCACATTTTTTCTATAGTGTTGCCTTTTCTTATCTTAGGGCTGTCATTGCAACTTTCTCTTATGTTATCTCTTCTTTCAAAGAAGCATTTAGGGCCTAAATAGCTTGGTGAATCTAACAATAAATAGTATCTTACAACTATTTGTTGAGACTCTCTATTTATTCATTCTTTGTTTTGATTTTTGTAGCAAGATTACTACCATTTGCTTTCTCTTGAGCTAGATCAGCCTCCATCTTCTGCAGCTTCTTTGATACTTTTAAATAATCAATAGATACAATAGAAGTGGTTTCATTCAATAGCTCAACCCTATCCTATGGTCTAAAAAGTGACATATCCATAGCCACTGCACTCATTGTATAATCTTGAGGTTGCATCTGTTCATTTGGCTTGATGACATTCAGTGACAAATGAGTCACAATTAGCTGCTGCTAGATTGGGTCAAATAGTGACCTCATATGTGGTGTAGCTAGAGATTTATTATTTTTATTCCTTTTTTTATCCATCCAAGCTTCCCTAGCCTTCTTAGTAATGTCTGCTTGAGCTTGGAAAGTAGAGGTAGAGGCAATAAACCCACCTGTAAAAGGATAACCCTGTGGCAAGCCATAGGGAATAGCCAAATGTTGGCTAGGGGGAATCTAGGGAGGTATTCTCTTTGAGATAGAGGGGGAAAATGAAGGCAATGATCTGGCCTATGATGACATGGCCTGAGTAGCTATAGGTGGGGCAAATTAAGAAATTGGCACAGTGAAGGTGGCAGGGGATAATATTTGGCCAGTCAGGATTATCACCCCTATAGAAGAAGAAAAAGATTGAGAAGGAGAGATAACACATACCTAAGGAGTAATAGATGTACTTAGTGGTTGATGCTATGAGGGTTCTACCTCTTCCTCTGAATCAGGCTGAAGTTTCAGCTTCTTATGTTTCCTTGGCCTTTCTTCTTCTTGCTGTGCTTCTTTCTCTTCAACGTTTACCACTGCTGCTAGTGGTGATTATACAAAACTGGGAACCCCAAAGGCTAACACTGATGGAGAAGCTCTGGGTGGTGAGGATACCAAACTCTTTTGTTTTTCAATGGCACTGAGAGATTGGGGCCAAACAGTTACAGCTGTAGATGAGGTTTGTCCTGAGGCCTACAATGTATGAGTGGATTCTGCTTCCCCCTCTGACTCTCCACCCTGTGTTTGTAGTTTGCTTGTATCAGGGCTAGAGATAGGAAATGGATGACATTCATCCTAGATTGCCTCCCATTTCTCATCTGAGTCTATATTACCAAAAGAGTGAGTTGTCTCACAAATCTCCTGCCTAGACTTATAATAGGCTTCTATTTTCTCGGGTTTCCAGTCTATTCTTCAATGCCCTTCTTAAACCAAAAGTCATTCTGATTTTAGGGTCAAAATACTTTTCCTTAACATAAAAGGTCTCCCATGGCTTGGCCTCCTGAAAGGGCAAATCTGTCAATTCTACATACAAATCAAGAATATCTTCTTTAGGGTTTCTTCTATTTTCCCAAAAGAGACGGCCCTCATGCACAATTTTAGTGGTGACCTTGTTATTCTTGACCCATGAGGCTATGAAATTGCTTGGGTCATATTTCCATTTATCTTCAATCAGAAAGAAACCTAGGAAGGATAGCTTTCTCAGCAACAAGTGCTTAGCATCTCTGACCTTTAGGGCCATATTGTTCATTACCCATGGAATATCATACATTTTATTTTTCTTCTTCCCAGTGCCATAGTCATTATCAACCATAGACACTTGCCAGGTGACCTCTAGGAATGCTAACCTAATGGTCAAAATCTTGGGTAGCAACACTAGCTCTCCATTAAAACCATGGACCCTAATGATAGTATGATGGGATCTAATATAGTAGTTAAAGGAATAGTGCAATTTGTCATGAGGCCTCTCACACTTGGAGTTAATCTATTTTCAACAAGCTCTGGGCTTAGGTGACAAAAGGCAGGGGCAACAAAAAGTTCCCAAAATTCATATGGGTCACTTGTTTTGGATAAGATATGTGTCCATGCGAACACAGGAATGGTCCTATTATGATTGAAACTTGGGTCATACATATTCAGATGCATATATTGTGAAAAGATGCTAGAGTTTTGATACAACATGAGGTGAAATAGATAAGAAGAATACCTGAAAAACCATTTAGATTTGAAATGGGTGAGTTGTTCAACCATTGAATAGGCAATCTGCTTAAAGAAATCTAGCCAATACTCCTGAGACTTGTCTACAGTTTTTAATCTGAAGAGAATGGCCATTTATTCTTCATAGATAGTTATATCCTCTTTCATTCCAAAAATGAATGCCATTATGGATAGTGCCTCTTGACTAGCCTATGCAAATTGTGCCCTTCCTATTGGCAGCACTAGCATAGTGGTATCATCATCTCCTAATTGCAATTCTGATCTAAGAAATCTCAATTAATTATTAACATTTGCCCACATTTTTTGCATTTTGGCAATGGTGGGAAATGTGGCTATGTTGTCATGATATAGGGCCAACATGTCCCTGATGGTCTTTGGTGTGATTTTCACCATGAATTGACCTTGTTATATGGTGTTTGAGGGCACATGAAACAATTATGTGCACATTTTAACGAAGTCGGGGCATGGATGTACATCTGGGACAATGAATTGTGCTAGTTGCGAAGTCCATATCCTCATTGCGAATGTTTCATATTGTCTAGCCTTCACCCTCTAAATACATTTTTGGTGTGCCCCTTCTTTTAGATCTTTTCTAGAATTTTGAAGGGTTGGGTCTATGATTCCATCTACAAAATGCTTCACCTTTGTTGGGTTAATCGCATAACCAACTTTATGGACTCTAGTCCTTGGATAGGTCCTTAAGGGTTGTGTAGGGGCTGAAGCATATGATTTACTAGTGAGAAGCTTATCAATGGATTCATAAATCTTAAGCCCCTATTGTGAAGACTATGCCTCCTCCATAGTTGTGTCTTTGCTGGGGATTAGTGAACTTACATAACAAGTATGGAAGCTTTGCAATAGGGAAGGCACTTTTACTAAGCAGGTTTGCTTATGAATTGAAATTACAGGTAACAGGGATTTTCTTAGCAGATGTAGGAATGGAGGAGACATTGTTAAGCCTTAACTCTTGCTATTGGGGTATTTAGTGACCCATCAAGTATCAAAAATGGCATTAAAACTAGATAACTGTTAGTAAATCTTATTAAATCTACATGGGACAGTGAGTCAGACACGTCATGAAAGTGGCTGCGTAAAGGTACCTTAGGGAATTTTGGAGATTTGAGAGAGACTTAGTGAATGTGAGAGTTTTTAAAATTTTGAAAAGAATATGAGCCACATCCACGTGTTCATAGAACACTTATTAAAAGAAAGAGTGGGAAAGAAAAATGGGAAAACAGAGCAATAAGGAAAGGGAAACTATCCAACTATAATACATGGGAGATATTGCTTAAATGAAATGTTTCAAGTAGATCCCATTCACATGAATCTCTTTAGGTTCACCCTCCATTGTTTTGAGCTCAAATGAATTTTTTTGTTTACATGTACAAATCTCATAGGGGCCAGTCCACAATGCTTTAAATTTAGTGTGTTGACCTGGCTTGGCAGCTCTCGCATCCCATTTCAAAACAACTGAGCCTAATTTGAAATGGGGGTTTGAAGTCTTCTTATCAAATTAGTCTTTGATTATTTTCTAATGTTTCACTAATGATTCATGTGTTGTATTCCTCTTTTCTTGAACTTCTAGGAGTTCAACAAGTCTGACCTGCATGGGGCCATTCTCCTCAATTTCAATCTATTTTAATAACTGGAGAGTAGGAATCTCCAAGCTCAGGGGCATTATAATAGGTTTACCATAGATCAATTCATATGGGGACATCTTTATCACTTGTTTAGGCATAATTCTATCAGCCCACAATGCTATATTAAGCACTTTATGCCACTCTTTGTGATGATCAGCCCCTATTCTCTTAATAAGTCTAATTAGGTTCTTGTTGGTTGATTCTACCAAACCATTACCCTGAGGGTAATAATTTGAGGAAGTTTTTAGATATATTCCATTATTTAGTGCAAAGTCAGATATTTTTTCCCCTAAAAATGCCTTAGCATTATTTGAAATTATGGTACGAGGAGGCCCAAAGCAAGTAGTGATACCCCCCATAAAGTCTAGGATCACATTTTCTATTGCTTCTTTGAGTGGCACTACCTCACTCCATCTCGTAAAATAATCTATGGTAGTTAGAATCCATTTGTGTCCCATACTCAACCCTAGATTGATCATTCCAATGAAGTCAAGACCCCATTGAGCAAAGGGTTCATCAACAATTATAGGACTAAGGGGCATTACTGCATTCCTTCTCATCCCCACATAATACTGACAAGATTGGCACTTTTTTACTAGTTTATAATAGTCTGTAAATAAAGTGGGCCAAAAATAACCTGCCTAACTTATCTTTATAGCTATGGTTCTTGTAGAAAAATGTCCACTTGAGACTCCATGGTGCATTTCATGCAGTATTTTCTAAGCCTCATCTTTCTCTATGCATCTTAAAAGTATGCCATCAGTATTTCTTCTAAAAAGAACTTGGTCAATTAAAAAAAATGGACCCCTTACTGCCTATAGTATCTCCTCTTGTCTTGAGAGATCTATTTTGGGAAAATCCCATGTTTCATAAAATGAATTTTGTTTGTGATCCAAGAGTTTTGATCAATTTCTTGTATCCTGAATACATTTTCCTTTTTTGTTTCTTTAGTTATCATCTTTTCCATATCTTGAGCCATGTATTGGCACAACCCCCTACCTCTGACTAGCTTAGTGGGTCTAACCTCTACATCATACTCGAGGATCTTTGTTATCTAGTTTGCTCTTTTTCAGTAATTTCACCTTCCATAATGTATTCTTTGACACTAGGATGAGCCACAAGTATCATAATCTTATTTTTTGATACCATATGCCTGAATTTATTTAGGGATTTTACCATAACATATGCCTATTTCTGCATAAAGTTGTATCTAGCTTCATACTCCCTAAGAGTCCTTGAGAAAAAGGCTATTGGGTGTTCTCCCTTTTGTTGATCATCTTTCTATGTTAGGACAACAACAATACTGAACTCTCCTCCATAAACATACATTATAAAAGGCTTAGAGAAGTCTAGGTTACTAAGTAATGGGGCCATTGAAATTGCTTTCTTGACCTCCTCAAAAGCTTGTCTTCCTTTTGTAGTCCACTTGAACACCAGGTCTTTCTTCAACAAGAGTGTCACTAGTCTCATTAGGCCTACAAAGTCTGATATGAATTGACTGACAAAATTAACCTTTCCCAAAAAGGACTATACTACCTTCTTATTTACTGGCAGGGACAAGTTCATTATGGTTGTGACTCTATCTAGATCTATAGAGACTCCTTTTTTGGATACTATATGTCCCAGTAGTTTGCCTTGAGGTATTGCAAAGATACACTTCTTGGGATTTAGGTATATTCTAAACTCTTGACACTTCTTAAAAATATATTCTAGATGATCAAAATGATCAACAACATTCTTGGAAAAAATAGTGAGATCATCAAGATAAATTAGAATGATTTTATTTATGAGTTCTCCAAATGCTACATCCATTGCTCTTTGAAAAGTGGCTCTAGTATTTGATAGGCCAAATGGCATCTTGGCATATGCAAAAGTTCTCCATTTGGTAGTAAATGCAGTCTTGTGTTGGTCTTCATCAGCCAACCAAATCTAATTGTATTTAGAGAAACCATCTAGCAAGGAAAATCTCTCTGATCCAGCCACAGTTTATTAAATTTGTTCCATAGAGGGCTGGGGATAGTGATCTTTCAGAGATGCTTTATTTAGGCCTCTGAAATCCACACAGAGCCTTATGTCACCATTATTTTTTTGACTGGTACTAGATTGGATACCCAAGTTGAGTGTTTGATTGGAAAAAATATTTTAGATTCTAAGAGTTTCTGCAACTCATCCACCATTAGAGGTTCAATTCTTAGATTCACTGGCCTCTGCTTCTGTCTGACTGGCTTAGATCCTTCAGTTAGTTCTATGGTGTGCTGAATGATGTCTCTGTATAACCATGAAGGTCTTCATAGGTCCAGGCTATTACTCTATCATATCTTTTACACAAGTCAATTAGTCTTTCCCTTTCCTCTTGGGTTGTAAAATTTCCAATCTTAAGTTTTCTCCCTTCACTCACATGTATCTCATAATAATCTAATTTATTTGCTTGAAACCTTTTCTTCTCTAGGCTTACGTCTTCTAGATCAAATAGGTTTTCTAAAGTAATCAAGCCTATGGGAAGCTTATTGGTCTTTAATTGAATAATTTGGTCTCCATATGCTTCTTCAATTTTGGGTTGCAATTGATCAGAAAATTCCCCTGACTATTGCAAAAATGAGAGCACCTAAAAATCATTTTCAAAGACTTGCCAATTTTCATCATTATCTGGGATAGTTGGCCTTACTATAACTTTGACTGACTCATTGTTGACTAATAGATCAGTTGCTGGGTCAAACTATGAGCCAATCTGTGCCATCTTATCTGTTTCAAAATTTTGAGTTCTAGGAATTACTTCAATATTGAAAGCTTCAAAATCATCAATTAAGTCCCAAATTTTATGTCTATAGGATCTCATCCTTACATCTTTGGCTATTGCCTTTTCTTTGATTTGTTTCACCACTAGTTCTAAATTTCCTTTTACTATTAGATTCTTTACTTCCTTTTTCTTGGCTAACATGAGCCCATGTACTAAGGATAAATATTCAACATCATTATTAGTACAAGAAAATTGGAAATAGATAGCTCTTAAAATTTTCTCACCATTTGGAGCAACAAGACAAATTCCTTCTCCAGCACCATTTTTACTTCTATCCCCATCAAAATTTAAGGTCCAAATTTTTGAGTCTTTTTTAGATTCTTAATTCTTTGGCATTTCTTCCCTTAAAATATTTTGGATTTCATGGTCTTCATCAAATATGACATAAGTGCCCAGACCAGTAGAGTCATAATTTACATATGGGTCATTTTGCATCATAGTTAACAATTGATTATTTTCCTCATTTTGGTCATGTTTAGTCTAGTCACCTAACTTTTCAACAAATACCCTTTCTTCCTTATTTAGGATAGCATGAGTTTCCTCTAATTTTGGGGTTGGTTCATTGGTGATGTGATCCTTAGAAAGTGACTCAGATAGTATTTTCATTTTTGAACCATATTTGGTTCTTAGGATGAGGTGAGACCAATCAAGTGACATATAACCTCCTATCTTGGTTGTGAAATCTCTGGATAAACATAAGTCAAATACAAGGGGTATATCTATGACTACCACATCTTGATTGAAAATTATATTAGGGAAAGTACATAATTACAATGGGAGTTGTTTAATTTTCCTTATTGTTTTTACCAATTTTCCATCCAACTGCATAACTCCTCTAGTAAGTGGCTCATACTTTATTTTTAAAGCATTTGCTATTTGTTTAGGCATTATTGTAATACTGGCCCCTGAGTATATCATTAGATTATTTAATAGTTTCTTTCCAACTATCAAAGTCAAATAGAAGGGCTCTAGTTTGAATTTGCTTACCTTTGGTGCATTGTTCAAAAGGGCTGTTGTCTGCAGAGGAACCGTGTCTTTGAGCTTTTCTTTATTAGCAGGTCCTTCTTTGGTACCAGTATGTTTAGGCACTACTTGGCCTTATAGAGCTTCTTTCAATAGTGTCTTTTTCTTAGGAATAGCTAATATGTCCCATATTGACACATGTGCTAGGGTTCTCTTCAGTTGATCCACCACATTCATCGGTCTTAGTGTTTGGGTTCTTGGATAATAAGGGTACCTTGCTTTTTCTTGAACTTGTCCAAAAATTACTTGGTTCTACACTAGCTAAGGTATTTCTTGTCTAGCAGCTATGTTTTGATGACCTTGAAATGGAGGAATCCCCATAATCTCATTATTTACAACTTTAGGCTGTTCCATCATCCTTCTCTTAGCTCTGGTGTAGTAATTTGATTGTACCACTGGCTTCTTAGAAGTGGAAGATTTATTTAAGAATACTAACTCTTCATCTTCAACCTATGAAAATAAAGCATGCTCAGGGGCTATTTCTTCTTCTTGCTGTAAGGACATCCCTTGCATCTGAGCCATTAGGATTGAATTTTGTATACCAGGGGATTGGTAGGATTGAGTGTCAAAACTATTTACAAATTGTCCATCCATTCTTTTTTGCTCTGCTATCTTTTATTGTAAATTACCCATGGGACAATCTCTGGGCCTATGAGAATTATTACAAGGGAGACACTAGGCATTGGTGCCATCTGCATAATTATTCTACCCTAGAATAATCTCCTTATTTGTATTAGGGGGAACAGTCTATGAGGGTGAGGGACTGCAACTAATTGGTTCGATGGCTGAGAGTTAGTTTGCCTTTGAGGACCCTGATACTGGTTTGGCTATGGTGGAAGTTTATGTCCTTGGTAGCCTTGATATTGGGGTTTAGGATAAGGATTCTGCAATCTTTTTAGGTTAATTATCTTGTTAGAAAATGTCCTTAAGATGTTCTTGACATCATCCATCTCAGATGACTGGATAGGGACAAATTATTTAGCAGGTTGTTGAGGAAATGTATACATAGACCCAGGTGGGGCTATGGGATTAGGGGCTTCTTGAGGCAAAGGTAAGGTAATCTCTAGAAACATGGGCATGGGAGGCCTTGGGGGTAACTTTCCAACATCTATTAAGCTATTTTCAGCTCTGACTACATAGTCATATGCTTCTGGTAGAGTCTGACCTCCAAATGACTGAATCATTACTGATATATCTAAATTTAAGGCTTTAAGATAAAATACTATAGCCATACTTGGTAATGGTCTTTCTATAACAAGAATTCTTTCTCAAGTCTTTTGAAATCTTGAATTGAAATCAGTCATTGCTTCTTGTGATGCCCTTTTGATAGTAATCAATTGTTGCAACAAAGAAGATTTATCACCCTTTTCTTCAAATCTTTCAAAGAAAACATCTCCAAGCTGATCCCATGTAGATATTATATTTGGGGTCAAAGATTTGTACCAATCCAAAGCCTTCCCCTTAAAAAAAGCTGCTAACAATCTTATAGCCACATTCTGCTGTGTGATCACATGTATTACATAGACATCAAACACATCCTATAGATGTTCTTAAGGTGTTTTGAAATCTTCTCCACTAAATTTGGGTAGAGCTTTCAGGGCTTTTACTGGAATAAGATCCCAAGTGGCTGGTGATACTGGGAGAATTACAGGACTGCCAGTGTTCCAACTTGCATAATTCCTTAGGGCTATAGGTGCTCCCATGTTTTCTCTTGGTGATACTATAAATTGATTGACCCTTCTTCTTGAATTAGTTATCAATGGTGGTAAAATAATACCTGGGTTCATAGTAGATTGAGATCTTGTTATTGGTCCATAACTCTGACTCCTTGTAGCTCTCTGGTTCATACAGTCTTGAAAGAAATTTCAAGAGATTGTCCCACTGAGAGTGCCAAAAACTATTGATGCTTAAAATTTCATTGTTTCCAACACCAACAATGGGAATTTTCAGGAATGTGGGACTTGCGACTTGAAACGACCTCCAGATTTTAAAGAAGCTGGCTTGTCTTTATCTTGAATGTATTGTGAGAAAAGGGATAGAAATTAAATAGAATCACCAATGCAATGAAATAAAATTTAACTATGGCGATGCACCTGAGTTTAATTTGTCCCTTAATACTAAGCATAATGAATCTATCTTTAGGATTCAATTACATTAAAAAGCAAACAATGGATGATCAATGTAAAAGATGAAAACAAATAGAATCAAAGGCTCACAACTTAGACAATTTTGTAGTAACACAGAAACTATCAGTAAAGGCATGAAATTCAATCTTCTTATTAATTTTCTAGTCACATAAAAGGCACAGATACATGCATAGTTATACAAACTTTCTAACTCAATAAAATAGAATAAAGGTAAATGATATTATTGGCCACAACAAGAAAGTCTAAAAAAACTTCTTGATAACAATATCTTGCAAAAAATTCTCTCTCTTCTGATGATGATTTTTCTTGATCCCTTCTCCTTGCAATCTACACCCATATTTATAGCATAGGACTGGCTCTAGATTGCCTGCAAGATCCAATCCCAATGGTCTAATTGAACTCTAACTTAACTACAAGTGTCTAACAAAAGATATTTTTTAGATTTGAAACATTAGCCTCTCCACACGATCAAATCCCAATGGCCTAACCAAACTGAAGTTAATTGGAAGTGTCTAACAAAAGATATTTTTTGGATCTAAAACATTTAGTCTCCTGCAAGTTCATTGGCTGAATTAGATACACGTGACACTTCCCACTGTGAAATGGGTGAGGACACATGGCAACATCCACTTATCTCACTTGAAAACTATCTCATTATTCAGGAGGCACCAAAAAATGACACTTAATAGCTTCCATGGCACTTACATAAGACACACAACACTTTTCACATTACTTATACTCTTTACTGTGTCTTTGTATTGGGAGTGCTCTATCTTTGACATCTGTCATAGTTCACTACTTTTAAACTTTATCAACTTACAAAAAATGGGACCCACAACACTTCTTGCTCAAGCAGATTCAAAAGGGGAATGGGGACAGGTGTCGCTTACCACATATCTTGAACAAGGGACACGTGGCAGTCTCTGCTTGTCTATAGAAGCTTTAGATACTTTTTGAGAGTCTTATAGAAGATGACACGTGGTAGTCTCTACTGAGCTTTAGCTACACTATAGAAACATTCGAGACTCATTTTAGATTCACATGGATGATGACACTTGGTAGCTTCCACTTACTTTAGAAACAAAACTCAGGGCCCACCACAGTCTTTACTCAATAATGAAACAAAATGAAGAAACTGTGGATGTTGGCACTTGGCAACTTCTGCTGAGCTTTAACAAGGGACATGTGGCACTTTTCGCTACTTTTAGAGAAACATATTGAAACCTTCCATAGTTGCCACTTGGCACCTTCCACGTGCACTGAGAGAATCTTTTTGAAAGAAGCATTTGAAACTCATAAGAAACTTGAAATGTGGACGTTGACGCTTTTCGTACTCCACTAAGTTATACCAGGACACGTGGTAGCTTTCCACTACATTTTGAGAAACATATTAAAATGTGTCTTGACAGAATGACACTTGGCATGTTCCACATGATTCATAGACTTAGACAAAACTTTAGGCAAAATGAAAACCCATGAAAAATGAAAAACCCGCACCCTGTGTCATAACCCTCACTACCTCAAAACTGAAATGCGTAGGGACAAAACTTGGAGCACACAACTTAAAATCAAAATAAAATGTAGAGTATTTTACTCTATAATTTTTAACTCAAAATCTAGTCTATTTGACACTTCATATCATAATTATCTAAAAAATGTCATCCTTTTATACATCTTCTAAAGAAAGGAGTTAAATTTCACTAGGATGATCACTGCCAAACAACTTTTTAGTAACTAAACTACTATCTAACAAATCCCCCTATTTTATTACCTCATGTGCCAAGAAAGACATTCTTGTTATACCTATCTACTAATGATAATACCTTGGGGGCACTTTTGGCTCAACACGATGATAATGGAAAAGAGCATGCCATGTATTATTTAAGTTGTACATTGGTCATGTATGAACATAATTATATGCCTATAGAAAAAGCTTATTTAGCTATGGTATTCATAGCTCAAAAATTGTGCCATTACATGTTAAACAATAAGACCATAGTTATTTCAAAAGTAGATCCACTCAAGTATATGCTATCTAAAACAACTTTAAAAGATCGCATGGCCAAGTGGATCATGCTTCTAAGTGAGTTTGACATTGAGTACATAAATCAAAAAGCCATTAAGGGGTAAGTTCTTATAGATCAGTGTGTTAAAGCACCCCTTACTAATATAGAGCCACTCACATTCTAGTTTCTTGATGAATCCATAATAAACATCATTAACACACCTCTTGAGGAGTAGAACTAGAAGTTGTATTTTGATGGATCCTTCACAGCACATGGATCAAGGGTAGGCCTTTTATTTATTACACCTTTAGGGGATCTAATCCCTAAATCATTCAGAATCAAGTTTCCTTATACCAATAACATGGTTGAATATGAAGCACTTATTTTAGGGCTTCACTAAGTGGTACAATAGAATGTATCTCATCTAAAGGTTTATGGTTATTCTTAGTTAATCATCAATCAAGTTACAAACCATTTTCAGACCAAAGATGACAAGTTGGTTCCATATAAAGCCATGGTCGACACTCTTAAGTAACAGATTGCCAACTTTTAGTTTGAGCATATACCAAGGGAAAGTAACACAATTTCAGATGCTATGGACGTTATTGGATCTTTGATTTAACAAATAGACACAACTAAAGAGTATCATTTCTTTGTTGAGAACTTGCTAACACCAGCACATGAACCTTCAATCGTCATGATGATTTATGATATTGTTGGTCCTAGTTCTATCTGGTACTCAAAATTTTACAACTACTTTTATGGACAAGTTTTACCACCTGACCTATCTCAAAAAAAAACCAAAGCCTTCATCCACCAAACCACTCATTATACATTACTTTATCAACCCTTTACCATCATAGTTTTAATGGAACTTTGCTTCATTATTTAAATTTGATAGAAACTATACTATATTATGAGAAGTTCAAAAAGGGGTATGTGGAACCCACACTAATGGGGCCATCTTATCCAAAATGCTCTTACATACTAGTTATTATTAGCCCATAATGAATGCAGATGCAACTACATATTAAAGAAGTGTGACAAATATCAATGACATGCCAATTTAATTCATGCCCCAACCAAGAATATAAATCAAATATTGACACCATGGATATTTGTTACATGGGGACTTAACCTCATTAGGAAGATCAATCCCACGTCATCTGATGACCATAAATATATTCTTACTGCTACCGAATATTTTACTAAGTGGTTTGAAGCTATACCCCTCACTTACGTGACTGGAAAGAAAATTTCCAAGTTCATCTTCAACCATCTCATTTGTCACTATGGTATTCCCTCTAACATTATATCTGATAATGGAGGATCATTGAAGAACAAGGATGTCTAAAATTTATGTGCCAAATATAACATCACACAACATTTTTATATAGCATATTACCCTCAAGGTAATGGCGAGGTTGAAGCATTAAAAAAAACTATTGCCAACATTTTCAAAAAGAATGTCAATGATGCCAATCGTGATTGACACCTTCAAATATTTTGTGCCCTTTGGGCATACCATACCAATCATCATACACCCATAGGAGCCACTCTATTTTCACTTGCTTATGGTACAAAAGCCATCCTTCCTATTGAGGTTGAGTTGCCATCTCTACACATCTCTTTTAAGGATGTCCTGGATGACAATGACTATTGAGTAGCTTGATTTCAAGAACTAGAGTTATTTGATGAGAAATTCATGGATGTAATAAATAATCTCCAAGCCTATCATAATAAACTTCAAGGCCACCACAATCAGTATGTGAAACATAGAGAATTTGAACTTGGTGATCTTGTCCTTAAAGATAACCAAAATAATACCATAGCCGAAAAGAAACATAAAGGTAAGTTCAAACCCAATTGGGTTGGTCTTTTCATCATTACAACAAACTTTAGAACAAGAACATATCAGCTTACCACACCAGATGGATACAAACTTGATGAGCCGATGAACATTATCCACCTCAAATAGTACTACACTTGAGTGACTTAGTGTATTGTTTATAAGGACCATTTTATATTTTATTATTTTATCACTCTTCATTGTACTGTATCATTTTACCATCCTATCATCCTATCAACCTATCACTTTTTCCTATCATTTATTCATTTTACCATACTTTCCACATAAATAGAGTTAAATTCTCCCACCCTACCCAACCCTATGACCTTGGTTCTATTTTATTCATTCCAGAACCACATTCAACAAGAGGATTTAGATTTTGTTTCAGTAGTTGTTTCACACATTCCAGATAGAGGTAGTATTTTAGAGTAGTCAAATAGATTTTTGGTAGTTGTATCCTTCATTTCTTGTTTCATTCTCTCTCATTATCTTGATCTTAATTATAATTGACTATGGGCAAATTAGTCTCAATGACCTATGTTTTTGTATCCTTATTATAACTGCCTATGGACAAATAGGGGCAATACTTGTTTATCATTCTTTGACATACCAACTAGCCATTATCTATGATTTACTATGCCTTTATACCAAGTGTGCCTTTTTTATTTGAATTGACTGCTACACTAATTAAATTCCTCTGTTATAAGGTGAAACTATAGTGACGTGAGGTCCTACTTTGGGACTATCTAGGAAACACTCAATTCTTATTAAGGTCAGCTCAGTCACCTTTTTAAGCCATGCTCTTATCATTTTTTGAGCAACCTAAGCCGTACTCTCACCATTTTATGAGCAACCTAAGCCATGCTCTTGTCATTTTTTGAGCAACCTAAGCAACACTCTTGCCATTTTATGATCTTAAACTATTTAGTGTCTTGTCATTCTTGATTGAGTTGAGATACTCCAAAAATTCCAAAATCATTTAGAAAAGATCAAAAACATTGACTATTTCTTTTTCTTAAGGATACTAAGTCACAAGTAAACCACTTGTCACTTAGTTTCTTCATCCTTTTTTCCCCTTTTTTCTCACGCACTTGCCATTTTCTAAGACCATTCCTATTCTTTTATCTCATCCATCATGTTTGTTTTCATTAGCTATCACTTTCTTCCCATTTCCTGGGAGAACTAAATTTGGCCTAAATTTTTTGTTGGTTATTACTTCCATGGAACTATGTAGGCAACACCCACTTGCTTAGTGCATATGGAGATAACTCATCTACCCCCTTCCTTTTATTATATTTTCGTCATCATGTTTGTTTTTTAAGTTATCACCTATTTTTAGGGGCAATGTTCATCATGTTATTTGTACTAACATTAGGAATAACTATTATTATTTTATTTGTTTGGTTGTTATTTGCATCCCTATTTATTTTCTTTCAACACTATTGCCTTGATTCGGTCTATATGCATTCATTGGGTATTCCTTATGTATTTATACCTGAATCCATCCTTATTCATATGTTTACTTTGTCATCATGGTTTTTATCATTGGTGTATTATTTTCTATTGAGTATTGGATTTTGAGAGTCAATACATATGCATATTTTAACCTAATCCTCATGGTGTCATATCATGATGCTTACCATCAAAGTGATATAATAAAAAATAAGCTTCAAGAAGTCTACTCATCAAGGGCATCATCAAAATCTCCTCAACACTGATAATCCTAATCATATCCCACATAGAGTAATTAACCATGAAAGAATTTCAACCTTTTTTAGTTCAAATGAGCATCTCGCTACTAGCAGTTTGTTCTAATTCATCTTTACCCTTTGTGTTAAGTTACCATAATCATCATTCAATCAATCATGTTTTCCATAATCAAGGTCCAATGATTATAATCGCTTATGCATAAATCATTATACAATGTCCCAGCTGCATTTTTCAATGATTATAACCACCTTTGGATAAATTATTGCATTTTCACCAAATTTACTTTCTTTTTCCCAAATAGGGGCATGTTGGTATCTTGTTTGTATATCCTAACTGGGGTAGCTCCATATTCTTAATGATTATAACCACCTTTGGGCAAATAATTGTGTTATCATACCATGTTACCACTGTCGGGGTACAATGCTTATAACCACCTTTAGACAAACCATTTTACATCCTTATACTTGCATTATTAATGGTTTTGATTAATTTTTCAATATCATTGTGTTTTCAGCTCATCATCTTCCTATATTTTGTCCCCTCATTTTGTTTCTTTCTTTTTGAGGGACCATTTGTCGACCTACTTGTGCCAACCATTCCCTTGAGGGGACATCATGTAGTTAGTTCATCAACATTGTAGTTGTAGGCATACATGACATTTTCATTATTTGAGAAGATGTTACTATGCTTATATCTTTCAATGCCTTCCCAAATACGAGTAGACTATAGACACCTAAAACTGGCCACCGATAACCTCTAACTAGGCTTTTGACCAATTTCTAGCAAAAATGCATAATTTGGCCTAAAAACACTAAAATACATTAAAATATTTGAACCTATCATATTCAAGTGATAATTTTTCCATAGTTTCACTAAATGGGGCAATGTATTTTATGGGCTAGCTAACTTTGATTAGATCATTTCGAGTCAAAATACCAATTTTACTCTTAGGTGCTCTAGATTGCTCTTTTCTACCAAATTTATTACATGAGATAGGTACCTTTATTATTTTATGTTGAAAACATCCTAAATGGGTTAATGATTCCAACACATCTAACATCAACTTCAAATTCTAATCTAGTCAAATTTCAAGCCAATAATATGACATTCTGTTAAGATCCTCCTTAGAGTACAATTGATTACCTTTGTATAAGCAACTAAACATGGAATTAAACCAAAAGTAATAAGTAACTAGAAATCAGAAACAACAAAGAATAGGAGATACGAGAAATAATACAATCTGTATTAACACTATTCTAGAAGGAAATACAATGAAGAAATCTCACTCTTCCCACACGTCTTGGGTGTACAGTAATTCTCCTTCAAGAGTTCTCTCTCTCAATCAATTACAACCAATAATCAACTCAATACCGAGTTGTTCCCTCCAGTGACAATCAACCCAATGGTTGTTGTTGCCTACCTTCCAAGTGACAATCAACTCAACCGTTGTTGCCTACTCCAGCAGATCTCCTTGATCTTGCACACTTGCAGATCTAATTAACCTTACTTACCCTATAGATCTTCCTGGTCTTGCACTCTTTTAGACCTTCTAGATCTTACACTTGAGGATCTAATCCTTGATCCTTGATTACAATACAGCCCCGTGGGTCTCTTAAATAGATCCCAAACCAAACAATAATTAGAAACGTAGACTCAAGACTAAAATTAGTCTTTACATGCAAACTAACTGTTCGTCTAAAATTAGAACAACAGTTCTGGAAACACACAGGTGACCAATGTCGGTTCTTGTCTGACTGATGCTGATCGACCATAACTAATGTCGATTACTATGTAGCTGAAGATAATCGATGTCAGTTGGCTTGACTGATGTTAGTTGGCTCTGACTGATGTTGGTTATTATGTAACCCAACAATCTCCACATTTGCATACCTGTGAAGCTTTTAGCTCCATAACTTAACAATCTCCCACTTGGAGATAAACAACTGCACTTGTACTTGTATCTATACAGAAACATCCTCTAATTTATTTTTGGCTTGTATTTCCATCTTCAAGTTCAATCTTGAAGACCAACAAAAGTTGAATGAAGATTCAACTTCTCCTTTGTTCCCAGCTTTGTTAGCATATCAGCAGGGTTCTTATCCTTGCTAGCCATAGTGACTATAACAACCTTCTGCAACTCTAAAATCTAGCTAACTGTCATTCCACTAACAATGAACACATATCCTGTGGTGCTTCCCCTGCCATCCAAGTCACCTGCTATATCTGAATCTACATACCCATGTAGAGAAGTGTTTGACCCTGCATAGCATAAATACCTGCTGCTGATCCCTCTCAGATATTTGAGAATCCATTGAACTATTTTCCAATGCTCCTTTCTTGGATTTGCCATAAACTTACTGACAAATCCCACTACTTGGGTAATATTAGGTCTAGTAAATACCATGTACTCAACCTCATCATGTGATTTAGGACACTGTTCTTTGCTCAGCTTGAACCGTCCAACCATAGGTGTGCTTATCAATTTTGCATCCTGTAAATTGAACCTCTCCACTATCTTATTCACATAATCCTCTTGAGACAAAATCAACCTGTGATTTTTCCTATCTCTAGAAATACTCATGCCAAGAATTGCTGCTCCTAAATCCTTCATGGCAAATGTGTGAGCTAATTTTACCTTTTAGCTCAGTAATTCCCTGCATATATGAACCTGCAACAAGTATATCATCTACATACAGTAATAAGATAATGTAGCTACTATTATCCAAAATAAACACAATGGTCACATTGACATTGACTAAAGCCATGCTCTATCATAAACCTGTCAAATCTCAAATACCATTGTCTTGGAGCTTGCTCAAGACCATATAACCTGGCCTTATGTCTCACCTGTCCATTCTCTCCTTTCTTTAACCTATAAATCCATTCATTTTTCAGTGCTTTTTTTTTGGCTGGCAACTCTACCAAATCCCACATTTGGTTCTCTTCCAAGGAATCAATTTCCTCATTCATGCCATGCTCCCACTGTTTCTAGGATTCTACCTGCATTGCCTCTTCAAAACTTCCTAGTTTTCCACCATTAGTGAGTAACAAGTAGTATAAAGAAGGGGAATAATGAATTTGAGGTTTACTTACCATTTCGGACCTCCTCATGGGCGTTTGAGACTCATTAACAGCTTGTTGTCTGCCCAAATTTTGTTCTAATAGTGACCGATCCTGGTCATCTCTGACCAACCTCGGTCTGCACTTGATTGATGTTGATTCCACCTAACATCCCTGATCGACATCGGTTTCCACCTGCCTGACATCACTGACTTTGGTCTTCACCAGATCGACGTTGGTTCTTGACTGATCGATGTCGGTCTCTTCCTGACTGATGTTGGTGTCTGTGTTTTCCTTTGAGTGATGATTTTTACCCACGAGCTCATTTTGGATCATAACCTTGTCCAAATCAACATTGCCCTACTTAGAATTATTTAGCCTCTTGAGCTGATCTCTGCACATCACCTTCTCATTGAAAACCAAGGCTTTCCAGTTCTTAAATGTGTCAAAAACATCAGATAACCTCTTAATGCAATAAATCCATACCTTTCTTGTAGCATCATCAATGAAGGAAACATAATACTATGATCTTCCAATAGAAGCTCCCTGAGCTGGTCCCCACACGTCTGCATGAACAAGCTCTAACTTGTGCTTCTTCTTTGTTGACCCAGTTTTGAGAAACCTCACTTTCTTCTGTTTCCCAAAAATACAATGCTCATAGAAATCTTGATCTATGCTTTTCAAATATAAAAGCTTACCTTTTGACTTAAGAACATGCATTCCCTTCTCACTCATGTGACCAAGCCTACAGAGCCACATCTTTGCATCTACATCTGAAGTAGATAAAACATAAGGAGAATTAGTAATACAAGTAGATAGATAAAGTGTACCTACTTTCTTACCTCTTGCTAATACAAGTGCATCCTTGGAAACTTTCCAAGATTCTACTGTGAGAGTTACTGTGCAACCCTCATCACCCAACTTTCCTACAAAAATTAGACTCCTCTTCAGGATGGGAACATGCATGACATCCTTCAACACCCATATGTTGCCAATCTGCAATTTTAGCTGCACTTTTCCTTTGCCAACAATTTGACAAGGCTTACCATCCCATAAATTAACTTTTTCAAAGTCTCCATGGACATAATCATGAAAAAATTCTCTATTTGGGCTTGCATGGAAAGAGGCACTAGAATTTAAGACCCAAGATTTTACTTTATCAAAGGAACATATAAGAGCATCCTGTGCAACAATACCTACATCATTTGTTTCTTTCTTTCCTTCATGTTGATCTTCTACCAACCAACAATCTTTCTTTACATGCCCTTTATTTCCACAATTCCAGCAGGTTATTCTTCCATTTCTGGATTTGGATCTACTACCTATCTTTGACCTTGATTTCCCTTGCTTGCTCTTCTCTCTTTGCTTTCCCTTGCTTTCAACACTTAAAGCATTACTTGATGTTTTCCCTGTGCTTTTCTTGCAAATTTCTTCATTCAAGATTACACTAACAACATCATCAACTTTCAAGATATTTGAAGTAGATGCAGTATTACTAACTGCCATTACCAAATTATCCCAACTTTCAAGTAAAGAACATAAGATTAAGAGAGCCTTAATTTCATCATCAAAAACTATTTTGACTAAATTTAACCAAATTACTAATCCATGGAAATCACTAAGATGACTATATACCGATCCACCTTCCTACATTTACAAATTAAATAATTGCTTCATAAGAAATACCTTATTTGAAGTTGAGGGTTTTTCATATAAATTTGCCAAAGATTCTATTAACTCTACCATTGTCTTTACCTATGATAAGTTGGAGATCACAGATGATGTCAGGCTCAACCTTATAGATCCAAGAGCCTTTCTATCAAGAACATTCCATTCTTCATCTTGCATATATGTGGGCTTACTTGAAACTCCACCTAACGGTAAGTACAGATCTTTCTTATACAGATAATATTCTATCTGCATCTTCCATAATTGATAATTCTTGCCATTGAATTTCTCCATTCTTAGTTTATTTTCTTCTGCCATTGCTTTACTCCTACTCAAATAGAAACCCCTGTGAGTGAACCTGTAATCAACAAACACTAACCCGCTCTACCAACCTGAGCTCTGATACCAACTGTCAAGATCCTCCTTAGAGTACAATTGATTACCTTTGTATAAGCAACTAAACATGGAATTAAACCAGAAGTAATAAGTAACTAGAAATCAGAAACAATAAAGAATAGGAGATACGAAAAACAATACAATCTGTATTAACCCTCTTCTAGAAGGAAATACAATGAAAAATCTCACTCTTCCCACACCTCTTGGGTGTACAGTAATTCTCCTTCAAGGGTTCTCTCTCTCAATCAATTACAACCAACAATCAACTCAATACCGAGTTGTTGTTCCCTTTAGTGACAATCAACCCAATGGTTGTTGTTGCCTACCTTCCAAGTGACAATCAACTCAACCGTTGTTGCCTACTCCAACAGATCTCCTTGATCTTGCACACTTGTAGATCTAATTGACCTCGCTTACCTTGTAGATCTTTCTAGTCTTGCACTCTTGCAGACCTTCTAGATCTTACACTTGAGGATCTAATCCTTGATCCTTGATTACAATACAACCCCATGGGTCTTTTAAATAGATCCCAAACCAAACAATAATTAGAAATGCAAACTCAAGACTAAAATTAGTCTTTTCATGTAAACTAACTATTCGTCTAAAATTAGAACAATAGTTCTAGAAACACACAGGTGACCGATGTCGGTTTCTATCTGATCGATGCCAGCCGACCATAACCGATGCTGGTTATTGTGTAGCTGAAGATAACTGATGTCAGTTGGATCTGACCGATGTCAGTTACTGTGTAACCCAAAAACCTCCACATTTGCATACCTATGAAGCTTTTAGCTCCACAACTTAACAATTTGACCAATTTTATTAATTTGTGCATTAATTGCCAAGATTTGCATCAAAGTTGACTAATCATATTTAAGGCTAACTAAGCCAAATTAAGAGATAAAGTTAAATTTCTAAAGAACTTGTTGAAAATATCTTTATTAGAAAATTATTTTAAATATCTACATCATCAAGTGACATCATTTCTTGGGGTGGCATTCACAAGCCATAAATGCATAAAATATCAAGATTAAGCCACCCCATGCCTCATTAAGACCCTCCCATGAATCATCAATCCATCCCATGTCTCATAAATGCCCCTCTATCCCAATTATTTATGGGGGATATTGATGAAATTTCATTACATAATTGTATTTGTTCATAGTCATACATCTCAATCTTGAGATTGATGATCATGGTTGATCCTAAACCATTTTGGAAATCTATAAATAGAAGAGCCATGAACATGAATTTTAAGCTATCTTGGTGAAAATTTATAATGCTAAATTGATTCCAAATATTTAAGAAATTAGTGTTATTATGTCCAAATATTGAGCCAAAGCCATCACAAGCCAAAGATGCCAAGAGGAGATGAAGGTAGCCACACTCCATTGAAGAAGATCTCTTGAAGCACAAGCTGAGCAAGCCACTTCAATAAGCCATTTGGAACATCCAAGGAATGTAATAGATCATTTGTATTTTGAATTCTATTTGTGTTTTCCATTTAGTTTTGTTAACTAAGATCCCCCTAGTGTTTAGGTCTAGAGATGTATGCTTGTTAGTGTGCTTCTTTCAATTTGATTTCATTTTGGAACTAACACAATACTAACCACCTCTTTTGAGTCAAATTACTAGTCTACAAGAAAAAAATTTGATAGTGAGGAAGGTTATTTGAAACTTGTGAAATATCTAAGTTACACTAGAAACTACAAGTATGCAAATGATGTATAAGGTTATACTACCTCCTCAGTCAAATGCACACCTATAGGTGGTGCTAACAGAGCATGGGGGTACCTTTCTAGGTGTGGAAGAAAAAGATGAATCTTTATTCAGGATCTTGATATGATAAATGGACTATGTCATGATTTTTTGAGGATTAAATTGGAAAATAAGGGTTGGAAACCACTTTCAAAAGGCCCAATGACTGATACAAGGATGTTTTCCCTAAATGGGTAAAACAAAGGTCAAGGGACTTTTGGTGAATATCATAAAGCATAATTATGAAAGATTTAAGGCATACAGTTAAGTGAGTTTTGTTTCTAATAGCATAGAATAGGACCTTGAAAAACATGAAGGCCAAAAGTTTAGTACAATATTATATTTAAAGGCCCAAATATGCCTTTGAAACCACTAAAAACTAGGCAGTAAACTCTACAAGGTTTGAGTTACAAAATGGCTTTAGCACTTTAAGGAGTAAATGAGACAAATTTAAATATTAGATACCTCATGAAGTGAAATATTTTCCTTTAATAATTAATTTCATCAAGATATTTTATATACTATTCTGTAAACCCTAAAAACATACCCTGCCTATACAAGTTGCTCAAATGGACACCTACAATAGGTAGGCAGTGACCTAAAGGGGTATGTCTAAGTATGGGAAATAGATATTTGGTGGTTGAAATGTTTTAAAGAAGTATTTAATGGATATAATTAATTATGGATAACCTTATGATTTTTAAATAAGGCCATATATTGCTTCATCCTTCTTAAATACACACCTACAGTCCTATATGTGATTGTGTAAGACAATGAGCTAGTTTTATATGCTTCAAAGTTGTTTTAGCCATTCATAATGAGTAAAAAGTGAATGTAGGTGATATTTGGTTATAAAATATATATGAAATTATTTTCAAAATAATTAATAGGTTTAAATAAGCTAAAAAAACTACAAGCAGGGGTCGAAAAGCAAGGTGTCATAGTCAGGTAGAGTATCTCATGAAGGACAGTAACTAGATTTGGTGACTAAAGTAGTGTCCTAGGATCTCCAAAGGAGTGAAATATTTTAAAAAACATAAATTTTGACCTCAATGGATCCATTATAGGTCCAATAAATACATGATCAACCTCAGATGAGGTAGGGTAACCTACAAGACCTCTTAAAATGAGAAACATAGCCTATGCTAGAACACAGTCTTGATTGAGTCAAAGTGGAGGAGTGTGTGATGGGTTGGATAGGTAAGGATAAATATTAAAACTTTAATAATGGTCATATCAGAATTAAATCACTCTCATAATTACTAAATCAATAAAGGATAGGGTCCCAAACATAGAAAACATAGTCAGCTTGAGGGAATCATGTATAATATACATTATTGAGGGTCTATCTTGGAGATGAAGAGAGTTAGAAGGTATATAATTGGATTTAAGTATTAAATTTTTATAAAAATAATACTTGAAACTTGGAGAAAACTATCCAATTCCTAGTTTTGATGAGTAAATAGGGGAAGTGCCCCCTATTTTATCTCAGGTAGGGGGCACTTTCCCATACACAAACCTTGGGAGATTTGAGAGAAATGGGTAAAAATGTAAACTAGAAGCCAAGGAAACATTGAAATAAGTTCCTAAAAAGATATTTTCTGGCATTGGATTGAAACTTGACTGTGAAAACTTTATAAACAAAGCTTAAGAGTAGAAACTACTCTAGAACCCTTGCAAACCCTGCTAAGGACCAGTTTTGGGAAATGGAGTTAGATAGATACCATAATGAGATATTTTGTATATAATGGTGATTTTATGTTGTATATTACTACCTTAGGATACTTCACACCAATATGAGTTTTATGGAATTGTAGATATGGGGGCATAAACATGGTTTTTATCACTATTTTATGTGTCATGTAGGCTACAAGAAGAGTTAAGAGATAAAACAAAGTTTGGGTTGAATATTAAGACTTATTATAACTCCAAATATTAATTAAATACATTGAAATAAATTATAAATTCCCCCACTAGGTGATTCAACTTAGTTAGTCAAACTTAGCTTATTGAACAAGCTAGTGAAGAAGATGGAAAGCTTCAAGTGAGTTAATTTCAAGGTATCCCTAATGATTATAGGGACATGGAAGGTATTTTAATGTGTCATAAAATTAATATAATGTATTTTAATGAGAAACTAAAGTAATTTTGGAGGCCAAGTGTGTAGGGTGCATGAAAGGGTAGTTTTATGGACAACAGATGATGATAGCTCAATTTGGGATGATTTCAAAGGACCAAGCATGAAACCAATGCATGGAAAAGAATTTATAAGATAATCCCCTTCCATTAAAATCATTTTTAATTCTATTAATTAGTTATAGGATGTTAAAATATATCCAATCATAAAGATAGTTTTTATGAGCAAGTTGAGGAGTTTTCTTGCCACTTTTCATGAAGTTTATGCCTTGTATGGACAGTTGGACTTCTATATATTACATGGTTCAAAACATATACTCTCCAAATGAACAAATAACTACTTCTCTCATATTGACAAGTGTATTTATGACCCTTGGACTTTTCTCTTCTCCTCTCTCTCACAAGTTCTATAAAAACTAGCCATTTTGGCCATTGTAGCAAGGTTCCACTTGAGTAGGGTGAAGATATGGTCATTTGTATACATATTTATAAATAAAATGACTAAATTTTACCTCTTACATGACTTTTTATAGTGGGTTTTACTTTAATGTTGAATTTTCTTAGTGAAAACTATGGATACCTTAGCAAGTTGTCACATTCTCTCACCTATTTGTGGCTTCTTCTTGCAAGGTGTGTGATGTGTTCCAAGAAATTTAAAAGTTTAAGTTAGTTATTATATTAATTTTTTACACTAAATTCCTCTTGTATAGTCCTCTTATCTTTTCACATTCATCCATAACCCCCCAATGTAACATAGATGCAAGAAGACATATATTGGAGAGTGTATGTTAAGTTATCCTTTGATTTAAAGTGTAATATGCATATGGTTAGATGTCATCAGTAAATTTGGTGTATAAATTCCCTTAGGTTAGTTTAATTTTATTTATCTCTATTAGGTTAGTTTACTTTTAGTTATCTCAGATTGACAAGTGTCCTTGTGACCCTTGGACTTCTCTCTTCTCCTCTCTCTCACAAGTTCTATAAAAACTAGCCATTTTGGCCATTGTAGCAAGGCTCCACCTGAGTATGGTGAAGATCTAATAATTTTTATACATATTTATAAATAATATGACTAAGTGTTACATCTTCCATGACTATTCATAGTATGTTTTACTTGAATGATGAATTTGCTTAGTCAGAACTATGGATCCCTTAGCAAGTTGTCACATTCTCTTACCTATTTACAACATCTTACAGGGCATGTGATGTGTTCTAAAAAATGTAAATGTTTAAATTATTTAGTGTCTTCATTATTACCACTCAAGGCCTCTTTTTTAGTCCTCTTATCTTTACACATTCATCCATAACCCCACAATGTAACATAGATGCAAGAAGACATAGATTGGAGAGTGTATGTTTAGTTGTCCTTTGATTTCAAGTGGAATATGCATATGTTTGGATGTCATCAGTAAATTTGGTGTATTACCTCCCTTAGGTTAATTTACTTTCAGTTATCTCTCTCCCTTTTCACCCTCCAAAGTTAGTATTAGTTGCAATCCTAAGTGGTACACAAGGGAGCTAGTGCTATCTAGAGACTCACCTCATTCCTTAGGCTGCCCATAAGCTTGGAGGTGATTCCATTGTGCCACTTGGATGATGAGATATTTTCATCTTATCAAAGGGTGAAAATACAAGTGATAATAGTAACTACTTATAAAGGGTGTTATGGGGAAGTAGGTTACCTTTATTGATGTTTATGGATTATAGGGTGTATCGACGTATGTATACATGGATAGGACTCAAATGCCATATGTGGTACTTGATCTTCCACATATAACCATTTTTAGGACTTTAACCCTAGGAAAATACCTCACTCTCTTTAGTGGGTATTAGTTGTGTTCAAGGATGATTAAATTCTTAAGATTAATTTAATTGAAAAGGATAACTCTAACATCCTATGTTATCATTCAGCTTAAAATAGGTTTACGTTAAAAGCACAAGTTACTTTGATAACCTAACCTTATAATTAAGTGTGATTTTAGAAAATTAAATCATAATCAATAACAGAAATCAATTCAACACATCCAGATTAATGCTAAGTATATAGCAACAAACATCATTGCATAAAAAAGAGCACAAATAAGAGCAAATTAAAACTCAAGGCTTCACAGTACTATCGGTCGAGGTTGTAATCACCAAGTGGCATAAAGGTCATCTCACCATTACCTTATTTGTTTATACAACACACAATTAATAAGCATGAATGTCATTATTAGAGTAAATGAATAGTGATATAGTATGATCAACATCGTTATTCATTAAATAACCTCCATGGTAGCTTATAATTGGATCCATGTTATGACATTATATATAGTGTTATGATAAAAATAAAGAGGATTACAAACATATACAATAAAGAGAATTTATATTCCAACAATCATTGATCATACAATCATTTATAAGGTTAAAAGGAAAAACATATTTCACATATACTTCAATATTTTAAGCTAAATTTAACTTATAATTTATTTAAACAAAAAACATTATCATCTTAACCATTCATGCAGAAAGGAATTTATTAAATAATAATCCCCCTTTAAGATAATATTTTCCATTATCATTTGAGGTAATATATTTCATCATGAACCAACATAATAAACTATGATATTATAGATTTGAACAAGTATAAACTAAGATTGTATTTAATAGATCTTTAAGTGAACCATATGATTGAAAAGTACATGAACAACAAAAGTTTTTCATGCATACAACCTGTATAAATAAGAATTCAGTCAAGTTTCAAGTTGAGTGGAACCCAAATAAAATGTTCCACTTAGGTAAGTTTTATAAATCAATGTTTGGCATGCCATGGTGCAACAATGCAACAAGCTCAACCAATAGAAAAGGAAACAAAAGCACATGTAGTCCAAACTGATAAAAATGAACAAGTTTGCATATGGCCATCACTTGTTTATACAATATAAAATGAAGTAGAAACTAATATTTAGCTAAGTTATTGCATATGTTAGAGTAATCTAACATGGTTTTAGAATCAACTCTATATCATTTGATATTCCAATTTAATTTCATTCCACATAGTCTTTATAATAAATTAACCAACTCAAAAAAATCTATTCATGTCTATTCATGTCTTGTATGAAATGAGAGAAATAGATCCACTCAAAAATTATTACTCATTCCATGAAATGTTTACTATTAAATGAAATAATGAAAGTAATACTTTTTAAATTTAATAATAATGATATACATACCTTTATGCGTGACCAAGTATGTCTGAATTATGTATAAGGGAAGAGGATTTCATTTTGTTTTCCGTATGCACCAACAATGAGTGTGATTAGACTAATCATGCATAGCTGAAACAACTAAGGAATCTCCATGTTCTATAAATATTTTAATGATTACAATGTCATATATAAACAAATTTAGAAGTATCTATTATAATGCATCAATGATAATCATTATGATAATTTACTTTATTAAACAAAGTCTGTACATTTCTACATCAGTAAAACATATGTATATGTCTAAGTATCTATTTCTCATTATTAACTATCATGGGCACATGGCCAAATAATTAATACTATCAACACAATTCTCTATGTTACTTATCAAATATAATCCGTATGCTTCTAAATAACACTATGTATATGACTAAGTAAATCTTTACTCATAATAATCATAAAGTAGATCTAATCTAACAATAAGATCATATAACTAAATCAAGAAACCAATACTATGTTGATAGAATCCAAAGATTATTTCAGCAATATAAAATAATATATATCAACTTAACATAATCATATAACCTTATCAAAAGAGTAATTATAAGTTTTAGATTAAGGTAAAAGTAGGTTTTGAAGGGACCCTGAAACCTTATAACAGAGATAGAAAGATAAAGCAATAACGTCCAGTAGGAAGAACATTCCTAAAACCTAATAAAGATCAGCATCAAAATCAGGTTTTACAAGGACCTGAAACCAAAAACCTAAACTATAAAAAAGAGCACAGGTTTTACAGAGACCTGGAAACTCAAAAAAAGTTTTAAAACTAAGAACCAAATTTCAGAACCAGTTATAACATCCAGTAAAAGGGACCAGAACAAAAACAATATCAACCAAGAAGACCCTAGTCTTCTAATTCTAGGATCATCTTCATAGCCTCCTTTCCAATCGTAGCAGTATCTTGTATGGATATTGCAGCTGAAGTAGTAGCTTCTTGCAGGGCTTTCTTCCTCAAACTCTGCATGGTCCTCTTACTTGGCCCCTCTAAGGATTTTATTTCTTCATTTGCCCATTTTCCAAGGTTAGCTGCCGCAACACATATGCTTGAAGTTACCTGCTCCATTTTTGTTCTACTTTCCTTGATGAGCCTTCTAAGATTATTCTCATAATCTTTAAGTTTAATTGGATTATCTCTCATTTGCATCTCTAAATTATTGATTTTGGTCCGATCAGCTTCCTGGTTATGCTGCATTATTTCCACCTTCTTCTTTAGCCCCATTATTTACTTATACATCCACAAATCAACTTGGATAATAGCATCAACTTTGAATTTGGCCAAATTCATGAAGGATAGCTTAGTGTCCCTCTGCCAAGCATCACAAATGTCTTCTGCATTCTCCTGTGGAGAGGAATCATCCTTTTCATTTTGTTCCTCCCTTTCCATCATTTTCTCCTCTTTAGTCTCAATAGGGTCTTCATGCTGGATAGGATCATCCTTTTCTTATTCCCTAATCTCCATAGCATGATTGGAAACCAAAACCATATGTTCTTTCTCTCTTATCGAAGTTGGATCATCAAGTAAAATATTTGTGTCTTTAACACTTCCCCCCAACACAGTCTAATTGTCCTCATGATCAGAATTATTCTATTATGTGTTTCCCTCAGTTGTATCCCCTTCATTGTCTTTCTCACTTTTTTCTTTATTTTCTTGATAACCTTCTAGATTAGAACTGACCTCCCCAATTTTCGTCCCTTCCTCTTCCTCCAGAACATCCTTCTCAGAACTTTCTATACTTTCCCACTCAAATTCCTCTTCAGTAATTTGTTTTTTAAAACTAGAGGGTTTTGGTTTTACTTTTTCTTTCCCCTTAACTTTTTCATTCTTCTTACACTGTGAATCCTTATTTTTGTCCGAATAAGGAGTCAAAGCTATGGCATTATTTTTGCAAAAACCCTCTATGATAAGAATCAATCCTTCATGTAAAATGGGGTGAGACTCCTTCTTTCTATGGGTAAACAAACTTTGAAGCATCAAAAAATGCACATAGAAAGGGAAGGAAATTCTATCATTATGCCTGAAATGATTAAGAAAGACAAAATGAAATTTATGAACTCGTTTGCTCCTACCATCTAGGATAAAGTACTCACAAATGCAGCATAACACATCTCTCCAAATTCCTTTTATCTATTCCAAATCGAAGAAATCTCCACTCTTTTCCAGTTGCTTCTCCTCTGCATTTGTCTTTGAAATTTTTTTGTAGGCCGCATTGAAAATACTGGTCTGCTTAGAGAATTTAATACCACCCATGGGAAGCCTCATGACCTCGGCAATGAAGTCCTCAGTAAGCTTCACAGTAACACCATGGAGAGTTACTCTGTCATCAACCCAATTTTTGAAGAATGTCATAGTAATGTGGGGTTTAGATCCATGCAACCGCTCCAAATAGCTTACCACCTTCCCTTTCTGAAGAATCTTCCATAAATCCTGTCTAGCCTTCTAGTCTTCACAATTTTTTGGCTCTTACTTCCATAGTTCACCCTTCATATTGCAAAACAAATAATATTCCAGCAACGACCAAACACTGAAGGCAGAAAAATGGAACCAATTGTTTTTTACATGAAATGGAAATTGCCTATATGCTGACACATGCAAAAACCACATTACATTCTCATGAATGTACCTATTCAGTGAAGGTAATATGTCCACCAAAAGGCCACTCCACTGAATCATTAAATTGCTAATCCAGGTAGATCTTTCCCTCTTTAGAATGAATGGCATCATAATTAATAAGCGCTTTGAGATCAACGTGCTTATTTAATGCATCATGCCATATCACCTTATGCCCCATTTGAACAACATGATTAGCTATCCAGTCAGCAACCCCATTGGTTTCTCGATATGTATGGGATATGGTCACTTTTTCAAATTTTTGAATTAAAGCTTTAATTTCCATCACTGTAGCCTCAATAGACCATGAAATTGAGTTTTTATTATTTAGGATGTTTATAATATTCAAAGAATCACCTTCCAACCATAATTTGGAAAATCCCAACTCAACAGCTAGTTTAATGGTGTAGAGGGCTGCAGTAGCTTCAGCAATATGACTATTTGACTTACCAATTGAGACAGCTATAACATCAATTACATTTCCCACATGATCTCTCAATACTCCTCCACATCTTGCTCTTCTCAGATTCCCTTTAGCTGCTCCATCAAAGTTTCCTTTGATCCATCCATTAGGAGGGACATACCATTTTACAATCGATCTTGGATTATCAATTTTCAAATTAGGCCTTTTAGATCGTAAGGGGTTATCAAATTAAAAGGTTTGATCAGGATCCCTTTGTGATTTAAAATTCTCCTTAATGGCTCTAATAATATTCTGACCAAGCACCCATCCTGGAAGTTCTTTACTTCTGAATATTCTATTGTTTCTTTCTTTCCATATACCCCACCATATATGAGAAAGTGTTAGTTTCCAAAAAAAATGAACATCAGGATTCTTAGAGGGATATCACCAGTTTTTAAAAGATAGATCCACACTTCTTTGATGTACCCATGTTATACCCCAAAAATTAAGGATCTCCGTCCAAACTTGTTGAGTGTAAGAGTAGTTCAAAAACATATGATCTCTATCTTCAAATCCATTTTTGCATAAAATACACCTATTAACCACATTTATTCCTCTTTTCTACAAGTGGTCAAGGGTCAAGATTTTATTTTGATGCAGAGTCCAAAAAAAGATATTAAATTTGGGGATGAGCCCCTTCATGCAGGCATGAGACCACAAAGGTTGATTACCCTTTTCCTTTGAAATAAAGATAGTAGAGACTTTAAATTGACCACTAGGATCATCATGGCAAATAATCTTATCCTCAAGATAGGAATAAAGAGAGATAACATTGAGAGATAATTAGATGTTACTGAATCCTTGATTAACATCAGTTAAATTCACCCAGGAATCATTCTGCCAATACTGACTAACTAGTATACCATATCTCTGCTTACATCGACCAACTAAATCCTTATCTTGAAAATCTTCCATCAAAGGATAATCCTTTAACCAGACATCATCCCAAAATTTCACCTTAAGTCCACTACCAAATTTCTAGGAACATCCTTTTTCTAAAGTTTTTTTGGTCCCCTGACCAGCCCCCCATATGGAAGAGGGACGAAATACATCAGGATAAGAAAAGAAATCAGAAAGGGATTTAGCATTGAAGAGGTACTTATGTTTCCATATAGTACTCCACTCTTTGTTTTCATGGTAAACTCTCCATCCCAATTTGGCTAAAAGAGCTTTATTCATACTTCTAATTTCCTAATTCCCAATGCCCCTTCCCTGAAAGGTTTGCAAACATTATCCCAAGTAATTAAAGGCATTCTCCTTTTTTCTTCAGTACCAGTCCATAGAAAATTTCTTTGAATTTTTTCAATAGACTTTGCATATTTAATAAGAATTCTGAAAAGACTTAATGCATAAGTAGGTATACTTTGAAGACAAGCTTTGAGAAGAGTTAACTTTCTTGCCTGACTTAAAATATTTCCTTTCCATCCTGCAAGTTTCTTGCTAAACTTATTAATAAGATCCTCCCAGAAGGCATCAGGGACTTTCAGACCAAGAGGAAGACCCAAGTAAGAAGAGGGGAGAGATCCTATAGAACATCCAAGGATTTTAGCAATTTTATTTTGCCTCTAGATAGGGGTGTTAATAAAGAACACTGCACTTTTATTCTAGTTAATCAATTGACCAGAGGCAGAAGAATATAAGTTAATAGCTTGCTTCAAATTTCTTGCTTCCTTGACTTCAACTTTACCCATAAAGATGGTGTCATCAACAAATTGTCCATGAGAACAAATTAGAGGATGGGAAGAAGGTTTTAAACCCTTAAATAAACCTTTATGGACTAAATCCCCAATATATCTCCCCAAGCAATCAGCCATAATTAAAAAAAGGATGGAGGATAAAGGATCACCTTGTCTCAATCCCCAGGATGGATAAAAGAAATGGGATGAGCTTCCATTTACCAAAACAACAATAGAAGAAGCAGTAATCAACTGATAAGTAATACCAACCACCTTTTGGTCAAAGCCAAAAGCTAATAGACTATTTGAAAAGAATAACCAATTAACCCTGTCATAGGCTTTAGCAATGTCAACTTTCATAATGAACCCCTGATTGTTAGAGTAAGACAATGAGTGAATATTCTCATGAGAAGTGATAATAGAGTTGAGAATTTGTCTACCTGGGATAAATCCATTTTGCTAATCAGTAATTATCAAAGGAATCACTTGAATAAGTCTAAAAGTAAGAACTTTGGAAATAATTTTATAAAAAAAATTACAGAGGCTGATCAGTCTAAATTGAATAGGAGAATCAGCACCAATTTTCTTGGGAATCAAACACAAAAAGGTGGAGTTAACTTCCTTAAGCATCTATTTAGCTCCATAAAATTCCTTCACAGCATCACTTACATCTTTACCAACAAATTTCCAAAGTTTTTGAAAGAAAAACATGGGGAAACCATCAGGTCCAAGAGCTTTATCTCCTCCTAGAGAGCAAACAGCTTTGAAGATTTCCTCATCCTTAGGAATTGAGCTTAACATTTTATTCTGTTCCTTCAAAACTAGAGGAGGAATCACTCTTAGGATTTCAGATTGACTATCCAAATTGATTTTAGGATCAGCCTTCATTAAGGATGAGAAAAAAGACTCCATTTTATCCTTGATATCCTTATCCTCTATAATCTTCAAATCTCCCTTTTTTAGGTTTGATATGTGAATTTTAGCTCTATGCTTTAGAGTGGATAGATGGAATTTTTTTGTGTTTTTATCTCCTTCACTCAACCATAACAACCTAGATCTTTGTCTCTAATAGATTTCTTCTTTAGTGATGATATCATGATATTGAGCCAACTTTTCATTTTCTTCAATAAGGAGATCAGGAGTATATCCTTCCTTTTGAATTTTTCTTGTGTTTTAAGAATTTCCTCCTTAATAGCAATTTTATTCTCAAAGATGTTTCCAAAGCTATTCTTATTCCATTTTTTAACTTCCCTTTTAACATTTTTGAGCTTAGATGCAACTCTAAAGAGGGCCGTACCCTCAATATCAATATTCCACCATTCTTCCAATTTACTTTCAAACTGTGGGTGTTGCATCCACATCTTCTCAAATCTAAAAGGAAAATTCTTCTTAAAATTAATTTTAGTAGCAGTGAAGATGAGAGGAAAATGATCTGATCTAATTTTCTGACATGTTTTCAGCTTGCAGATGAATTCTTTTATCCAATCAGGAGAGATAAGGGCATGATCAAGCCTAGCCTGAATACATTCATTACCAACTCTCTTGTTACTCCAAGTAAACTGAATTCCATGGAGTTCCATATCCATTAGTCCCTCTTTATTTATAAACTCTAGTAAGTCTAATCTCCCTTCCATTGGGGTAGCATTACCTCCCATTTTCTCATGATCATAGAGAGGCACATTGAAGTCTCCCATTATAATCCATCGTCCAAAATAGTCCTTACTTTTAAAATTGGAAATAGACTCCCAGACCTTTTTCCTTAGGTTCTTAATGTTAGGAGCATAAATATCTACAATATACCAACCCTCCTTCTGATCCACACTAGTAATTCTTACAATCATGAGATATTTACTAGCCATCATAATAGTTCCAGAATAGTAATTCTTCTTCCATAATATCAAAGTTCCCCCTGATGCACCTTCTGAACTACTGGCATTTATTGAATAATTTTTAAAATCTTTAATCTATTCTGCTTTCTCTTTATTCATCTTGGTTTCTTGGAGCAAGAGAAAATTAGGCTTTTGATCTCTAACAAAATTCCTAACAATATCCATTTTATGACTACTATTCAACCCCCTAATATTCCAACTTATGATTTTCATATCTATTTTTTAGGGGTAAAATCTAGAATAGTTGCCTGCCTACCATCAACAATATTCTGAATACTTTCTAACTCTCTGGTTGTCTTAGTGGATCTTCTTCCAAGTTTGTCCGGGGAACCAACATTCGGTTTCACCTTAGGGTGTTGTTCAGTTTCTTTCCCAGATTTATTCGGAGTAGAAGCAAAAGATTTCATCTTTGTTTGCTGATTTAATTTTCTGCTTCTTGTTTCTACTCCCTTAGTATTGTTCTTTTTTCAACTCTTTTCCTTTGGTTTAGTTTATGCTTTGAGTTTTCTCCATTCTCTCTCACAAATTCTATAGGGGAAGCTCATCCAAAGGGAAATCATTATCATCCTTAGATAACACCTGTCTCTCCCTAGGCTGAGAAGGAAGAAGCTCTCCCTTTGATTTATTTCCATCTTCAGGCATAAATTCACCTTCCTCTAACACAGTTTTGTCTTCTACATCTTTGCATCGATCTTTTATACTTTTATAGACAATAATTTGTTTTGATAGATCTGTCAGATCCTCTATTATTTGTTCATATTTTATGATCTCTGTTTGCAACCCATGTCCTTCTTTCTGAGAGTTTACTTTCTTTAAAGAAATCTCTTTATCCCCCTCTGTATATAAAGCATTAGAGTCTTCAATAGAAGGATCTTTTTCCCCTTCAGTTGTAGAATTTTTGAATCTTCATTCTTCTTTTGCTCTTGTCGATGATCTTCTTTGATTTTCCATATTTTATTTTACTGGACCTTACCTTCTTTCCCATCCAAAACATTTCTTGGATAATTTTTACTTCTAAAGGGACAATTCTTAACCAGATTCCCCTGGTTCTTACAAGCATAGGATGAATTGGGCAAATCTTCAAAAACAATTTCTCGAGTTTTCTTACCAAGCTTGGATATTAATTCCACCTTTTTTGGGTAATGATTCAGATCTGCCACTTTAACATAAAGTCTAGCACTTTGAAGTTTAGTTCTAGAAGCCATATCATTATCCAATGCCACAAGTTCACCAAAAGAATTGGCAATTCCTTTAAAAATGTCCTCATGCCAAAATTCTAAAGGGAGACTGAGAAGTCTAGCCCAAATGGGAGTAGTTAAGAAAAAAGAATCTGATAGATCCATGTTTGGCTCCCATTTTTTAATAGTGAGAGAACATTTACCAAAAAACCACGGCCCTCCACTAAGAACCATATTCATATCTTCCTTACAGTTGAAGATAAATGAGAAGAAACCATTCAACATTGGTGCAATATCTACCTCTCCTCGAATAATCCAATTCCTTTTAACCATTTTTCTAAGAGATTCTATATCTAGTCTTGCTCCTAAAAATTTGCCCACTAAGGTAAATTCCATTGAAGACACAGAAAAATCAAGTAAAGGATCTGGGATAAGAACTTGAAACTCACCTTTCTCCCAACAAGACGTAGAAGTCACCGGTGGGAAAAGAGATTTTCCAGTAGGTTTCTTACCAAACAGAGATGACCAAGTCCTTCATTCTGAGATCTCAACATTATCTTTCTCCTTCTCGAGATCCTGCCCCAACACATGATTCAATGGGGAACCACAAATCCCACTAAAAGGATCATAAACACATGAAGACTTTCCATTGTCAGCATCATCCAAAGATTTTGGTCCTACATACTTCCCAACACCCCTTACTATTCCTCCAGGGTCTGTACCTCCTCCCAGATTCTCCCCAATCAGTTTCCCACCTACATGCGAACCAACTAATTCAAATTCTGAAAGAGCACTCATTCTTGTTAATATTGTTAATAAAATACTTTATCAATATGAAGGAGAACTAATTAAACATTTTAATAATTTAACATATGAAATGAATTACCTTTAGCAATATAACAATTTAGCTTCTTACCATTTAAGCAATATTTAAGCCTTCCATTCTTTTCTCGAATTCCATTAACAACATAGGTTAGTAATAACATAATTAACCAATATTAAATCAATATAACATACTATGTTCATAATTAAATAACATTAAACATAATCAACTAAGTAAAGAATGTGTAATTAACATAATTAATTCATCAACAACTTACTTCACATGTTCGTAAGATCATTAAGCATGGAGCAACAAGAAACTAAATTGGATAATTTCTCCCAACCAGTCCTATGATCCTAACCTTCGATGTCCCTTACCACTGCAACCATCATCTATATGGATGTTGTGGCAACCAGGGATGTGAATGGAGTTTTAAGTAATCATATTTCGAACTAGTGGATATTGCTACGCCCTTAACCATTTGCATGTCTAGGGATATATGTAGTCAACTTGTGGCTTGCGTAACCCTTTTGAAAATTATTTAACATTTATCTATGCATTTATATACTTATTAGGTTGGCCTATGGGTTTTCCATGGCCTTGATAGGCTATATATAAGAGGTAGCATTAGTTATTTATCATCATATTAGAGTATTCATTTCTTATTGCAAGCATTTGGGAGGTTGCCCCCTCAAAGTGGCTTATCTATTATTCATATTTTCTACTATATTTACATATAATTGTGATATATTACTATATTTCTACTTATTTGGTGAATTAATATAATTCCAAGTGGTATCAAAGCATCAATTTGGGTTATAATCAGGTCAAAAATCCAAGATCTTGAAATTTGGACATATCTCACAAATGGTTAATAATTTATTTATAATGTTTTTATTGGAGTTGATAAATTTCTCAAGTAAGCTTTCATTAAAATTTCATATTGTTTTGATCTATTTGTTAAA
Source organism: Torreya grandis (assembly GCA_037957365.1). Taxonomy (NCBI): domain Eukaryota; kingdom Viridiplantae; phylum Streptophyta; class Pinopsida; order Cupressales; family Taxaceae; genus Torreya; species Torreya grandis. The sequence goes on from JARHVA010001208.1 coordinate 1,745,854, forward strand.
AGTTATCACCATTTTAGGGTTTTTCATAAATTTGCTCCATAACTTGCAATTTGTAGAATTTTTCAACATTATTTACATTTTGGAAACCTTGGAAAAAATAATTTTGGGTCTATTATTTAATATTTATGATTTGAGGCTGATATATTTAAAAACATTCATGATTAAATTTGTGTAATAGGGAAAAATAAGGTTCACCATCAAGCCTTCATATGGTTGGTTCTAACACTTGCATATAGGGGAATGGACAAGACACCCATAAAAATACTTTAGGGGATGATATGGATTCTGAATCATATGATGTGATTGATCAAATTTAGTAAAATCTACATGGCCTAATACAGGAGGATGTGCACGTCCAAACTCAAATATCAACAATGCAAGGGGAGCTTGATGGCATGAACAATTAGTTGTAGCAAATCATGACATAATTGGTTACCATTTCATCTTATTTACCACTCAACAACCCTCCACTTTTTTCTACTAGTCCTCCTCCTCTCAGTACTAACACCACTAATACATTGGTAAAATTGATGTTGCCAAAAGTGGACTTGTGTAAGTTTAATGGTAAGGATCCACTCATTTGGATCACTCAAATTGAAAATCTATTTGATCTGCACCAAAACCTTAGCTCTTAAAAGGTGGTTGTGGCATCTCTGTATCTAGAACGTAAGCCATTCATTTGGTATCATTGGTTTTTTCTAAAAAAAAGAGCATTGGTGCTCTTGTTACATGGTCAGTATTCTCTGATGAACTGATGTCTCACTATCTAGATATGTTTCTAAAAACTACTTTAACCAATTAGCCAAACTATGACAAACATGAACAATGAAGTATTATATTCATTAATTTCATAATCTATCCTTACGTGTGGAGGATATCACTAAGGCAAATCTGACTAACCTTTTTCTAGGTGGACTAAAATATAGTATTCAATTGGAGGTTTGTATGTTTAACCACATAATTATATTCAAAGCTATACTAAGGGCATGCTTAGTAGAAGAAAAAGAGATGATTAAATGTCATCCTTTCACTACTAGCTAAGAATTTACCTTCCCAAGTCCATCACTACCTCAACCTACTAGATTGACACCACAACAAATTGAGGAGAAGTGTGCCAAAGGGTTGTGTTATGGCTATGAAAAAAAGTGGAGCAAAGGTCATCGATGTGCTGAAAGGAAGTTTTTTTACATTGAAGGGGCCGATAAGGATGAAGAAGATGAGGAGGCATTTGGTGAGGGTTTTAAAGGACCTAAGGATGAATCTATAGATTCTCAACCTACTATCTCTTTTCATGTCCTTGCAAGTATTTATACTCCTCAAAATCTTAAGGTGGTGGGTTTTATTAAGAAATAGGAGGTCAAAGTGTTGATTGACTTAGGTAGTACACATAATTTTATCAATAGTAAGTTGGTTGCTCATTTAAATTATTTCATCTACCCAACCCCAAAATTTCAAGTCATGATTATAGATGGTGGTACAGTTAATTATTCTAGAAAATGCTATAGTATTAAGTTAGCAATGGGGAACTACTTGCTAGATTCTCCTATGTTTGCTATTCCTATGGGTGGGACTGACATTATTTTTGGAGTTTAATAGCTCACCACAGTGGGTAATATTGAGATGAGTTTCCAATATCTATTCATGTATTTTTATTCTAAAGACAAGTCAGTGGAACTATAGGGATTAAGATTTAAATCTCCACAAGTGGTTACTTCACATTAGATGACTAAGATTCTAAAAAAATGTGCTGAAGGATTTGTGATGTGCTTGTTTTCCATTGATGTTCAAGAAACTAAGGAGTCTACCCATCCTAATTTACAACAAATATTGGATGAACATTCAGTTATTTTTGGCCCCATGTAAAAAAGTCTTCCTCCTAGCCGTACCGTTGATCATGCCATCAGACTCATTCCTGGAAGTATGCCACCCAACACCAAACCATATAGATATCCTTATGCCTATAAGAGTGAAATTGAAAAAATGGTACAAGAGTCGTTGGAGGTAGGAACCATTCACCATAGCCAAAGTGAATATTCTTCTCTAGTAGTCATGGTGTGAAAGAAGGATGAAACTTGGAAGATGTGCCCAAATTGTAGATATCTCAACAAGTTCACTATCAAAGATAAGTTTCCTATTCCTATAATTCATGATTTTTTAGATGAATTACATGGTAATATTTATTTTATCAAATTAGATCTTCTCTCTAGGTATCATCAAATCCAGATCCATGAGGACATTCCTATAACAACCTTTCATACTCATGAAGACCATTATGAATTTTTGGTCATGCCTTTGGGTCTCACCAATGAACCATCCACCTTTCAGAGTTTGATGAATACATTTTATAGGCCATTTTTGAGAAATTTTGTACTTTGGTTTTTTGATGGCATCCTTATTTATAGAAAAAATTGGGAAGACCACTTACAACATGTGAAACAGGTACTCTCAATTCTTAAGTAACATTAATTGTATGCTAAACCATCCAAATGTGATTTTGGAGTTTAGGAAGTGGAATATTTGGGTCATATTATATCACACAAGGGATTAAAAGTTGATTCTAAAAAAATCTAAGCCATCATGGAGTGGCAAATTCCCAAGACACTTAGGCAACTAAAGGGATTTATGGGGCTAACTAGTTACTATAGTAGGTTTGTCAAACATTATGGTAGTATTGTAGCACCTCTCACTTCTTTGTTGAAGAAAGACTCCTTTTAGTAGACTGATATAGCTACCAAGGCATTTGAACAATTGAAAATGGCTTTGTGCACCACCTTGATATTGGCTACTCTAGATTTTTCTAAAACTTTTATGGTTGAATGTGATGAATTTGGATATGGTATGGGTGTAGTAATCATGAAAGAGGATAGTCCCATTTCCTTTGAAATTAATCAATTGAAGGGTAAAATTTAGATCAAACCCATGTATGAGAAAGAGATGATGGCTATTCTACATGTATTCTAACAATAGAGACCTTATCTATTGGGTCGTCACTTTCAAGTAAATATTGATCATGATAGCCTTAAATATTTTTTATAACAATGGTTATCCTTTGAATAAAAAAAAAATGGGTGATAAAAATTTTAGGTTTTGATTTTGAAATAGTCTTTAAGAAAGGAAAATAAAATATGGTGGCCGATACACTATCTAGGCATGATGAACCAGTTGAGGTATTGTTATGTGCCATGACCATTTGGCAGGAAACATTATTGGAGACTTATCAATGATGTCATGGTGATGTCATAGATTTTTCCTAGTGAGTGGATGAAGTGCTTTGATAGTCTAAGTGATAATGAAAAAGTGTGTAATGTGTTTGTCCTAGTATGCTTGAAGGAGGCTTGGTTGATCTTCAGTTTTGGCATGGTTAGAAATCTTCAAGGATGAGTATGATGATTTGAGAATGTGAAAGGGATCCTATAAAAATTGAAAAATTATTTGAGTGCTTATGTTCATGAGTTTATTTCATCTAGTAGATCATTGTTTTCATCTAGACATTTTGGGTCTAGTGGCAGAAAATCTAAGTAGTTTGATGACATCACCATTACCACATGTGGATGAGTTAGGGGGAGTTGGTTATATGGTTATGATAAAATTTATACCTAGTTTTTATGTACTAAATTCTAAGTCATTCAAAAAATCACATTAAAATATATGCAAGTGAAAACTTGGGCTTCCAGGCAGCTTGACAATGTTTTCCCATACTTAGTCAAATTTGCAAAGTGGTAAGAAAAGCTGAGTAGGCATTTTGATAGTGTTATATTTCACACATGTGGTATTTTTAGAGAAGTTAATCATATGATTTTTTTAATTTTTATTCCTAGTTGATAAATGATAAATTTTAGGTCATGTAATGAAGCGCATCAAAACATATACATGTGCAAAGTTGGCCTTCTAGACAGTTCTTGATATAGTTGGCTCTGTGGACGAAAAATCTGAGTAGGTAGATTAATGGTGTTATATCTCACATGTATGATTGTTTTAAGGGTATATTTATATATGGTTATATCATCTTATGTGATAAAATAATATGGTCCAAATTTTAGTTCATGCGTCTAAGCGCAATAGAAGTTATTGAGGTTTAAAATTAGCCTTCCAAGCAGATAGCAATGGTCCCCATACTTAGCCAAATTTGTGAAGGGTAAAGACCAGGACCAAATGGGGATCCTATAGATTGTGAAAATTATTAAATATCATGATAAATGGAGTGTATAAATTCAAATGATTCATAGTGTTCATTGGTTAATGAAGTTAAAGATTGAACTCCTTATAAAAGGATCAACAGAGTGTGCTTGTTCCAAGGTGTCAAGAAGTAGCAAGATGAGGACAAGTTTTCAAATTTTAACATTGAGAAGAGGTAAAGACCAATATTATTTAGAATATAAATGGTGAGTGGGTGTTCATAATAATCAATATAAATGATGTGTATTAAAATTAGTAGGTCAAAGTGATAGTTGTCTAGGATGGCTAAAGTGAGGACAATCTCGAAAAGATAATGGTAGGTATGTGATCAAATGATTTAAGGTTTAACATTTGGGAAGTGGTGAAATATGATTTAAGTTTTAATAAAATAAATGGTGTGTTATTGATATAATTGGGTAGGACATAAGATGATAGCATGGTGTTCGAGGTTTAACTGTGACCGTTTGAGTTCAAATATTTGAATTTAACAAAGGAAAGATAAGTGTCTAGTTTTTGGGCCATTTCTTTTGATACAGGTAAAATTTTCTCATGGTGTAAAAAGTGAATATGTAGAGGAATCCAAATAAAATATATAAATATATTTTAATATTTGAAGGTGTGTATATAAAAATCTATTAAGGTTCAAATTTGAATATATTTTTGTGCATGTTCTACATGTAACCCGAGAAGGGTATTTGAGCTTGTATTGATGCTGTTTCAATGTTTCATAATGACTTAACTATTAGAGACTATTGAAAATTATATAAGGATAATTTTTATGGATTTTTGAGGTGTGATCAATCTATATTGAGTATGAATAATGCTTAAGAAGTTGACTGCGTGTTCATTCATGGTGTTTCTATATACGAGGTCACTATTTGAGTTGATTGAACATATGCAAAGGTGAACAAAGTTGATTGTGATATTTGAGGAATTTAAAGGGGTCATATGGACTGGACCTATACATTTGGTAGTGGTATTATGATCTTATTTTTCTCTATGAAGTGCTAAATGGGTGAATAGGTCTCCATAAGACCTATAAGAGCTACAAGGGCCTAATTGAAAGGAGTAGATGCTTAAGGGTGACCCATAGATGCTATGACCAACCTATGAAAATTGTTTTAAGAAGTTTTTTTATATTATATATGTCTTAAGGGTTAATTCATTCTTAATTTTGAACCAAGATGTTTATAATCATAAAGGATCTATAAATACTAAAACTAAATGAGATGGTTTCTAGACTTGATAGACTTGGGAAATGCTTGTGTAAGAAGACTATGAGAAGGAAGGAGAGTAAGCACAAATTATGGATGGGTTGATGTGTATAAAATATTTAAGACTAAGTGTATGACATGTAGATCATAATTTTGTTGCAGAATAGTGCTCTTGCATCTTGAGAATATGCGAAGAGGTCTAAATATGCATATAAGGATAGTTTGAGTGAAGAAGGAGAGAGATTGTGGCATGCCTATGTAAGAGGCATATATAATATAGAGAGGGATATTATGTAAGGGTTATAAAATTATAGATCTATAATCTAGATTTGAAGACATTAATTCTAAGGTGGAGGTATTCACTTTAAAAGAGGGTCTAAAAGACTTGATCTTCCTTAGGGGCAATTGCTCCTTGTGAAACATATGACTTGACCAATTTCTTGTTTGTAATCTCTTATAGGACAAGTAGTACATGTGTTTTAGGCTTGAGAGTGAGTTTTATTCCCCTTGAGGGTTTTCCATAGGAAATATGCATTTTGTGTTTGATCTTATGAATGCATTGAATGAATGAGCTCTCTTATTAATATTACTTAATAAAATCTGATATATGATGATTTTTTAATAGTTTTAAAGGATTGGAATTGAATTTAAAATATTTGGGCTCACTAATTCACCCCCCTCTCAATGATTATACCTCTAATAATTGGTATCATAGTAGGTCCTTTGGTAAAGGCTTGACATCTTGAAGGTGATCCAAGTTAAAATATGGGTAGTCATCGAGTAGGTTTCTCTACTAAGAAATATTTGATGTTCAATGGATATAATTATTCTTTTTAGAGTGCAAGGATAAGGACATATATTATGTCCCTAGGTTTTGATGTATGGCAATCTATTTTGGATGGTTATGTTATTCCTACTACTCCATCTAGTGTTGTAGACAAGAAGCTGTTTGAGAGTAATTCTAAGGCAATGAATGCCATCACTTGTGGTCTTATAAAAAATGAGTTCACAAAGGTAATCCATTGTAAGTATGCTAAAGAGATATGGGATAAAATGTAGATCATTTATGAGGGATATTCAAAGGTTAAGCTTGTTACGTTGCAAACTCACAAAAGACATTTTAAAAGTCTCAAGATGAAGGAAGAAGATATTTGACATCCTTTTTAAAGAGAGTTGATAAGATTGTGAACATCATCAGTGGTCTTGGAGAGAACCTTGAAGAGGCTACTATAGTTTAAAAGGTATTAAGGTCTCTATCCCTCAAGTTTGATCCAAAAATATTTACTATAGAAGAAAGTCATGATCTTACTTAGTTGAAGATGAATCAATTACATGGAACCCTTAATACCTATGAGATTAGAGTAAATGATGATGTACCACCAAATAAAGAAAAAAATTTCAAGACTAAAATGAATACAAATAAGAAGTTCCAAGTGTTTCTCTCAATTTCAATTTAAAGAAGTAAAAAACTAGTAATAAGGGTGTGGTAGAAGAACCTATTTATTTGTGTGTACATGATCTAGATGATCATGAAGAGCTCCTCTTTGTCTTGGGAAGAATGACCTATAGATAATAAATAACTAATGAAAAGGGGTTGATAGATGGGTAGGAAGGTGGATTGACTAGCATGAGCTAGATCCAAGAAACATGAGCTTACTAAGAGACTGTCAATCACAATCTTAAGAGAATTAAGTTGAAAGAAATGAAGATAAAGTAATTGCATCAAATGATAGAAAATACTAAAATATAATACAAGGAGAAGTAAATGCTTGATAGAGGAAAATAGATTAATTAATCAAATAGTGGGTCAATATTAATGCTAAATAGGTTAGGTTGGGTTCAAAAAATAGGTAAGGTCTCTGGAAATAGGTAGAGATACAAAAAGTAAAATTTGATTAGGGGTAAGTAGGTGGAAATAACTTGCTTTTATTTCCTACCATAGTGACCATAGATGGTTAGGGTGACCATTAGTGGTTAAGTTAATCATCGACAGTTGTATGATCATCGGTGGTTAAAGGTGATCGTCGATGGTTAGGGTGACCATTGACAGTTGTTGTGAGTTCTGGGTATGTTCAAAAAAGAGTTGAAGAATGGGTTAGTAAGTGGTTTGAGTTTATGGGGTAGGAGATAAGATGAAAAAATGTTTGATTTAGGTAGGTAAGTTAGAAACCAAACAAATATAACCTGAAATACAAAATGTACCTAGTTTGTTGCTTGATGGCTGATAGCTAATTTTGGAGAAATTTTGGTAGAGTAATGGTACTTTACCTCAAGATAAATTTTGGTAGAGGTTCAGGTCTATATTATAATTATTGAATTACTGGAAAGAAGACTTTCTAGATGATAGCTTGATTACTCGTGTGCTAGAATTCTTGATTATAGATCCTTATTCACCTCCTAATCCCCTCCTTTTATAGGCAAAGGAGATGGAGGTAGAAGGTTCCATCAGAGGTTAGGCTACATATTTTAATGCATCATTATGTGTTAGCAACAGGTAAGGTGAACATATTAAATTATGACATGTTAGCTTGTACACATTTGGTGTTGTGTTTGTTCAAGTGAGGAAGGGACCTGACCATCAATAGTCAAGGTGACCATGGGTGGTCATTCTAACTATCGATGGTCGAGTGTTGAAGGTTAAGTGGGGTAAAAGGGTGGGTTTGGTTAGTTGGTCAAATTGATCATGGTTAGTCTTAGTTAGGGGTCAAAGGGTCAAATTGGTCCTAAGGGGGTCCTAAAGTGGTCCAATGGTGTTTTGACATTCAAAACTATAGTGTGAAGAATTTTGGTGTCTATATTTTCCCCCTTTTTGTAATGTAGTTTGTGTCAACAAGCTGAAAAACAAAAATGGATTATGGGTCGAAGGTATGGTTGCCCCAATTATGGGAGGAGGTGTTCCCCCTCAAACTAAGAGTTGATGAGGTAAAAACAAATTAGATGTGGGTTTGATGAATGGTTTATGGTGAGTCATGAGGTTGGTGACAAAAAAGTTAAATATTCAAAGCACAAACATGTGCATAAAATGTAACTAAGTGTGATAACCAAGATCACACAAAGACTAAGTTGCCATAGTTGGTAAAAATAAGGTCAATTTTAGGATTGGTGATGGGGTAATTAAGCCATAATATTAGGCATAAATAATCATGTTATTCATATCAAGTCTCCTATATAGGGTCAATGTTTTTTCAGGTATCTGGGTAGGAAGTACTCCCAAGAAAAACAAAAATGGTTTGGTGTGAACTAGGTGGTGCAACTTCAAATGTTCGATATGGCAATGTTGGTCAGTGCGGTAAAAAAATACCAGGGTGAGGTCATCATAAAATATGTGATAGTTTGGGCCAAATGGACAACACTGAGGTGGATGTGGTTGGGTGGTTAGTTAGAGAGGGTGTTTTCCAAAGGTTGGTTTTGGTTTGGTGGAGAAGGGTAATCTCAAAAAAGTGGCACTAAGGTATTGGTGCCAAAAAATTTGAAAAGTGGGTTTCTCAACTATCGATGATCAAGGGTCCCAAACTTGATTGTCAATGGTCACCTTGACTATTGATGGTTAGGAGGAAACCCTAAAACTACAAAAGATAAAAAGTAAAACAAACAAGTTTATTTTTAGTTTTGGATTTTGACTCTCTTGACTCTTGTACCCTTGGTGACTTTGACCTTTTGTATGAGTACTGATGAGGTGGGGTTGATTACTAATTAGTTAATTATGGTTGTGTTGAGTTAGTATGGGATTGGGGATGTAGGGCATATGGGGATGTGGCTAAGTGGTAGGAGCTAGGATTCTTATTTGATGATGGTTGAGGAATGAGGTAGGGGCTACATGAAATTGTTAGATTAGTTAATTTTGGTTAAATTTTTGTTGAATTTGAGGTTGGTTTGGGGAAGGGTTTGGGTTTTGACCTAGTTTTACGTTGGAGTTTGTTTTGGTTAAATTAGCATGTGAAAATCAAAATTGAAAGTGTAGGTGGGTTGGGGGTAGTGTAGAGAAAAATGCTAGGGTAATTAGTTGTGAGAAAGGGGTGGTTTGGTAGGTTTTGGGTAGGTAGGTTTAGGGGTTTTATCAATAGTGGTCACACATAGTAATAATGTTTTACCAAGATGTTGGGAGATGATAGGTGATTGATAATGATGATGATGGTAGTCTCCTACTTTGCATTGCCATATTTGAGTAGTGGGTGGTTTCCTTATTTGTTACTAGGTATATTGGTGGAGAATTTGCTTAGTCAGATAGTTTTTTGGTGGGCACTAGTTTTGTTGGTACAAATATACAAAGAGTTATGGGGGTTATAAGTACATCAAAGGTATGTCATCAGTGTGGGATTTTTGCTACATTATTGGGCTTACAAGCATATCTAGGTTCTAAGACCGATGGGGCTACCATGAGAGGGATACGCCTAGATGGACTTCAGGGTGGGCTTTATATAGTGAACGAGTGATTATTCATTCATGGGAGTTGGAGGAGGTGCTTGAGATATCAATTGGTTTAGAGGATAACTAGAGGCCTTGGTGTATGGGGATGTGGTTTGGAGGTTGTATGTTAACTTCCTAAGGTGGGCCCATTATACTCAACATATTTTTTCAATGTAGAGCTATAGATGGATTTTTGAGAAGAGGGAGGGTGAGACTAAGCTCATCCATTTTGATAGGTTCATAGGTATTTTGGCCTAGTACAAGGGATTCTAGATCCATTCTCAAGGTATAGAAGGGAGGATGCCTAATTTTTGTTTCCAATGCTACAACTAGTGGAGGTAGTTCTTGATCATGAGGAGCTACCCATTAGAGTAGATATTGATGATGTCAATTTTGTCAATGGCTATGCATCATGGTATCAGGACATCTATATAGCTATGGATTTTGGATAGGATGATGGGAGTAGGTAACCCATGGATGTAGATCCATATGGTGGGGGTCCATAGGTACAAGTACAAGGAGGTGTCCTTGATGGAATGGTAGGAGTGACATTGGTCACTATGTAGGCATAGATCATAGATTTATAGGGGTAGGTGACCACATTACTAGGCTAGGTTACAATATTATAGGGCCAGGTTGCCACTGTTATAGGTGAGAGGGACCAAGCTAGGACTTCACTAGGCTTGGTGACCCAAGAGAGGGATACTTTGAGATAGAGAGGAGGAGCAACTATGGTACAAGTAGGACCACCTGATAGTATCCCTATGGCATGATACATGGCTACTATTGAGGAGTTGTATTATTATGAGGTCATAGTTTTGACATAATGTTCATAAGAGCCCCGATGGGGTGAGTACAGAGCCAACTTGGTAGGTGGTGTAGGTGTAGTGACTCTAGGTCTGTGGGATAATTCAATGAGTGGATAGGTAGGCACCTCAGGGGGGAAGCCACTAGGTAGTAGCGATGCCCTAGGGGCATAGTTTTATGATATATATATATATATATATATATATATATATATATATATATATATATATATATATATATATATATATATATATATATATATAATATTTTAATACTAGCCTAGGAGCTGATGTAGTGAGATGTGTATTTTTGAGAGAGAGAAAGATGCACATGATTATATGTACTTTTTTATTTTGATGAGACATGATGTATATTATGTGATGATGATATATAGATGTGATTTATGGTTCATAGTTTATGGTTTTGATGTTTATAGATTATGATTATGCTTATGAGATGTAGACTCACTAGCTTAGGCATGTGATGATTATGATTATGATGAGTTATGTTTATACATGATTATGATGATGTAATGTTTTGTTTCATGTATGGTTATGATGGTTGTGATTATGGTCATGAGTATAGGTATGATTATGTGATCTTTTTATTATGGTTAGGATCATTGATATGTGATGTAGTTTATGATTATAAATATGATCATGGATATGTGATGTGGTCATGGTTTAAGATTTATAGATGTAATGTGGTTTATGATGTTTATGGTGTTATTATGATTTTTATGGTTATGATTATGATGTGGTCTAAGATGTTATGATGTTTTGGCCGTGGTTATTGATATGTAATGTGGTTATGTTTCAGATTATGGTTATGATGTTGCTTATGATTATAGACATGGTTGTGATGTTTATGGTTTAAAAATGATTATGGTAAATGGTTATTGTTCTATGTATGGTTATGATTTTCTAATTATGGTTATGATTTTTTGGTTATAATAGCACATAAAGTAAATTAAATAACAAAGTAGATGTGAAAAAGAGATGAAAATCATGAGACATACGTCTAAGTGAATACATGAACCAATAATGAGAGGGTAAAGAAGGAGGAATAATGCTTCTTTATTGGCAAAGATAAAATAAAAATGGTATCTTGATTAGATCATGTCAAGTAAGCTCTGAATCCCTTCATTGTAAATGGTACGAAGGGGAGATGGGTGGTATGTCTTGAATGTAAGGTGTAAAATGATCAATGTAAGAAGTCTAATAATGATATATGTGAAATATAATTGCAAATTTCTTGGGATAATTTGTATTTGATTTGGATATAGGGTCTTTGATTGCTTGGTTTTGATAGGTTTGTGAAGCTGATCGATGCAAGAAGTTTTAAATGATTTTTTTTGACAAGTTTGACTTAGCCATCCTTCAAGGGAGTGGTCCAAGTTTATATTGATTCATTTTATTAGTTATCCTTCAAGGGAGTAGTCTATCTGTTAAGCAATTTAGATTTTGGGCAATTCTCCTTCAGTGGAGCAGTGTGCATGCTAGAGATATTTGACCCAAGTGATATTTAGGTACCCCAAAATTATTTTGATGCTAGGTTAAACATGGACAAGTCTATTTAGGCTTAGAGATTTACCTTTATGAGGGAAAAACCTAGAACACAAGAAGGTTAATGATAGGTAGAAGGAGTGGTTTGAGAGACAATTACCATGGGATTCCATATGATTAGGGATGAAAAGTATCCATGAGAACCATGCCATGGGTAGAGCCATGGTAACCATATGTAATATTAGGCTATGACTATGATGGTTAATCACATGGTTTTATGTTGTAATCAATTGTCCTCGAGGGGATGGGATGAAGGTGTGAGGAAGGTGAAATTATCATAAATCAAGGGATGAGATTAAGTTAAACAAAACATGAGTTTGATCCCTTATAACAAAAGAAAAGATGCAGATGTGAAGCATTGAGAGCCTCAAGTTTTGGTTTACCTTCAAGAGAGGAAAAATGATAAGTTCCTGATCCATACTCATGGGTTATGATCTAGGGTCCAAGCTAATTAAAAAACAAACTTGCCTCACTTACTTTTATCTATATTAGTCACATGTTGATTTTCCTTCAAGATGAGATCTCTAATGTTCAATTCTCATTCTTTAAAGTGTTTGTTTTAAGTGCACTTAACTCTCTCTTGATATACACAAAGATGGTTAAGCACAACTAGGAAATTCTCATCAAGTAACTCAAGTCATGATAGATGCTCTTGATGATAGTCACTCTAAAAAATGATGTATTGCAAGGATATGTGAAGATAGGGAATCTAGACTTTGAGAGGCAAGATTGCCTCTACTTTGAAGACCAGAGAGAAAGGGGTAACACCTATAGAGGTTTGAATTCTAGTGCGATAAGACCATAAAGTGAATGGCATATGGAAATGCCAATCTTGACCAGATGTACTGACCATTTTGGTTAACATCTTGTTGAGTATTTTGTTAGAGGCTTCTGTCTATCCATTTGATTAAGGATGTAAGGCAAGGAAAATCTTAACTTGATGCCAAATACATCACAAAGGCATTTGAATTTTTTATTTTTGAAATATTTGCCATTATCAGTGATGATATTATGGGGAACACCAAAATTATAGACGATATGATGGTTATGAAGTCAATAATTTTCTCAATTTTGGTCTAGATGAGAGGAATAGCCTCCACCCACTTGGTGAAGTATTCGGTATTAGTGATGATGGACTGGTGTTGTTGTGAAGAATGGGGATTGATTTCCCCAATGAGATCTAGTCCCCATTATGAAAAGGGCCAAAAGTCCTTAGATACTTGAAGGCCATGGGTTGGTGCATGATGTAAATTGGCATGTTGTTGACACTTAACACACTTATTTACATAATCATAGTAGTCTTAGTTAAGGGTGGGCCAATGGTAGCCAAGGTGAAGGATACATTTAGCGACATCTAAACCACTAAAGTCTCCCCCATAGATTTTATCATGCATTTCCTTGATAGTAGGGGAAGCTTCATGACTATGTAGGTAATGAAGAAGAAATCCATCAAAGCCACGTTTGTAAAATATTCCCCCTAATATGGTATAATAAGAGGTACTTTAAACAAAGGCTCTTCAAGCATTCCTAGAGAGGTTGGGAGGAATGATGTCGAGGTTGAGGTAATCAAAGGTTTGTTCATACCAAATGTCTGATGGAGATTCCTCCATACTAAAAATGGTAAGGAGGTTGGATTGGATATAAGAGGGTGTGCTAAAGTGATAAATGGTGAGAAAGAGATTAGAGTTAGAATGATGAGATGAGATTTGGGAAGAAAGGAAAGCCATTGTATCCATGAATTTGTGGTTGATCATGGAATAAATTGGATAAGGTAATGATCAAATTATGCTAAGAGTATATCTACTAGCTATTTGTACTATTTTAAGACATAATTCTTACATTTTTAGGATCCATTAACCTAGTTAACCATAATTTGGGAGTCGCCAAAGACACTGATCATCTTAACTCTCAAGGCTAGAGCGGTTTGGAGACCTATTATTAGGGATTCATAGTCAGCCACATTATTGGTATACTAGAAATCAAGTTTGAAAGAGAGGTGAAGAGGTTTTCCATCTAGGGGAATGAGAATAACTCTACCACCCCCATTGTGTTCGTACTTTAAGCTATCGAAGAACATGGTCATTTTGTAGGTGACATTCTCTTGATAAAGGGTTGCAATAGACTCATCATGAAATGTAAGAGAAAGTGGTTGGTTGTCTAGAAAAGGAGTTTCAACCAATTGATCATAAATGACTTTACCTTTAATAAAATTTTACTGGAGGAACTCAAGGTCAAAGTGATCTAGGAGCATGATCCACTTAGCCATACATTATTTTTGTTATGGTTTAGAGTGCATATACTTGAGTGGGTTGGTGTGGGTGATGAAATAGGTTTTGTGATTAGGTAGTTAATGATGAATCTTGGTAGACATGAAGACTAAAGTGAAGCAAATATTCTTGGTATGGGTGTAACAATTCTCATACTCTATAAGTGTTAGACTTATATAGTAGACAACTTGCTCTTTATTTTATTCATCATATTGAGTGAGCATTGCCCCTAAGGAATGGTCAGTGGTGGATATATAAAGATAGAAGGGTTGGTCCTCTTTAGGAGGGGTAAAAATGGGTGTATAAAGAAGGTACTCTTTGAGTGAATCAAAGGTTTATTAGCATTCCTTATTCCGCTTAAAATATGTATCTTTATTTAGAATATGGTGAAAAGGTTGACATCCATCTGATAACTGATAGATGAAGTGATGGATGGATTAGAGATTCCTCTATAGGATGTGAAGTTTATTAAGGTGGGTTAGAGGTATAATGTCAAATATCACTTTGAATTTGGTAGGGTCTACTTATATTCCATGAAGGGAGATGATAAAGCTAAGAATCTTTCTAGATAGGACCCCAAAAACCCATTTCTTGGGGTTGAATCGAACATGGAAATAGATTAGATGATCAAAGATAATTTTAAGGACATCTAGATGATCCTTGAAATATTGGGATTTCTCAAAAAGATCATCTACATAATCATTTAAGATTTTATGGATGAGGTTAGGGAAGATGTAGGTTATCTCATTTTGGTAGGTTGCTCTAGTGCTCTTCAAACCAAATGACATGACCTGATAGTAGAAAGTTTCCCATGAGGTGATGAAAGAAGTCTTATGTTGATCCTCAGGGTTAATCAAGATTTGATTATATCCCAAAAAAACTATCCATGAGAGATAACATCTCATGGTTAGCTATAAGATCAACAAGTTGGTTGATGCTAGGCAAAAGGAAGTCATCCTTTAGATAAGCAAAGTTGAGGTCACAAAAGTCAATATAGAGGCAAAGTCCCCTTGTGGGCTTGGTAATGGGAATGATTTTAGAAACCCATTAGGGATAGTCAATGGGTTGGATAAAATTGATAGATAAGAGGCACTAAATCTCTTCTTTGATTAGAAAGGGTTATACAAGGGTGCACCTTGTGAAGCTTTTACCTAATAGGCTTAGCATCGAGATAGATGATGATGTTGTGAAGAGATATCAAAGGGTAAATCTCAAACATATATTGATAGGCATATACAAACATGATACTTCGATCATGAAGGAAGGAAGGATAATCCTATTGCTCTAAGGAATTTAAGGATTGACCAATCTTTACTAGGTGACGGTTATCTTGAGTACCAAAGTTGACATTGATAGTGGCTTCATTAAACATGGTTTGGGGAAGGGATTTATGGATAGAAGAGTCACCCATATCAAGGAAAGTGAGAATTGAATCATTTTTCTAATTTTAGATGGTGTGGATGGTAGGATACTCATTTTCTACCATTTTAGGATGAATCAAAGGAAAGATATTAGTTTGGTCATCCTTTTGATAGGTTAGGGGGCCCAAACTAAAATTATTGACTAAAAAAATTTAGGAGGGATGATTTATAAATCCTTAGACTTAGAAATAGATGGGGTTGGTGAGGATGGGATGTCTTCCTCAATGGTGGTGATGGGTTTGGGTGAATTATGGGCTTCTTATGGTGGTATGAACCTAAGGCCAAATAACTCATGAGGTTTCTGGGTTTTGATCAAAGGTAACTCATGGGGTCCATGTTTATAATGACCATGGCTCAATCCATTCTAGGCACACCTATGAAGGTAAAATTTGGAAAATTATGGTTTGTCCAAATAGGAGAAATTAGAAGTAAATGGTCAAATAGAAGAGGTGGTGGAGGAAGCGAGAAGTGGGTGATCAAGTCCCCCATAAATGAAATTGGTTTGGTGGTTGTGAATCCCAAAGGGATTGATGGTTCAAATGTTGGGATCATAATTAGGATCATGGTCAAGGTTCCCATACTATTGAGGAGTAGGGAAGACATCCAAGTCCAAAAAATGATATTATCCTAGTGAGAGACATTGGAATGTAGGTTCCAAGGGGTCCTCAATGGGGATCTAAGAAGAAGGGATAAATGAGCTAGTTGAATATTCATTGATGGTAGAGGTGGGGTTGTTTTTGGTTGGTGGTGAGGTATATGAGTAAGGAAAAAGAACATCATTAGGATGATATTTAATGTTACAAGATTTGAAAGGACTAGGGTTGGATTATATGAGAATGACTTGACCATCATGTTCAAACTTGATACATTGATGTAAGGTGGATGGGACATAACTCATAGCTCAGATCCAAGAGTGTAAAAGTAAGATGTTGTATTATAACTTACCTTCTATGATGTAGAAGAGATATATAAGTGTGCGAGGTCCCAAGTAGATGTGGAAGATGATTATTCCTAAGGTTGTGGCTATAGTATCATTAAAGGAGTGGAGGACTACTGAGGTTTTTGACATGATATTCTTTGGTAGTTAGAGTTGGTCATAAGCATGAGAGGAGATAATGGTAATAATAGATCCCCCATTAATCATCACCTTTTTGATGTGGGTTTTATTGATGTATGTAGTGATGAATATGGGAGGATCAGGATCTTCCAGATGAACAAAAGGTATTTCTAAATCCTTGAATGTAACAAGGGAAGAAAGTTTAAGGGTTCTAATAAAGGCTGCAAGAGGTTGAGGGTATTCATGTAGGACCTATATATATTAAAGGGACTCTATTAGTGCTTGGTGGTTATGGGTTGAGGTGTTGATCAGTTTGTGTAGGTTCATGTTCATCTGTGTCTAGTGAAGTTATTTCAGAACCACTCATTAGATAAATTCAGAAGGGTTGGAGGGAAGGGTACCCAAAATGGATATTTTAGGTTTTGGTAAAGGTGAAGTTGAAGGTACTTGGGTTCAGTTGGAAGATTGAGGGGTGGAAGGATATGTCCATGGTGTGATCTAGTAATTTTACTCAAGAGAGGATGGTTAGTATCATGTTAGTTCCAAAATGAAAACAAAATGAAAGAAACACACTAACTAGCATAACATCTCTAGGTCTAGAGATTAGGGAGAGATTATTTACTAAAAAAAAATGACAAACACAACTAAAAATTAAGGAATAAAACACAATAATTCCTTCACCTTCCTTGAATTCTCCAAATGGCTTTGTAGTGGTGGCTTACTTCGCTAGTGCTCATGAAGTCCTTGGCAATAGAAGCTTGGCTACCTCCATTTCTCCTTGGCACCTTTGGCTTGTGGCTTGGCTTGACTTGGAATCAATTTATTATTATAAATTTGCATAATAAAATCCTTTGAAGATATTTAAGCATAATAACTTTGCACCAAAATAGCTTAGAAATGATGTTTTAAGGCCTCCTATTTATATATTTTTAGATTTGATCAGAATCAACCTCAATCATCCATCTCAAGATTGAGATGTGTGGTTGAGGATCAATTTAATTTTTGGAATTAAGTTTTTAATTATCCTCATCATGACATTAGAATAAGGCACAATTAAGAGGCATGGAGGGCATCATGGAAGGCATTGATGATGCATGGAGGGCATGAATCCTGATATTTATGGCATTTATGGCCTAGGGATGTCTTCCCAAGAAATAAGTCCACTTGATGATGTAGATATTAAATATTAATTTCCAAAAATAAGTATTCAACAAGTTTCCATGAAATTCCTAATTATGCCTTGATTTGGGTTAATTAGCTCTTAAGCATGATTAAGTACTTTTTGCACAAATTACTCAAATTGATTAGAATGTCTTATTATTGTTCTAAAATTTGACTGGATTAGAATTGCAACTTCATGTTAAATGTGTTGGAACCATATTCCCATTTAGAATGTTACAAATAATAAATAACAAAGGCACACATCTTGTGTAAAATATTTGATAGAGAAGAGCAACCTAGATAACCCAAGTGTAAATTTGGCATTTTAACTCAGAATGAATTGATCAAAGTTAGCTACCCCATAAATTGCATTGCCCCATTTAGGGATACCCTAGCCAAAATCTACACTTGAATATGTCAGTTCATATATTTTAGCATGTTTTAGTGTTTTAAGGCCAAATTATGTGTTTTGGGTAGAAATTGGCCAAAATCCTAAATAGGGGTTATTAGTGGCTAGATTTAGGTGTCTACACATGGAATGGACACTTTTGCCTTTCCCTTATCTTTTTATTTGGCCTGATATCAGGTGACCATATGGATAATGTTGATGAGGGGGGGTGTTAGGATAGAAGGCTACTTTGGTTCCTCCTCATTCTTGTGTGAGAGTGTAGGAGTAGGTAAGTGTGGGATAGGTTCATTTGGTGGTTGGGTTGGTAATGGGATTAAGAGAGGTTCATCTGATAATAGATCATCCTCATCCCATAAGGTATGGACAAGTGCTTAGAGAGCTTTGCAATTCTCTGTGTCATGTTCTAGTGTCCTATGGTATGAGCAGATTAAACTATCATTTAACTAAGATGGTTAGGTTTCAAACGGTCAGAGGGTTTGATAGGTGGTAATCTTAAGGAAGAGGTTTATAACAACCTTTATAGAATGGTTGAATAATATTTGATCAAAGGTTTTATAGGTGATGGGATCTTGGTTTTTCGTATGGGAATCTTCTTAAAAGTAGGCTTCACCGTTGAGGTTGTGGGTGGTAAAATGGTTTTGGTAGGTGGGTTTGATTGGGGTTGTTTGGTTTTGAGGTGGAATCTTTAAAGGTAAAATATTTGGACGTGGATAATTGAGATGATGAAGGCTTGGAGATAGATGGGAAGGTAGAGGTAGGTAGTTTAGACAAAAATGATAAAAAGGTTGATGATTTTGAGGGGGTAGGTAGAGGTAGGATAAAAGGAGGAAGTTTTGTTTGGGTAGTTTTGGAAAGATTTACCTTCTTGATAGGAGGATGATCTCCTAAGATGGAAGAAGGATGGGGTCCCAAGATAGAAGGTAAGAGGGAAAGGGGTGATATGGTATTATTTCTAGGTGGGAGTTTGGGTGTGTTGGGTGAATATTTTGTCACCAGCTAAATGAGGGAAAAATAGGTGTTTCAACCAAAACATAGGGAGATTTATCAACCAAATGTGCAGGTTGACCACATCAAAAGGGGACAGATCTCTCCTCTCATCAAGGGGAGGTTCCCTATAACTATGATTTATTAATATACGATAAATATAAGCTAAAAATAATACTCAGGGTAGGATAACACTATCCATCTCTCTTTTTCTAGAGATGATGTTCACAGACATAGGAGAATTCCTAGGTGATTGTTGGAGGTACTTCTCTTCTTTCAGAAGTAATACTCAGTCAACAACTAGATTCCTTCCTGGGTAGTAAAAGTAATTAGACGTAGTAACACAATAGGATGAAGTGTAGCACAAAGTCTCCACCTCAACTACCAAAGAGTGAAATATATGAAGGACAATGGGGGCACAAAGTCATCCCAAGATCCTTTACATAGATACTGAAAAAACACACTAAAGATCATCGTGGTAGCACAAAGTCTCTCCACAGTCAGCTTCAAGACACCTTCCTGATTACTTCCATTAGTTCTACTTGTTAAATTAAATGGACAAGAATGCTTTTAGGAAATAGACATAAGAACAACTTCCTAAATAACACAATTTATTCCAACACAAAGTCTAAAAGGTCACTTGTTTTCTCATTCAAATAACAAAATATGATTAACAGTTTGGGCTTAAAGTCTCAGGAATGCCTTTCAATTTGGGTAGAGTTTTACTTCTGATAACAGAGAGATCTCCTTTTCATAAATTCAGAGATTACAATATATATCATTCCCAAAAAGACTTGGGTGATGGTTTTCACAAAATGGCCCATGCTGCATTCAATGCCTTGAATGCATTTGAAATTCTATGAAGGGGCCATGTTGGAATAGGGCATCAGCCTTAACTTTGGTGTGTTAATTCTTCTCAAATGTCTCCTCCAAAGTATGGGCCACCTGGTCCTCTTCCTGATATTTGTGCCATTGTCCACTTCACCTTACTCAATCTAGAAAAATAGGCCACTCTATTGAGTGCTCACGCTCTTTGATGTCCACCTGGTGGACTATTTCATCGACTAGAAATAACTCCTACGTAGATATTTATGGTCTATCTACATCATTCCCTATTTCCTTGTATTTTGTCTCTTCTTTGTGATCTGAGCTCTCAAGATATCTTCTCGCTTTCAGCTAGCTCTTTTGGCTCCTTCTTTGGCCGATCGTTGAGTTTGTTTTCAAGTCCGCACCATATTTAAAAAATAATAGATATTTTATTACCCTAAAATTGATGTCCATGAGGACATCACTAGTCACTGGTTGCTTGAACCACTTTAAATCTTGAGCCTTTAGAATACAACAGTTTAATGGTTCAATGATTCAAAGTGGTTCAATGGTCGGCGATTCAATATTTCTTGCAAAGAGCCACATTCACTTAGTCCTTTTTATGAGTTCAATGTATTTGTTAAACCAATCATTTGAACCATTTTCTTGGAATATTCTTCTAGAATATTCCACTTTGAACATCTTTTAGAATCTTCTATTTGAACCTTTGAAACTCTTCGAAGCCTTCTTTTCTTTAAGTCCGCCGAAGTCATTGAACCTTTGAACTTGTCAAAGTCTTCAAACTTTCTAGATCCTTTGAAGCACTTAACTCCTTTTGAACATTTGAACCACTTTGAACTTGTGAAAGTTAAAGATTCAATGGTTCATTCTACTTGTTTGAAGCCTACTGATGGACCTTTGATTGAACCTTGGTGTTAAACTAGCCTTGAAATTGCCTAAGTGTTGGAACTTCTTGTTGAGAAATCCTGCCTGTTGAACCTACGAGTTCTTTAGCTGATAAGACTTGAATAATTGAAGAATTTGAATACTCAAAACATTTTTGAGAAGGGAAGAGATCATTTTGGCCTTCAAGACCAAAATAGTTGATATGTTGTCCCCAAAAACAAGTGACAAATTTTGAAAACAACAGTTGGCTCCAGTTGGGGAACTTCTATCGATTACAAAAACAATTAAAGGGAGTAGAATCTAGAATCTTAGTGCCTTCATGTATGCCATTGGGCTATGAAGTCATGCTACCCAAAAATAAAGGTGCAAAAACAAAACAAAACAACCCAAACAAAAAAAAAAACAAAAGACTATACAAATATGTACAACTGATGTCATCTGATACTTCAAGGATTGAAGTGCTTCAGATGCTGCCCACTGTGAGGTAGTGAAACTGGCATTCTATCTTGATATATCAGCAAGAAACTATTTTCTCTCTAGAAGTGATGATTGGCGAATGGACCTCTCCAATAGGAATCAACTTTTCTATGCATTCCTTTTGGTTCTCTCCTCTTGCCCCACAACAAGACTTGATTTTCAATTTGAAAATCATGAATCCTTATTCTCTTGTAGAAGAGTTCCTTTTCCTAATTTTGACGTGTAGTAGTATGATCCATTACCATAATTCATTATTTTTTTGGTTTAGTCTAGCACATGATTTGATTGTCAACATCAAACACCTGCCAATGATTAGCATTGTCAAGCACACTTGGTTAAAAGACTAGCTTGATAGTGTAATTCTACTCTTCAAAGTATTTGTGAGAAACCATGAAGGTTGCAGAGACAGCCAATGAATTTGCATGATTATGAAGCTCTTTGGGCACTACAGAAATATTGAAAGCATCAAAACTTTCAAGGCAATCCCATACCTGATTATGATAATGTTGTAATCTTTCATTCTTGGTTTGATACAAGTTCCTCACCTGACAAACCACCAGCTCAACATCTCCTTTGGCATGAAAGAACTTGACACCTTTATCTTGAGCAGCCTTTATACTGAGTAGCAAAGATTCATATTCAGCAGTGTTGTTGGTGTTGTTAAACTGCAACTTGTAAGCATAAGAAAAAATATCTCCTTGTAGAGATATTAAAACAATCCCAGCTCTAGAACTGGTAGAAGAGCAGCTGCCATCAAATTCTAGAATCCATACACCACTAGAAATTACTCCTTTCTCAAATTTTCCTTTGTTTAGAGGGGAGGGTCCTTCTACACTTATACTATGCTTTATTAATTCTTTTGTTGTCTCATCTAAATCAATTCCTAGATTGCCACCTACAGGACTTTCATCTGTTGAAACATGAACATCTTCTGTGGTCAAGAAGTAATTACCCACCCTTGAAGACTCAAATAAAATTTGAGATTTGGGGGCTGTCATTTGGGTGATAATGTACTTTAACTCCTTTTTAGGGAGTAGCCTCTGCATGATGCCTTTGACAAGGATCCTTGCCTCAGATAGGTCCATAATTATTTCTCCACCAACATCCTTACAAAAATTTTGACCAAGAAGGATGTCGTAGGAGGCTAGGACGTCGACCACTAGGACTGTCATCTTAATTCTTTTTCTTAGAAAGGCTGCAAATGCAAATTAGACATATTTGATTTGTCCCAGCAAAGGGACTTGTTTATTTTCCATGGAGAAGCATCTCCCAAATGTCTTGGATAGTGTGAGACCAAGAGATTCTGCCACTTTGACAATCATGACATTGTCAGATGCACCTAAGTCGATGCTGTAATTATTCAATTGATGATTGTTTATCAACAGGGAGACATACAATGGTTCTATCTTCCTGGGAGTAGTAGGAGTAATGACAAGTTTATTTTGGGTGGATGTGGGAGTCACCTTTGGAACAACTAGTTTTTGTAGGGATGGTTTTATTATTTACACATTGAACCAACTTATCCAACTGCTCAGGGTTGGATTGCAGGATTTCAAATTTAGACATTTGAATTTTAGTATTTTTGACATGGTTGATTATATCAAATATCTGAAATGAATTAGGAATAGGGGAAGGCAGTTCATCCTTCTAGTTTTTAGGAGGGGTGGTACTGGTCTACAAATTTGAAGTAGAAGATGAAGGAAAACTTGATGTACTTACCTTTTTAGCAATCACCAAGTCCTTTGATTGAAAAGGTAGAGTGGTTCCCAGCTTAGCAATGGAAATTGCTAGTTGAGCTCACTCCTCTATTTTTTCCTTATCAGCTTGCTGGGCTGATTGGTTCTAGGACTGGGTGAATATAGCGTATGATCCATCAAACGCTTCACCTTTATTTCTAGGTTCATCCTAGTAATTCAAGAAACCAATGTTGGAGTCACCAATTGATTCATCTTGGTCTTCCACAAAGAGATCAATGCCATCTTCCTGGTTCAACTTAGATTGGAAAGAAAAATTTGATTCTATTTCAAGTTATCCAACTGCTGAGTTGGTTGGAGCTGCTTCAATAGCAAGTTTCCCCTGAGGGGGAGGAGGATGATTTGGCTACCCTTGATTCCTGATAGTGTTGCCTTGGTATGACTGATTGGGGAATGTCTTCCTTGGTATATCTAGGTATGAAGGAGGAGCAGACATCCCTTCCACCATTTGCTTTCTGAGAGCTAACAACTCATTTTCCAACTTTTGCCCCATTGGATCAGTGGTTCCTGTAGATGGATATTTAGAGGATGAAGAATATTTACCTCTGTTAGGATCTCTCTTTATCTTCTCTACCAAGATGAGATCATCTTCCACCTTAGTAGCCAAATTCTGTGCTGCAACAAGGTCTATGTGGCTAGCACATCTTAGTAGAAAACTCACTTCAGATAGCTGAGAGTTGATGAAGATAGATTTGAGATTCTCAGTTGTTGGCTGAGCAATTATAGGAATCTTGGTCCTCAGCCTTTCAAACTTGTCTATGAAATCTCTCATTGGTTCATAAGGCTCCTTCTTCATTTGTGTGAGCTGAGCCAGTAGGGCATGTGCATTATCTATAGGCTTGAATCTAGATTCAAATTTGGCTTTGAGAGTGTTCTAGTCAGTCACTGACTGAGCCTGAAGATGGTAGAACCAATCTGTAGTAGCACCTTGTAATGTCTTTATGAACAACCTGACTGCTACGTCTTCATACTCCACACCTATCATGCCACAGGATATACTGAAGGCTATAATATGTTCATTAGGATGAAATCTCCCATCACCAAAGTATTTGGGTAAATTCTTCTTTGAATTGCATGGTAGTTCATGTAGAGGTGGAGTTAAATTGAGTGGGCCAAAAGAGTTACCCCAGGGGCCTTGAGCTGCCATTGTATGACTATGAAAAGGGGGGATAACAAATCTTGGTGGGATATGTATGGGCAAAGCTCTACTATTAGAGGAAAAAGAAGCTCTGCCTTGTATTGGTGACCTAGTGTTGGTAGGAGGAAGACTCCTAGTTTGTTAAAGGTGAGGTTATGGAGGAAACAAATCAAAATTGCTCTGCTGCACCAACTCAAAAATAGGGTCAATAATACCTTGAGCTATTTGGCTTCTTGTATATCATGGAGATTCCAAATTGTAGAATAAAAATGAAAAAGAACTAGCCCTACTTCAACTTGGAGCTTGAGGCTCCAAACTAATCCTTCTTCCCCAACAGAATCGCCAAAAATTGTTGGCATGGAGCTATCAAAGTAGACAATAGAAATGAAACATTCGATCCCTTAAATCTCTAGTTTTATAGATCAGAGTATATAATGGAAATGGATAAGGATATGGAGATGGAAAAGAATTGGAACAACTCATTTGATCCCCGATAGAGTCACCAAAAATTGTTGGGTGAATATTTTGTCACCAGCTAACTGAGGGTAAAATAGGTGTTTCAACCACAACATAGGGAGATTTATTGGCCAAATGTACAGGTCAACCACATCAAAAGGGGACAAATCTCTCCTCTCATCAAGGGGAGGTTCCCTATAACTATGATATATTAATATACTATGAATATAAGCTAAAAATAACACTCAACATAGGATAACACCATCCATCTCTCTTTTTTTAGAGATGATGTTCACAGACATAAGAGAATTACTAGGTGATTACTGGAGGTACTTCTCTTCTTTCATAAGTAATACTCAGTCAACAGCCAGATTCCTTCCTGGGTAGTAAAAGTAACTCGATGCAGGAACATAGCAAGATGAAGTGTAACACAAAGTCTCCACCTCAACTACTAAAGAGTGAAATATACGAAAGACAATGGGGGCACAAAGTCGTCCCAAGATCCTTTACATAGATATAGAAAACAACACACTAAAGACCATTGTGGTAGCATAAAGTCTCTCCACAGTCAGCTTCAGGACACCTTCCTAATTACTTCCACTAGTTCTACTTGTTAAATGGACATGAATGCTTCTAGAAAATAGAAATAAGAATAATTTTCTAAATAACACAAGCTATTCTAGTACAAAGTTTGAAAGGTCACTTGTTTTCTCATTCAAACAACAAAATATGATTAACAGTTTGAGCTCAAAGTCTTAGGAATGCCTTTCAATTTGGGTAGAGTTTCACTTCTAATAACAAAGAGATCTCCTTTTCATAAAATGAGAGATTAAAATATATATCATTCCCAAAAAGGCTTAGGTGTTGGTTTTCACAAAATGGCCCATGCTGCATTCAATGCCTTGAATGCATTTGAAATTTTGTGAAGGGGCCATGCTGGAATAGGGCATCATCCTTAACTTTGGCATGTTAATTCTTCTCAAATGTCTCCTCCAAAGTATGGGCTGCCTAGTCCTCTCCCTGATATTTGCATATTTGTCCACTTCATCTATACTCAATCTAGAAAAATAGGCTGCACTATCGAGTGCTTGCACTCTCTGATGTCTACCTAGTAGACTATTTCACCTACTAGAAATAACTCTTGCATAAATATTTCTAGTCTTTCTACATCATTCCCTATTTCCTTTTTGTATTTTGTCTCTTCCTTATGATTTGAGCTGTCAGGCTATCTTCTCACTTTTAGCTGGCTCTTTTGGCTCCTTTGGCCGATCACTGAGTTTGTTTTTAGGCTCGCGCCATATTTAAAAAACAACAGATATTTTATTACCCTAAATTTGACATCCACAGGGACGTCACTAGTCGCTTGAACCAATTTGAACCTTAAACCTTTGGAATGCATTATTT
The DNA here is from genome assembly GCA_037957365.1 of Torreya grandis. NCBI lineage: Eukaryota > Viridiplantae > Streptophyta > Pinopsida > Cupressales > Taxaceae > Torreya > Torreya grandis. Next base: position 1,772,264 of record JARHVA010001208.1, read on the forward strand.
CAATGGTTCAAAGTGGTTAAATGGTCGGTGGTTCAATGTTTCTTACAAAGGGCCGCGTTCACTTAGTCCTTTTTATGAGTTCAATGTATTTTTTGAACCAATCATTTGAACCATTTTCTTGGAATATTCTTTTGGAATCTTTTGCTTTGAACATCTTCTGGAATATTCTATTCGAACCTTTGAAACTCTTCGAAGCCTTCTTTTCTTTAAATCCGTTGAAGTCATTGAACCTTTGAA